>JADLZK010002669.1:0-144022 GCA_015847255.1 Hyparrhenia diplandra | reverse complement strand
TTACCACCAACACGAATTCGTTGCAACTTTCATATATTACCTCGAAGCCTCGTTAGTTGCATTAGAACCTTATGATCTATTGCCATGTAGTTTTGGCGTGGTAATATTTTTTCTATTACAACACATTATTTACGTTGTAATATTTTTTTTTGCAACACATTAAATTACGTCGCCAATAAAACCTTAGGCAACAATCAATGTTGTTGCAATATTTGTTCTTGCAACCAAGTATTACGTTGCATTACGCTTTTTGGTTCGTTACAATATTTGTTCTTACAACCAAGTATTTGTTGTATTAGTCTTTTTGTTAGATTTGCAATATTTAATCTTTGCAACCAATTATTGTTCTTCGCATTAGCCTTTGTTGTTAGATTTGCAATAGCGCTAGATTTGTTGCAACCAAACATCAAGTGGTTGTGCGAGGCTATTGTGGCGTTCATATTTATTGCAACCATCAATGCGACCACCGGACTTCGATGCAAGCGATACCGTTTGCAACCAAAAAAGCCATATTGCAACCAAAATCACGGCGTTGGGCAAGGGTCAATTCCTAGTATGGAGGCGGCATATGTATAAGAATAGTGCAACAGAGAGCGGGTAAACGATACCATTGATATGATTACAGGTCCTGTATGAAACAAACGTTTGTAACTGGACTGTTTTTGTTGTATAATAGGATCACGCTACTAGAACACCAAACCAAATAGCATCTTAGATTTACTCTAGCCCCACCCCTGTGTCAAAACATAACCTTTTAGGTTGGTGTGAGGTCAAGCCGTCAGGGTTCAAGCTTTGTTGAGTTGAATATCCGGAATTCAGGACGAGGGTTTCATCATCGTCATAATGTAATGCTTATTTGCTGGACACACTCCAACCATGCACTTTGCTTTATTGAGAAACCCTGGGGCGACGACTGGACCGCCGGAATACTGGACCTAATGTAGCGGCATTGCTTTGTTTGGGATCCAAGAAACTGCTGCTGTTGTAGCTCATCTCGTCTCTGCTTTCAATTCGAAAAATTTTCAGTCACTTGCATCTGGTCATCTGACCCTCAAGATAGCTGGTACACTAGCACTGTACTACTTTGCAAGGTTAATGTTAACTCAAGTACTACGTCTTTATCAAGTTTGATATGAGTCTCAGGTGTCTGGGAAGCTAAGCATTGCGCACGCGTGCCTGCCAAAAAATGTTGGGCTAAAAACGTAAGTGAGCATCAACGACCAGATTTGCACGCTGCAACTGGCATCCTTGTGCTTTGGTTGGGCTACCTGTAAAGGGAGACCAGCTGCTTTGAGCACTATGTTTGGCCAACCTGGTAGTGTTCTTTTTGGGACATTTTTTACACACAAAAACAAAATATTAAGTCTTGGAGATGCTGTTCGTGAATGTAGCCATTATTGAAGCGAAAATAGTGTGTAGTAGACAGTAACATGGCCACACTCCACGTCCCCATGTTTCACCTTGTGGGAACGTCCATGTCCTGGAAATAGAAACATTTACATTCCCACGTCATAAAATATATAGCACCCTAAGTTTCTGTTTTGTAGTTTCGCATTCCACCCACCGATAATTTTACATGACCAATGATAATTTTTTCTTCTGTTTTTGTAGCACTCTACAACAAGTGACTCCCCTTCCTTCAGTGCCCAATGATAATTTTACATGACCTTCATATGATTTCTCGGCTCTGCCAGAGTCACGAAGGATAGCACCATCAACATTATAAATAATAATGATCTTTTGGGCGTCCAGCAAGCACCGGTTTTCTAAGCTTTTACCATTAGTCTGCATGCAAACACTAGATCACTACTAGATAAAAGAACCTCCGTGGCGGGCAAAATATATTTTCAGTGGTGGTTTTGTGCCCCAGCGAGGTAGAGGTCCGCGGAGAAAATGGAAGAACCGGGGTGGCGGTTATTTTGCCCGCCATCGTTAATGAAATAAAAAAAATAAGAAAAAAGAAAAAGCCCGGATCCCAAACCCTAATGGGCGGGATGCGGGCCGCTCTCCCCTTGCGCCCACGCGCCGGGGCGTGGCATAAACCTCGGTCGGCGACGCCCCGGCGCCAAACCGCGAGATCGCGACCCGCCGGCCTCCACGCCGCCCGGATCCGGCCTTGGCGGCTGCGGATCCGGCCTCCCCGCCGCCATGGGAGGGAGGGGCGAGGCCGCACACGCCAGCGTCCCGGCTCCACGTCGTGAGTGGAGATGGATGGAGCAGAGCCACCGCGTAGCCAAAGCGAACCGGCGCCCGGCGTGGGTGAGCTCGAGGTGGATCCACGCCACGGGTCCCTCAGCGTCTGCGCTCGCCGCGCCGCCAGAGCCCAGGCGGCTGATGAGCCCTGGCAGCGCCGCGAGCTTCGAAGTGGATCCACGCCCACGGGCCCCTCATGCCGCGCCGCCCGCGGCCGAGCGAGCCCGCGGCTCCTGCGCCCGCCAGCGCTCCTGCGTCGCTCGGGCCGCTGGGTCTAGGGGCGCGAGGAGTCGAGAAGGAGGGCGGGGCGGCTCGAAGTGGGGAGTGAGAGAATGAGTGAGAGAAGAAATGAGGGAGTTAGGGTTTAGAAGAGGGGCCTGCGTATATATACGGGAGGCGGCTATTGGGCTTGAATGGGCTTTCACCCGGGCGATTTGGGCTCGATTTACGGTGGCGTTTTTTTATAAAAACGCCCGCGTTTATCGATTTACCGTGGCGGTTATTATGACCGCCACGCAAAATAAAAAATAACCTCCGCGGTTAATCATGATATTAACGTGGCGGTTTCTCTCAAATACCCGCCACGGAAAATGAAATCCGAACACCATGCAAAAATCAATTCTGTAGTAGTGGATGTACTGTGTTAGGAAGGTAACAGTGCCTCAATTGACAGCGTCTTACTAGCACAAAGTATACCATTCCTCTCACTCCGGGCACGCCACTGATTTTATCCATCAATAAAAACTTAAATACACGTATCGTACACACATATATGTATGTATAATAAGATTGTAGATCATATATGCTAGAGCATGGAGTCAATGGCTCGGTAGTAAAAGTACGCCCTGCATTCCCACTTTTTTTGTTACATTAAATTTGTTATGTATGTAAATATAATGTTTTCTAGATATATACATAGTAAATTTGATGTATTAAAAAAGTTAAATTTACTTAGTAATTCGGAACAAAGGGATCGAGTAATAATCGTCCTTTTATAATAGTCAGGGTGGCATGCATGCAACTTGCGAAATTAAACGCATGGAGAAAAGTGGGGAAGGCGGGCATGCAAATGCGATTGTTTTTTGTTTCAGCAAAATGCAAATGTGATTGTTGCCCAACATGCATGAGGCACGGAAAGGCCCGGCCCGGCCCGGCAGTCTGCTTGGCCCATAATAATGTTGAAATAGCCTTCAGATTAAAACGGCCCGGCCCGACACATTTTTTGGTACGCCAACTTACTGCCCCGATCGAAGGCATTTAGTAGCTAGGGTATTTATATTCTCTACTAGTACTATAAATATATACTCCTACCTCAAAAAGAAACAAGCATGAGTAACATTAATTTCAGCACAATCATATGCACGTTCATCAATGCAAGGGATCGGGTGCTAATGAACCGACCGGGAGATGATCATCATCATCATCATTCATCATATGGACATACAAGAAGATAAATATTGTAGTTCATATCTCTACCCGACAACAGCTATAATTTTTCTAAACCCACACAAAATTACCTGAACGTCAAGGGAATATTGCCATAGACATTAGCAAATGCTAGAGCAGCTAATTAAGCTACCATTAACATCCAAAGGGACAGGGACAGGACCGGTCAACAATTCATCCCCTTATGAAATTTATTCATCTCATTCTCAGGATCATTCATTCATTCATTCATTCGGACACACAAGAGGAGCAGACGACCAAGCTGAATGACATAAACGTGGCAAAATAAAACAGTAAACAGTTTACTTGTCGTCAAGCATTCTACGATTCAAAAGATCACAGGTACAGCGGTCAACTTGTTTTTCCGCCTAGCCCTAAGCATACTTCAGTTCCATTCACCCTAGAGGCTAGAGACAGAATACTGTTTGCCGTGCCACTGAAATTGTCTTGCAGTGTGATAACACATACCACTCTGACATTGCTCCATACCACTCTGACATTGCTCCAAACAAGAAATCAGAACGAGATCTACAATAACATGTCCATTGTTCATCCAGACGACCTGACATGAGCGATAAACTACTGCTAAACACCGAGCATGCGTTCTGGTCCTCATCAACATGCCTCTGGTAGTAACTTAACGTCGGTCACATATTGCTTCCTAAACCTGCAGGACCAAAGGAAAACTGTGTACAAGGTATAACAGGCCTGCTACATTCATCCTTCCTCCGGCAGGAAAACAAGACCTAGCACCACCATGAACAACTTAACCTCACCTGCCAAAAAGGCCAGCCACTCTCCCAATCCCAGCACTTCAAGTTTATGCTGCTGTTGTGGACTCATCGATCATTTTTTTTTTTAGATAAAGGTGGACTCATCATTTGAAGCATTGACATTGTGATCCCCACCGAAACCTGCATGCAAACACAGGAAATGATAATCCCTTTAGAGAATACAATATTTGGGCTTCACCACACTGAACTGATTTATATATACAGGACTATGGATCGACAATGACAAAAATAAGACACTGAGACTATAGGTACTGGGAACAAAGTTATTTAGGAATTAAAATGTGCAATGTAGAGAAGTACTACTAAAATTATCAGTACATGCCTAAGCATCATCCTTTAAACCAATCCAAGCACATTTTCGAACAAAGAAAACTGATCCAAGCACATAAAGATGTTCTAGCTAGTACCAAAGCTTTCTCATCAGGTTGCAATTTCCATTTGGAGAATGGAGAGTGTGCAGTATAGCATAGCCGAAAGAAACCATAATTATTACGACCAACTACCACACATCTTACTTGAACAAATACGTTAAGAAAACTAGCGCTAAAGGAATTCAGCCCATGACACATACATTGCTTGCGTACTGACAGCACTAGAAATTAGAAATAATACACGGCACTTTCAAAGCAACAAATGGACATCAACAGATACATATATCACATTCGGGTCCAGTAACACGAATCCGCAGTAAAAAGCACACAATTGATTTAAACTAGGGCGACATTATATATATGTGATGGAAACAAGTTCAAGTCTGAGCAAATTGCACCAAGAAAAGAGAAGCAAACCATTCCAGTGTGCCTTATCTAGTAGAAACAGGAACCCCTAACTCCAAAGCCAAAGCATCCCCTAGACCGACCTTTAGCCATTCCACTAGTAACCATAACACTAAAAGATCATGCATGATGATCATCACATTAAACGCAACGCATAGGGTGTTTGATCGGAGAAGCCAAGCAAATTGGGGGGCACGGATTCGTGTTTATATATACCGGCTGCGGCTGCGGCTGCGGCGGCTGTGCGCGCGTGGGGCAGCTTGCAGGCGAGAACCGCTCCTGTCTTGGGCCATCCCGTGAGCCTCGCACTGGAGCACCTTCCTGGCACGCACATTGACGCCGAAGAGGTAGTCGTCGAGGAAGCAGATCGGGGTTGATGGGGTGGATAAGCACGACGACGGGTTCCTTTTCCGGCAGCGCCGCGATACTTATAGGTAGGGTCTGCCAGTTGTCGGCGAAGGACACCTGGTAGTCGAGCGTCAGTCCGGCGTCTCCGCGTGCGCATGGTGACGGTGGGCGCGGCGCCGTGGCGGGCGGGGGTGATGTGGACGCAGCGGAAGCTGTCGTTGCTGAGCTGCACGACGCGGCGGGAGGCGATCATTCTCTCGGAGCAGTAGTAGCAGGAGCAGCGTGAAGCGTCGTCGCCGTCCTCGTCATGGTCCCTGGGGAGCGGGACGTAGACCATGTCCGGGGCATCGGCGAAGGGTCGCAGGCCAGGAGTCCCGCGGCGGTGTCGACCCACCAGAGCTTGCCGCCGTGGGAGACGACGTCGCGGAACGTCCACATCCAGCGCGGGAGCGGGTTGCGGACGGTCTTGGTGCGCCGGTGTGGGACGAGAAGCAGTGGAGCGTGGCTTGGCGCTGCCGCCGACGGACTGGAACTCGACGACCATGAAGGCGCCGTCGTGGGCCGGGGCGGCGATGACGCCGAGGCAGGCCGCGTTGAAGATGTCGTGGGCCGGGGCGGCGATGACGCCGAGGCAAGCGGGCCAAAGCATCAAACGTGCGGATCAATGGGCCGGAATGGGCTGGAAAGGCTGGGTCGTCTAGTGGTTGAGTTGGCCTAGCGTGTGTGTGCGTGAGAGATAAAAAGAAAGCTGGAGTCCCTCCGTTTCAAAAGAATAACGTTTTTTTACTTTTTTAGACATCGTGTTTGACCATCCATCTTATTTAAAAAGTTGTATAAATATGATTTGTTTTGTTATGACTTTATTTTATCATTGAAGATACTTTAACATTGATTTATTTATTTTGTAATTTGCATAATTTTTTTTTGGATAAAGACAGGAGCGGTCAAACATGAATTCGAAAGTGAAAAGTGTCGTTCTTTTGGGGACGGAGGGAGGAGGAAATATCATCATATTATGTATCTAAGTTTTCTTCCCGTTGCCCCCCGGCGTGGCGTGCTCCTCTTTTCCCCCCAATTAGTTAAGCGGTGTGGTGGGCGTGATGGGGCGTGGTCCTAAGGGGGCGAGGGGCGGTGGGCGGAGGTGAGGTCGAGGGCGGGGCGTGTAGTCCGGCTTGGAGATGTAGGCTGACGGTGATGGGCGCCGGCGCCCGCCGCGGCGTGGTGGACGCTCCTCGTTGGGGTCCTTGGCGGAGAGGACGGCATGATGGCGGGGAGGAGGCCCGAGGGGTGTGGCGGGACGTGGGGGAGTGGATCCTGGCATCTGGTGCAGGTCCGTCGGGAGGCGTGGCGGGAGACGGTGAGGTGGGCGCGGCTGTGGCCGAGCACGAGGGAGACGTCCCGAGGTCGCGCCCAGGCCGAGACGGCACGGCGGTCGCGGAGGATGGCCCAGGACCGGCGGCGCCTGGCTATGGGAGGCGGGGATCGGGATCGATGGGGCGGGGAGGCTTCTCTTGTCTCTGCGATTCCCCGAGTAACGAAAGTGACTTGGGGAGGGTTTGTTTGTTGTTAGGGTTTTAGGGTGCAAAGCAAGCAAACACAAAACCCGTGTGCTAAGCTTTAATTTGCGAAAACAAACTATCCTCTCTCTCGCTTGGCTGCCTGCCTTTTTGAAGAGAGACGGGTAGCTTTGTTGTCGCGACGCTGACGCGCCAGGTAGAGGAGAGGCCGTCGTCCCGTGCAGTCGACACGCATGCTTCGCTGACCGGTCAATGTGCCTGCCACTGCCATTGCCATGGTGTCCTTCCGACCTTCACAGCGAAGCAAGGGCAGCAAGGGCAGAGCACAAGGCAGGGAGCTTGGCAGGCAGAGCATGGAAATGGAAACGGAAATTAAAGGAGCCTAGCCAGTAGTAGCTTGCTTTGGACACCGGCATGGTCCATTCCAAGGTGTACCCATCGTGCACCAGGTCCAGGAGCACTGGATTGAACGCCAACGGTGCCAAAAACAACAACACATTGTATACAAACTCCACGAATTGAATCCAATACCAAGTTTACTCCCACGGCAACCAATGCAAAAACTGATCGAGCACAAAAACCATTTCCTCGTTTCGTTGCCATGCCTCCGAAAGAATATTGCAGCACTGTGCACAACGCAAACAGCACCAGCAAGCAGATCGACGTCGTACCTACACTAGCAGACTAGCTAGCAGAACCATATCCATTTATCATCCTTAGTAGTACAGGTAAGATGATAGGTAATACTCCATCATCAAAGTGCTATAGAGAGCTCTAAACTATCAAACACCAGGGGTGAATATAATGCTCCTCATGAAACTCCTCGCTACACCTTCCCATTCCCGAGCTGATACTAGCTTCATCTACAGACTTACTCCAACATCATATTGCTTCCTAAACCTGCAGGGAGAAACCAAGATACATACCATTAGAGACCGCAAGTGTACGTCTACTTGTGTAAGTGCACCCATGTCTCATGCTGCGTCAAAACAAAACAACTTCACCTCACCTGCAAAAAAAACCTGTCCACGGCCGTCCCCATCTAACTTTTCTTCTTCATCGAACCTTCTAGTGATGAGAAGCTTCAAACACAAAACCAAAGATCAGTATGCAACAAAACTGTTTACATATATAGGAACAAGAAGGGCCATCAACATGCATGCAAACTTGTTGGTCTGCAGCGACCTGTTCATGATTAAATGAAGATCGACCAACAATATATATCTTGCACTGAATATCATATCTCAATTGGATGCATGTGGAGGGGTCACTACCCTACACTTTAATGATATGATGATATATATTACCCAATTATGAAGACCACAGAGTGAAATTATAACAGTCAGCGCAATGTTGGAAAATTAAATTGAGCATCGTAGAAATGCACCTTAACCGCTATCAATACTGTACATGTATATAAGGAATCAGGATTACACTTTTCTATCAATCCATGCAGAAAGATATATCCAAGTAGTAACAAAAGTATACTACATTATTGATTTGTTGTAAGCCTGTGATTTCCATTTACAAAATACACAGTCTAGGCCAACAAAAACAGTCTTATTATTACCCTGCTTCCACAAATCTACTTCCTAAGAAAACAAATAGAAAGAAATATTGCTACTAGCAATAAGTGGAGAAAGGAACAGAGTGGCATGTTAATGCCATATGTAGTTTGAGAAAATTCTTTAATATTACAACTAGTACAAAAAGGACTTATGATTCACCATGCATGTTAAATGTCATAGCAGTTTGACAAAAATCTTTTCCACCATGCCAATCCTATGGAATTATGGATATCAAACAATCAATTGACCATGGAGTTACAGTTTATCAGTAAGAGTTCATAAGCAGTTCCAGATTTCCAAGAGCAGCAGAGATGCCACTAATTCAGAGCCAAAGGATACCCAAAGATGTTCAAACATATACTCACTATAATCGATGTTATAAACCTGAACTAAGCATCACAATTATGGAATGTCTTCACCAGAACTAAGCAACAGTTGCAACTTATGCATCGGCAACTGTCAGATCATATATACATCAGGCGTTATTCAGGCAGCACGGCTGGCTCTCTATAAAACATGAACTGAACTTGTCTGAATGATGATCTACATGCATGCGCCTACCACCTAGTGCTTGAAATTAAGTAGATCGAAACACACTGTGTTGTGCCTGTGCATGTATGATCGATCTGCCTTTTAACTAAAACACCCATCACGCATGCTTGCTACTTCCAAACCATAAATCACACAAATGATAGTAGGTAGCAGATCGACTAGCAGTGCACCGGGATTTGAATGAATTCGTGATCCGAGAATTCAGGTACCTGCGGGTGCGATTGCTGCAGCGTAGTCAGGCGACAGCTCCCAGGCGCGAACGGAACCTCTTTGGAGCCCGCGGGCCTCGCACTCGATCAGCTTCCCTGGCGCGCATGTCGAAGGCGAAGAGGTAGTCGTCCAGGAAGAAGTAGATGACGTCGGGGTTTTTGGGGTGGATGAGCGCGAAGACGGGGTCCTCATCCTCCGGTAGGCCGGCCGCCTTGAAGGTTTCCGCGGC
The DNA here is from genome assembly GCA_015847255.1 of Hyparrhenia diplandra. Lineage (NCBI taxonomy): Eukaryota > Viridiplantae > Streptophyta > Magnoliopsida > Poales > Poaceae > Hyparrhenia > Hyparrhenia diplandra. The sequence goes on along the minus strand of JADLZK010002669.1, from coordinate 134,389 downwards.
CCGGATGTCGTCGAAGGAGAGCTTGTACTCGGGATCCGTCCAGTTGCCTGTCTCCTGGTCGATGAGCGTGCGCATGGTGACGAACGTGGGCGCAGCGCCGACGCTGTGGCCCTCGGGCTTGCGGATCTGGACGCAGCGGAACTTTGCCGTCGCTGAGCTCCATAGGTGAGGCCGACGAGTCCTCTCTCGAATTTGTGTCGGAACTCGTAGGCATTGGGTTGTGAACCCTTCCGCCATCGACGTCCGGGAGCGGGACGTAGCGGAACGGGGGCCGGTCGCGGAGGACGCTGCAGGCGACGAGGCCGAATTCGTTGTCGATCCACCAGATGTCGCCGTCGTGGGAGACGACGTCGCTGAATTCCCAGAAGTTGTCGGGCACGTGGTGGTCGTCTTGTTCTGGGGAGGCGTTGAGCTCGGTGCGCCACTTGCGGGTCCTTGACCAGTAGCGGACGAGGGTCTTCTCCTCGTCACCATATCCATCGGCGAATCTGAACTGGAAGTCGGCGAGGACGAAGGCACCAGTAGCACCAGCGGGGTCGGCGATGACGCCGAGGTTGCCGTACTCGTCGAAGAAGGTGGGAGGGGCTTCGGGGAGCCGGTAGGACACTTTGGCGGCGGGGACGTCGAGGACGGAGTAGGTGTCACCGGTGCGGATGACGAGGGGAGGCCAGAAGGGTCGAAGGCGTAGATGTGCTCGGCGTCGCGGGGAGACCGACGGGGCGAGGGTGACGAAGGAGAATTTTTTATTTTTAACCCTTTTTTTTAGAAAAACTATTTTTAACCCGGTTTTGAAAGATTTTTCGAGAATAACCCTTTTGGGCCTCCCAGCCCAAATAAGCGGCTCTTGCTGCCTTTGCCGGCGCCTGCATGCTTGGCCGCGGGGCTGCCGGCGTGGCCCGGCGGCGCATGGACCACGCCGGCGTGGCAGCTTCCACCCGCGCCCAAGAGATCAAAGCGGCGGCCGTAGTAGCTCATCGAAACGCGGCGCCGCCCGCGCCTGATCTGCTTGGCGGCAGGGGCGGAATTACTCCCGAGCGAGCCCGACTCAACTCTTACGTCTTCATACCCGTTCGAGTGGAAGAGTTGAAAAAAAAACCGGTCGCCGCCCGGACCTGCTCCCTGCGCCCCGCCCGGACCTGCCGCCGGCGCCCGGTGACGCCGGCAGCCTTGCTGCTGCACCTCCATCCGCTCCTCCACCTCCACATCTCTCCCTGCACGGTCCCTTCCAAAGGTGGACATGCGAAGCGTGGTAAAAAGAGTTATAGGTAATCTCTTGTCATTTGTTTTTTCTTTTAAAATTGTGGGCAAGCAATAGATTGCACTAGGCAAATTTGTAACCATGGCACCTATATTTTGTTGGCATTGATTGATTCATTTTTATTTTATATGATTTCCTATATGTAGTTCTATGTTTGATTCCGTAGAAATGAAAGTAGACATAGTTTTGATCTTTTATGCAACAAATAAGAAAGCGAAATAACTATATTGCATTGTAACAATTTTAATTTTTTTTTTTGGAGATAGTTATGCTGCGTTTGCCGCTGATCCCTATGTCCACAAGCCTCTCCCCACCGGGTGTTCCAAAGGCCCAATTCTTTGGTGTGGTGATCCTTGCAAAGTAGAATGGGATGACGAGGATGAGGAAATCTACATGCGCAAAGTATTGGATGTGTGCCAATTACAAATGGACGCCTTTGATACAACGCCGTAGTAGCATGGTGTGTATATTCATTTTGGTTATTTTTTTTTTGTCTATGGTTATATATTTGGTTTGTGACAATTCTTTGTTTTTGCGAGACCCCACCACCACTCTGTGATTTTGAGCGGTGGATCGACCTTGAGGTCGATGAGGAGAACAAAAAAATTCTTGGAAGGCTACAAGGAGTTTAGGGCTGGGTTTCAAATCGAGGCATGAGGAGTTGAAGAAGCAAGCGGCTCATCGGCCCAATGCTTGGGAGGGAGGAAGAGGAAAGGAGGAGAGCTGATGTTGAGAGGGAGGAGAGGGAGAGGAAGATAGAGCATGCGGCGGTTGATGCTCACTAACTCATATTTTTATGCATCAACCATTCATGGAAAAGAACTAAAATAAAATTAGATAACCTTATTAGGGTTTTCTACTAATGAATTCCATGAGTTTTGGTAAAGTTGTGATTTGCGAGGGACTTAACGAGAAAATCAGCCCGAAATGACGTGGCATACGACCAGCGTAGCATAGCGCAATCCAACTCGAAAACAAGTCCGAAGGCTACGGATCTCTCCCGACGTGAACTAACTTCGGAACCAAGAAATACATTATCTAGAAGACTCCGGAAGGCACGACGATTGGCGGGACCCGGAGGGGAGACCCCAGGGCGTCGGCCCAACTATTAGGCCGATCGGCCCCCCAGCGCCGTCTCGGCTCCGCTTAAGGCGTTCCTCAACCGCCTCCAAGACTCGATCTAAAACCGGTTGATTTGAGTCGGTTTGATCCGAGGGGCGGCGAAAGAAGTGCGGGATTGATTCAAGGTTAATACCACATCGCCAAGAAGTAGAAGAGACGAGGGAAGACCGATATATAAACGACCCAAGACCCCTCAAGCCAAGACAAGTCCAAGTTTTGATCTAAAGCTTCACGTTCAATAAGAAGTAGATCAAGGAAGAGCCAAGACAGGGAACAAGAAGAGGAGACACCACGAGATAGGATAGCTAATTCATAGCTCTTTGAGCCTAGATTAGATAGAAAGTCAGGTTTAGAGAAGAGAGAGTGTATGCTCCGGTTACGGATCGATAAGTTACACTATGGATCAATATAATTATTGTTTTCATACACCTTCGTGCTATTTAATTATTATGCATACAATTAGTTTACTTACACTTTATTCTAGTCATAGCATATTTGATATAGTCATTATTCATGGTAATTCAAGTACTTATTCAGTAGAGCTCCTAGTATATTACAGTTTGTATGCTAGGTAATAGAGAGTATGTAAGCATGGTGCTTAGATATAATTTATTTCTTGGATTCACCTTATATGCCGGGTCGTGTGGTAGATCGTAGTGGTGACAAAGACTATTGAGTCCTTTGCAATCCTCCCCGTGTATAAGACTAGTCGATAATGATTCTTGGGATGATCTTGTTTTAGTTCTTGATTTTCTTAAGTAATCTTCGGGTACACATTTTTATTTATGGTTTTGATTTATATATGATCTTATGCTATGCCTGTTTATTTCCACTTCGTAAATTCTTTTGTATGCTACATAAGAACTGTCCCGTCATCATAAATCCAATCCTAATCTAACTAGGAATTAATCTTATCCTATTGTTCACCACGTGCACCTCACCTGCCTTATATACCTTATCATTATTATCTTTTATTGGCTCACCCCGTTTAAGTAAATGCTAAACCACCGAATCTCATTAGTCTTCTATCACCGCCCTTAATCAAATGAATTGTTAATCTTATCTTCCTCGTGGATTCGATATTTAAAACCCTCCCCGTGAAATGCTCACTTTGGATATCCGCGGCGCTTTTGCGGATCTATTTCTCTCGTAAGTTAACAAATACCAACACGCCGCGTTAAAGGCTGAGTGGGAGGCCGGCCTATAAGCCCTGGCGCCACCCCGCCTTACACCACCCCACCCCTGCGCCCGGCCCCGTCTTTTGCAAATGTGGTGTCCAGCGCAGTATGGCCTTGTTCCTTGAGTGTGGGGAATAGGCTATTTTTGTGGCCATATGGTGGATTATGATGAGGTTGGAATTTTTTTTTGAGGCAACCACATGAGACATTATTTTATCTAACTAAAATCCAATTGTTTGTTTTGGACAGAACACTAGGAAATGCTTTTTGGAGTCCTTTGAAGGAAAAGATGAGGTCAAGGAAGCAATCGTATGGCACAAAACTTGGGCGGGAAATGGGTGTTGGGGCCAAGCTTGTGAGCGAGTATCTGTACATTCATCAATCCGGGAGCAGCGTAAACTTGCCAAAGAAGTTGGGTGTTTCCATGCGTATGAGCAAATTATATGAAATGCCATGAAAGTTTCAAGAAGCGCCTAGACGGCAAAGGTGCACTTCTTGAAGAAGCAGAGTGAGGGGCGGACGAAGAGGAATGTGAATCCTCTTGTGAGCCGATGTAATGAAGCCCGAATGTTGCACGACCTCGCTCTTGTGCACGACGTGCAGCCTCACACGGTCGCCGCCGAGGCTAACGTGCGTGAAAGACATCGGCGATGACAATGACAATGCCTTACGGGTTGAGGCTTCACGCTTAGCGGATGCCGCTTGAACAAGCCCACATGACACGTAATCCGGTCGATGGTGTGGTAGTTGGTTCTCGTCCACGGCAATGAGGTCTTTGGTGGAAGATTGTGACTCCGGCGATGATTTGCTTCCGTGATATGTTTCGATTCATGATGTGCGGCGTTAATTTGTGTTACGTGGATTCCAATATGTATGGAACAATGTTGTATTCTATTTTTAATGAACCATGCGGCCGAACTATGTTGTCTTCTTGTATTGAGCAATGTTTTCATGGCATTGAACTTATGTGTTATTTCATTTTGTTGTCTCTCGGCCTCTTCTATTGGGTCTTTTAATTGTGTCTTTAAATTAAAAGATTGAGCACATAGTTCACGCGACACAACACATGAATTGGCATTTGGACGAAACAAGGGTTTGAGGTATACAACATATAGAATGGCATGTGAGAACATAAACCAAACAACGGTTCACGCGGGTTCTTCACTAAACCTAACATGCCTTAGGTAATTAAAAAACAACATCGGAAAAAACGAAATGGCGTGTCGTAACTCGCATTACCAAACTAGGGTACAACAGTTCCAAACTAACCCTAACACGCCTTAGGTGATTTTAAAGAAACAACAATCAACCATAGGTGGCCATAGAAAGAAGCGTGCCTAGTAATGTTGCCACATAGCGAACCGCGTGTTAGCGCCTTCTCCATAGTAAGCATCATGTGACGGTGGTGGTGGAGGCGGTGGTGGTGGCGGTGGCCCATTGTTTTTTGTGACAAGGGCAAATGGCGGTATGGATCGGTGCATGGTTCATCTTGTGGGTTCTCACCGTTGTAGTCTTCCTCCTCTTGGTCGCCTACGTTCTTGGTACCTACCTCCATTTCGAGATCAATGATTCTTTCTTGCAACCACCGGATGTATTCCCGATGTGGTGGAAGTGGCCTAGGATCGATCCACCTAGTGAAGCCGCGATGGTCGGGTGCCCTTGAACTCGAAATAAGTATAAGCATGTTCTGATTGGTTAAGTGGGGATGCGAAATGCAATGATGATAAGTAATAGCACTTACATAAGCGTTTGGGCATTTCGAAACGGCGACCTCCTTCCGTCCCATCCGCCATCATCCGCACCAAAACAATCCATACCATGCATACATTTTGGCCAATCTTCCCTACGTTTGTCATAGGTCTTGAGAGGGTTCTCTCGATTGAAATCTCCCCTAGTTTGGTCACGCCAACGATGCGGGTCGGGTTCATCAAACTCTTTAGGACCAACACCTCCACCCCACACATATCGGATCCACTTCCCACGGGCTTGCATTTCCCTTCTTTACCCCCTTCCCTCTCCCACCAAGAACCTAAGCCATTGCTACAAGTTTGCTTCTTCGTTATGAACTCAATGAAGGTGGCGGATATATGGAGGTTTTGTAGCCGGTGCATTGAGTAGTGGCAACCCGGCCCCGTATTTGAAAAATAGCCCCGAAAAAGCCTAGTCGATGGATTTGATGCTTCACCGAAAAGGCTAGTAATGAAAAGTCTATTGATTGACGATCAATGCATCGATGAGTGATGTGCCTATTGACGGATCACCGAAAAAGTCTATTGAGTACACACCGAAAAGGCTAGTCAATGAGCTCGAAAATGTCGGTACGAACCGACAAGTGTACCGCCAAAACCGCCGGGGGGAAAACGTGGGCTGATCCGCAATGCGGGCCGGGACTTGCCGGCGCCTTAGCCGGGCGCTACGTTAACGCTGCCGCGCCCAGGCGCCGCGCAAGATCTTGCCGAAGAAGAACTATAAATTTTGACGTCATTGGGCTGTTCGGCCGAAAGTACCAAACGAACCAACATTTTTCCTATACGCGCGATTTTGTCAAAATAATGAAGGATAAACATAGTATTTCAAAGATACACATCCATCCATTGATCCATAAAATAGTGAAGGCTAAACATAGAATTTGAGCTTGTCCATAAACATAGAATCCATTCATCCATCGAGGTTCCACAAGTAGAGGGTGTCCATTACATTAGAAGTTCCATTGCAAACGACAAGTCCATAATCTAGTACATGAACAAACTAAGGCCGTGGAGTGTAAGGTTTTCTTCTTTTTCTTCGTCTCCCCGAGTCGTAGCCATGACATTAGGAGTGTACCCTACGTCGGTGTGGTTATGAGGGCGCCGTGACGGGGTGCACGTTCTCGGACGGGGTGGGTCGAAATTAAACAAAGGTCTTCTTTGGCACTTCTAGTGTACCCGTTGGATTCCACGGATCCTGCGGTTTACAAAGTCACATTAATATCTAAAATATTGAGGGAACGTATTAGTATTAATTCATATGTTGGAGTTTCCTTTTACTGCTCCTCTTCTTGAGTACACGGAGGGGCACCCTCTAGCCGAGAAGGCCCAATCTCAATACTTTCGGAATCCACGGATCCCATTCTCGTTTGGCCTGTTGAGCCGTAGAACCTATCATGGTAGCTTGTATCGTGGCGGGGGCACCTCCTCGGTAGGTGTCGCCGTAGTATGCCTCCTCATACACCTCCTCATCATACATCGTCAGCGTCTTTGGTGAGACGTACCACTGCTCTTGGTTGTGATAAATGCCATATTGAGGAAGTCGATCCCATTGGATTTCGCTTACGGCGAGGAAGTCGATCCATCCTCTTCCTCGTGCGGTGAGGACTCATACACGGGGCCCTTCCCTCGAAGCGGTAGTCCGGTGGCGTCGGCGCCATAACCCACGCCTACAGGTGTATGCATGCGAGACGGTGACCGCGGGGGTACTCGGGAGGTACCCGGTCGGTGTGCATGCAACCCAACTTTTGTGCTAACTTCTTGCAATTCCTCTTCACTTTCTCGCATGTACATGAAACAATTATTTGTAGCAAATGTATTGGTCGGCAACATAAAGGGTGTTACAAAAAGTTAGTGGTATTGCTTACCTTAACAAATGAACGTAGTACCCCGGGGCCTTGGTGTCTAGACTCATGGAGTGATCTTGCGGCGTCATTGGACATTTTGGCCACCGCTCGCCTATACAAACAAACGGTGTATTGACATGTCAAACCTATGGAAGTTAAGTTTTGAAACAGGCTTTCTAAAGCTTTCGTTTTCCAATCTTACCAAGTATCGGTCAAGGGGGCTCATTTGTGGGTGTGTGTCCACCATCGTTTGTCGGTCGTAATCATCCTCACCGGCGTCTTCTCCCTCTTTGCCGCTCAATCGGTCGCTCAATCTTACCAAGCCCTCACACAACTATGCGTATGTCCATGCCAACAACTGCGGTGCGGTATGCGTCGCTATGTTCTCCCACTCTTGGCTAAGTATGTCGAGGAACGCAACCGATGTTGTTGCTTGGGCCGAGTGCGGGAATAGGAACGACCCAAGGAAGTGCCACAACCACACCCTAGCATATCTCTCCAAAACATTATCGGGGTAGTCAGCCTCTTGGGGTTCAAGTCATTGAAGCGGTCCGCTAGCCATTGGTGGGACACACCCGACCCCTTCACGAAAACGTTAAGCCACAATGAGTTAGAACAGGTTTTCTAAAAATACATGTGTTAGCAAAATAATTTTTAAGGGGCAAAGAGGCATCTTACTTACATCTTTGTGATTGATCGTCGTCCTCCGGAAAGAAGCCACGCGAATCGCTCAACTTTCTCCCTCCATTGACCATTTGTCAAGTTTTACCAAGAATCTTGCTAGTCCCCGGCCTAAGGCACGTGATAACCTTCACATCCTCCAATGTGATGGTCATCTCTCCTAAGGTAGGTGAAACGCGTGTGTGTTTCGTGCCTCCATCCGCATAAAAGAAGAGTTGTCAATTACATAATAGGTGCTAAGAAATGGAGTTGTCATATCCAATGTGTTCTCGCGAGTTACTGCAACAAAGAAAGCACTTAGGAGTGCGGGGTTTAGGGCGGAAGACCTTTGTTGACAACGCGAACAATCTCCGTGAAACCAGCTCGGGCGTGTGCACGGCGCTGTAACGCCGTCCCATCAGAGGCCGTATGTATGTGTGTACGCGGGGCCGCAAGTGAGGTATCAAGTCACGCTTAAGGCCCCGCGGCGGGGCCCTAGCTCAGGCTTCGGTCGCATTCCACCTCAAGGAGGGGGTACTCCGCTGCGCCGGTGGTGCTGGACCACTGACGACGAGGCGGCATCCCGTGTTCCAAAGAAACAACTGTTAGCCAACAAAACATAAACAATTTCAGCGTAATAAAGAATATTACTATATAAAGTGGTAAACTAAGTATTAAGGCAAGTAATAAAACTATGAAACAAATGGACATAAATAAAGAAACTAACTGAAACTAAGTTTGTTCAATAAGTGTACACTAAAGTAGAATACTAAACTACCTGCTGCCCTTGTCTTCTATGCCACCTTAGCGTTATGACCAGGTTTTTGCGATTGAACAAAGATTCTTGGTCGGTTCCTCGCCAAACTCTCCGCCACCAACCCAATCGGGACCGAATCCTCTCATAGCATCCATGTCTCCCCGGAGTCGCTTCTTTTTTTTCCTCCTACCCTTCTCCTTTTTTTCCTTAGACTCGAAAGCACGCCAGTCCGGGCCCCGTAAAGCCCGGCCAGCTGCGATTCGTCCAAGGTAAGGCTCATAACTCTTCTCCCAAACACGAGTGTGTTCGATCGGAGAAACAGGGGGTGCATATAAGGCTCCACCGTGTGATCAAACCCGCGTATTGTGCAAGCCGTAATCATGTGAGAGCAAGGGGCATGCATTATCTGAGGAACGTTGCAACTGCACTCTAGTTTGGCTAGATCAACACGCGGTATCTGGTCCACCTTGACGCTCTCCACCCACACTTTGTGCCACCCTTGCCCCCTTACACTGAAAACATTCATTACGGTCCATATGCCTCGCCCGTATGGAGGTTGGACAATTTCTCATGCTCCTCCAAAAATTAGCCCCTTCAATTCCAAATCTTCCGGTCTCTCCTAGATTCCTCGGTAAGCAAGTCCATACCGCAACACAAAATATTCATTGCACTTAGTGAAGGTGTACTCCACAATTCCGGACACCGCAAGGATCGGACTCCTTTGAACACACGGTTGAAAGACTCAAGAGTTAGTGGTCATGTTGCCCCACCCGTAACCCCCTCGTCATATGCTAGTGCCCACTTAGCTTTTTTTTCGCCATTTGGTTTTGTAGCCATTCCTTAGCCTCGGGTTAATGATCTTTTGTAGTTACGCTAGGGTCTCATTGAACTCATGTTGTGTTTTTCTCAGAAGCCACCTTCTTAAGCGAGCTATCGCCTCCTTCTTCCTTTGGCGCCGCCAAAAATTAGCGACAAAAATGCCTAACGCACCATCTGTGAACTAAAAGGCGGGCAGCCTTCAATGTGTTCATTTTTGCGGCAGACAAGTAACCCCCGCGTGCTGCCGAGAGATCAAGCAAATGGTGCGAGATGTCCCAAGCACTTGCACACGCAAGAGCCTCATGAACCCGAGGACCACGAGTCAATGCCCTCGTGCTCGCCAAAGCAAATGCAATTGGTACTATCCGTTCTCCTGATCAACCGCAGCAGCCATCATCAAAGTGCCCTTATACTTTCCGGTCAAAGAATGTACCATCAACTAAAATAAGCGGCCAACAAGATCTGAAATGCATGCCGACATTGCTCGAAATACCGAGAACACACGATACAAAAGCAGGCCTCGAAGGAGTAGGGCAACTACAATTATGACTAGGGGTGGCGACACACATTTTTCCCGCAACCCTTGAGTGTCTATCCACCATCTCATGCCCGGGTTATAGTGAGCCATTGCATTCAAGATCCCGGGCACTTTCGATTGTATGCTTCTTCCCGTGTTCCCCATCCGATAGCCAAGGCTATTTGCTTAGCTCGCCAAACCTTTCCATACTTGACCTCATAGTTGGTAATTCCAAATATGTGCTCTTTTAACAAAGCAACGGGGATGTCATTGTCTTTGTCAACCATCCCCAATATACGACGGGCAAGGTAACGCCAATGGTAGTCGCGGATGCTTCTTCTTACCCTCATTATCCCCGCATGTGTGGGGTCGCACAACTTTAGTAATCTTCCACGCACCATCATACCGATTCTTCCGTGCACGCAACTTCCAAGGGCATGTATGATCCCTACTACTACACCGGATATGATACCTCAACTCCTTATCCAATGTGTGGCGGTAGGGCCGATGGTGATGCACAAAGATAGTCTTCTAGGAATAGTTTCATCTCCCGACATTGACTTGAAGATCATACCCTTCCTAAGAATTGGGTCCTTCTCATTGTGCACCATGCCTCTACACAAAGGAGACCGCTATCACAAACCGCCATATGAGTCATGCTAACATCCCTATAGTTCTAACACTTGGATATTGATGTTCCTCCGACTGAATTGTCTTAGCTCTTCAACCGTGTACTCGGTGGTGGAACGTGATGTTGTGCTTCCCCGATCCTACCCCAAGAGTCATATGGTCTATCATCCTCCCGCAAATCATGTACCAATCTCCCATGGGGCGGCACGGCATGAAAGACCGGCGTCGGCACCGCATCCGTGGCTACTCCCTCATCATCATCGAAATCATCCGAATCACTACCGCCCTCATCGCCCTCATACGCCTCGCCTCGCCCTTGCCTCAGCCTCTTCCCCGCTCATAGTCCCCTCGCGATCAAAGTCATCCGTCCGCAAACCTACGGGATGTTCATGCAATCGCTCCCTGTGTCACCCGACCGTCCCAAATCCATGTCCGCTCCTTCATGCTCGCCCCCCAAATGCCGCTCACCACGACCATCATCCAAAATCCCGTAACCATTCTCAACAAACACCTCGCCATGGTCACATTTGAACTTTGCACCACCCTAATGTATCGGGTCCATTGAGAAGGGTTCAACAATGGCACAATCACATAGTGAGCCCTAGTCTTCCCGGTGTCAAACCTACCCTTCAAAGGTAAAATCACCGCCAAACTTCACCTTCAAACGGTCACAAAGGTCACGGTAATCTAGGGGGCTCATCAAACCATTCCACTTCTTCATCCATATTCTCTACCGCACCATCTTCTTTCCTAATGGTCCCACCGCATAACAACACTCGGACACAACAATCCATCTACAAAGACATTCGACACACACTTGATCATTTCATGGAATTAGTGAAACCTACGGTCCATACTAAATTAAGCTAAAACTAAATATCCAACAAACTAACTAAATATACCTAACCCTAACTATCCAAATAAGTTTAGCTACAACTAACTACCCTAACTTCCTAAGAACCACAATCACTATAACACATAATATTCCTAGCAAGATCTATAATGTATTACCTTGACGGCGACGAAGTGGAAGCCGACGACGGTGATGAACGACGACCGCTGCCGGGTCGGGAATCGGGGCTCCACCCCTAACCGGGAATAGAGGGCGGCTCAGTCCACCATTGGGGATGAAGGTCGGCAACGGCGTGATGGCGTTGGAGGACGATGCGGAGGGAGGAATGGAGGGCCGCCGCAACGGCGTGATGGAGGTGACGGTGGAGGCGGCTCAGTCCACCATGCGGACGAACTCCGGCGGCGGCGGCGGGCGGCGGCTGGATTCGGCGGGCCGGCGGCGGAGGGCCCCGGCGGCGGGCGGCCGCAGGCCCCGCGGCGGGCGGCCGAGGTTGGACGGCGGGCGGGGGGCCGCCGCCCACCCGGGCGCGGCCTAGAGGAGATGGGGGCGGCGGCGGGCGGCCGGAGGCGGGGCCGACGGCGGGCGGGAGGAGAAGCCGGGCAAGGGCGGCGCCGAAGCTTTTTTTTTTTTTTTCTTCACTCTCGCCAAACGGTAGAGTGAGGAAGACCGAGGGACCGAGAGTCGGCTCGCTCGGGAGTAATTCGCCCCGCCGCGCCAGCAGATCGAGCGCGGCGCTGGCCGCGCTTCGATGAGCTGCCAAAGCAGCCGCCGCGCTTTGATGTGCGGCGCTGTGGAGTCGCCACGTCGGCGTGGTCCGCGCGCGGCCGGGCCACGCCGGCAGCCCTGCCGCGCAAGCATGCGGCGCGGCAGCGTGCAAGAGCCGCGCGCCGGGCTGAGGCGTCCAAAGGGTTATTCTCAAAAATCTTTCAAAACCGGTTAAAATTAGTTTTTTTTAAAAAGGGTTAAAAATAAAAAAAAATTCACGAAGGAGACGCGCGGGGAGCTTCGACCGTGAGGGAGAGGGCCAAGTCATCGGGGAGGGTGTGTCGGAGACGCGCGCGGTGGTGGAGAGGATAATCCACGACGGCGCCGCCATTTTCGCTCGCTCTGCTTTCCTTCTCTTCTAGGCAAGTAGAAAGGCAAGGAGAGAAGGAAGGGTGGGATGGGAGGCCGCGGAACCGCCTCTGCTCTGCTCTGCTTTTTATGGTGACTGCCGTGCCTGATGGGAAGGGTGCCTTGACGTCATCATCTCGCACGGTGGCCGATGGCTGGTGAGGAGTTGAAAAATCCGTGGAGATGAGAAACCAAATGCTGTGTTTAGTTTTTCTTTAATAAAAATCACCTACCGTAAATGTGTGCACGGGCAGGCACGGCACGGCAGGTCTCAGACCATCCTGCCAAATGTCCGAGGACCGAGGCAAACAAACAAACATGCCACGGTAAATATCTAATACAAAAACGAAAACATGCCACGGCAACTCCGTATAGTAGAAAGCTAGTATAGCACGTTTGCAACGATAAATAACTAAGTCTGCTGATGTTGTACTGATGCCATTTGAAATTAGACCGAGCATGGAGAAGCAAACGGTTCAGTATCTAGTACTCGTTCCAGTTGTTTTGGCTTTCTAAATTCATTTCTTATTTCTTATGCTATGTATATAACTAGAAGCATAACAAATGTAATGTATCTAGAAAAAACTAAAAGTGAACTATAATTTAAAACGGAGGTAGTATAGTAGTATAGGTCTAAAAACTATAGTAGTGTAATACTACATTACATTATGGGGATTAAAATCAGAAATGCAATTGCAGTCCCTTCATAATTAAAACAAAGCGTGGACACGGTACCGCTCCTCTGGCAGCACGCAGAGAGCCAAGAGCCATAGGCAATGACAAATAATTATAACTAATTAAAAATAGGATGAGCCCATGTAAAAGTCAAACCCAAGAATGTAGGTTCATCACAAGCATTGTAACTAGTGGAACTGTGCTTTAATTCACGCTTATTGTATACAAGGATATTCTCCACGACTCCCACAAACTTTTGCTACGGTCACATTGTGAGGACCTACAGTAACCCTCCTATATGGTAGACCCCCTACTACATCTTCATCAATATGTTCATGCATGCATCGTCTTGAATTCTATGAATATGAGCAAATTATTACACGTTAAAAGTTTCTTGTATTCAACCATTACAAAGAAGGCCAAAGGCCTGTTTATTTTAGCTTTTTGCTAATTTCAGCTAGCCAGAAGCTAGAAGTGTTGAGCTAGTTTTTGAAAAACTGGAATAAAAAAAAAAAAATCCAAGGGTTAGCTAGAAGCCAGCTTTTTAAGCAAAAATCCAAAAAATTGCAACTCAAAACCATTCAAATTCTAGATTTTTGAAACTACTCAATGTTGACATGACCTACACAAAAAGTTATGGCTGTCATCATGATCTACATAGGTGAGCCTAAAAGTTAATGGTTAACGTATCAGTCATATAATATGGAGCCATAGATTTCAGAACAAAATTATGAGTTGGAAGCTACAATCCATTGATTAAATATTGAGTGAAGCCCATTTTACTTGGTTGGAACTTGTTATGAAGTAGGAAAAACTTGCATAAACCATAAAACTAGAAAATCATTCACCTTCAATTCTATAACGAATTATATCACATAATAAATTTAGTCTAATTCCTCACTATTGGGGATGAAACCAGATATTCTTCCATTACCTGAAAAAAATCTTGTGGTCTAAGACTCTAAGACCCTATTTGGTTAATTAGTCCTAGGACTTTTTAAAAAAGACTTTTTAAGGAGGTGTTTTTAGTAAAAAGTTCAAAAAAAAGACCCATCTGTTTGGTTTTTTTAGGGACTTTTTAGAAATTTTTTCAATCCCAACACACACAAAAAAAAAAAAAAAAGTCCCAGGAACCAAAACATCTTGGACAAAAGTTAGGTGTGCTTATGAATGTGGTGGTATGCCATTCTTGGACTATTTGGGCCTATTTTGAGATTTGGGCTACCTAAGCAAAGCCTTTGAGCCCACTATCCCCGCAAACCCAAATGCCCGTGCGTTCCGTCCCAACGGTCGAGTCGGTGGGACGCGGCCATTTCCGTCCAACCCCAAGTCCCCACCCCAAGATTTTCAAAATCCCCGAGCCAGAGCGGCGGCACAGCGCAGAGAAGCGACGGAGCGAAGAGGAATCTCCGCCGAATCACCAATCCTCCGCTCGATCCGATCTCGCAAACCCACCCCGCTCGTCGCCGCCGACGGCGGGGCACACCATGCGGCGCGACGATGCAGGCGGCGGCGGCGGCGGGTTCCACGAGCTGTTCGACTCCGTGCGCCGCTCCATCTCCTTCCGCGCGGGCGCCGCCGCCGTCGACGAGCCCGCCGCCTCCCTCTCCTCCTCCCCGTCCTCCGCTGCCGCTGCGGGCGCTGCTGGAGGCTTCAGGGGAGCGGATCGGCAACCGCCTCCGCAGGTCGCGGGGATGGGGTTGCTCGGCATGGCGGCCAAAGGCGCCTCGCCCTCGCGCCGCCTCCTGCCGCCGCCGTCGCCGCCCCTGCCCGTGGCCGTGGCCTCGGCCTCCGACGGATGTGGTGCGGTAGGGGAGAAGGAAGCCGCGGAGGAGAGGAGAACCCGCCGATCCGGTGGCGGAAGGGCGACCTCATCGGCAGTGGCGCGTTCGGGCAGGTGTACCTCGGCATGGACCTCGATTCCGGCGAGCTCCTCGCTGTCAAGCAGGTCTGTAGGCTTCCATCTCGAAGCTAGGAATTCTGAACTGAGGATTTTTTGGAGCGATTTGATGGATCTCGTATTGTTTACTCGATGGCAGGTTCTGATTGGAAGCAGCAACGCGACAAGAGAGAAGGCTCAGGTGAGTACTTTTGCTCTCATTGCTTTGACATTTATATTTTGCCATTTGTTCAAATTCGATTCAACTATGTGCAAATTCCACTCTAAAATGCTTATGCGGGAGTCTTTTGACTAGGCACATGTAACGGAGCTCGAGGACGAAGTGAAGATGCTTAAGAACCTCTCCCCACCCTAATATTGTTGTAAGCACATTGTCATTTTAACATTGTTAGCCTTTCTTTTGGCTGTGGTGTTTGATCAATGCGGCGTTGTTTGATCAGAGGTATATTGGGACGGCACGGGAGGAAAACACACTAAATATTCTGCTGGAATTTGTTCCTGGAGGCTCGATCCAGTCACTACTTGGCAGGCTTGGATCATTCCCGGAGGCTGTAAGTATTGCATATTCTGCATGTACTATTACTTTGATGAGTTGACCAGTGAAGAGTTTTTCGTTTTGATTCAGTTTATCTCTTTGTCAGGTCATCAGGAAATATACTAAACAGCTTTTGCATGGCCTGGAATATTTGCATCGCAATGGAATCATACACAGGGATATAAAGGCAAGAAAAATTTCTCCTGTCATACGAACTGGTGTGTCCATAAATGCTTTTGATGATGTTGCTTCTTGTTGTTTTGTCATATTCCAGGGCGCAAATATACTCGTTGATAACAAAGGTTGCATTAAGTTAGCAGATTTTGGAGCATCTAAGCAAGTAGAAAAGTTGGTAAGTAGACACATTAGTTAATTTTAAGTTATCCAAATGTGCCTTACATTGTTTACTTTTGTCATTTGAAGCTGCTTTTTACGATGTGGTGGGTCTAAATTTAACACCCTATTTAAAAATGTTCTAAGTTTCAAACTTACATATCTTTTATCAATGTTTTATGCTCCAATAAAATAACAAAACAAAATTGTAGTACGACCTGTCACAAAGACATGAAACCATGTGAGGCATCTAAAAGGGTGAAAACAAAAAACATTTTCCTGTCTCTTGCTTTTCTGGTAATCATTCATTTGTTACCTTTACTGTCTTTCATCCGTCTACCATATATCATGTGCGTTATCCTTCAATACTATTTCCATGCTTGTCTTCTGCTAGGCAACTGCAACTGCTGCCAAGACGATGAAAGGTACCCCATATTGGATGGCACCAGAAGTCATTGTTGGAAGCGGTCACAATTGGTAAGCCCATGAATCTCTACTGAATTCATCAATGTGTATTATAAAAACAATTTTGCACCTCACCTGCGGTATTGTTTTAAGAATTAATAATAACATATGATCTCTGTGAACTAAGGACTCGTAACTGCATTGTGTCTCCATAACAAAATATATTGCACTCATCTAAATAGCTAATTTTGATTTTCTATTTGTAATTGAACCACACTTATAGTTCATTTACTTAATGGAAACGCCTCGTGTGTATGTTCTCTAAGTTTTTCATGTTAATTTATTGCTGAAAACTAGTTGCATGAATACACGTGGGCTTATGGTTTGCAGTAGATATGTCTTTGATACCATGGTGACAATTATGTCAAATTCACAACACGTTAGGACACTTTTTGTGGCTCCCTACTTTGTTAGCTTTTTGAATTAACTTTTAAATTATTACTTATATTATCATTGGTGCAGTTCTGCTGATATCTGGAGTGTTGGGTGCACAGTAATTGAAATGGCAACAGGCAAACCCCCCTCGGGAGCCACGAATATCAAGAGGTAATTTGCAGAATCTGTTTATCTCATGGAAGCTGTAGACATTGATTATTCTTAACCTTCACTAAATATTTTCAGGTTTCTCTTCTTTTTTTATGTTGGGACGACAAAATCACACCCACCTATACCAGAACATCTCTCTGCAGAAGCCAAGGATTTTCTGTTAAAATGCTTACAGAAGTACAATTCTGATGCTTTATACCTCTGTCTTGATAAATGATAACTAGTGCTATATTGATAAACTGTTTTGACATTTAGTTGAATATTGAAACTAGTTATACTCAGGAATTTCTACTGCTTTTGTAAAATAACATAATAAGACGCCTTTTGTTGCAGTGCTTGTTTATAACTTGGTAGTGTTAGCTGAACATGAGTACTCTAATCAGTTATGGTTGCAATTATATATGGAGATAAAGCAACTAGCATAACTCATTACTGTGGTTTTTGTGTCTGCCTTTTGAAATTTGATTACCAAATACACCTTTGTTGAAATTATGACAAAACACACTTCTAGACTTCCATAGTTTTCATAATGTAAACTAAAAATACACCCACTGTCTAGGATGACATCTGAAAAGGACATAGTAGATTTATCCATGTTTTAAAAAACGCTAGATGCTAGGTGAACGCTTGCCTATGGTTTAGAGTTTTTTGTGATTAAACATGATTAATCATGTGTTGTGATTAAACGACACTGCCATTAAACGCAACGCTTAGGCCACAGTTCAGCATTTAATCAAGATTAAATGACGTTTAAAAACGTTTTTTAAAACAGGGAGATTTATTAGCATAGTAATTTTGTATGATACTAAAAAAACTAGTTAATGTTGTATATTAGAGTTTGGAGAAGTCAAATGCATCAATTATCTGAGATGGAATACAGTACAACTTTATCATCACACTGATTTGCCCTTGTGATATTTTCCATCTTTACATTGCCTGGTTTGCTCAGCCTGGGGTATTGTGCTGCAAACTCTTTCAAATATATGTGCATTTCACTTCTTTTTTGTTGCATACTTCTCAAGCCTCAAATGCGAAAAAAGGTGTTCTTTTTCACTTGTTGTCATAGGATTTCGAGGAGAGGCATGCTTGCATCTATCTAAAGTGTCTCTAGCTCATTTACTAAGCCTTCATTTCATCACAATACTTAATTCTCAAATATCGATTCATTGTGATTAAGAAGGCTGGGTAAAATTTCATTGAAGCATGTGATGGCCTCTTGCTTTTTCTTAACAAAGTATGCACATGTAAAAAAACACAATTTTTCTAAAAACGAATGGAGGGAAAATAGAGAATATTGAAATATGACCATTGAATTCTAGGTCTAGCACATATTTTGTTGTCTGTGAGGCAGTTACATTGGTTTTGGATGCAAACCAGCTTAATCAATATCTTCTGATTCTTGATAGATGACGTCTTCAGAGATCATTGGTAGATTTAAGGCCAGTATAGTTTTCCCCATTTTCGAAATTGTAACTAATAAAAGGCTTCACTTTCAAGTGACTTGAGTACATTTGGAAATAAGAATTAGTAAATGATTCCACTCTCAAGCACATTCACTATCTTGATTTTTATTTCAGGGAACCTGACATGAGATCTGTTGCATCAGACTTGCTGCAGGTATTGCACAATGGATTTCCTGCACTTATGACAGTGGCATTTCACAGTAGTATACTTTGAGAAGAGTAACACCTTAATTTTTTTTGTAGCACCCATTTTTAACAGGAGTATTGGAAGATGTTTGTCAGCTTAATCATGCTGCACCCACGGTTTGATTATCAGAACTAATTTCACTCTTTGCTCAATTGTTTGATCTAAAATAGCAATCTAAACAAATAAATACTCACAGGAAACATCCAAAAACGAGCTTCCTTCCTATGTAGTACCTACTGTTGACTTGTAAGTGACTCCTTGTGTAATATGTATTCTTGAAGTTGGTAGACTTTCTGTTGTCAGTTATACTGAGCAACTTCAACTTTTCAATAGGGACTTGAGTCGCCCTGGCAAGCTACGCAATCTGAATTCTTACAAGTCATCAGACACCAGACCATTATGGGATTTGCAAGGCAATGATGATGACATTTGTGAGTTTGCTGACAAAGATGATGGCCCAATGGTTGGATCTGTAAGAGACCATGTGCTTACTCTTGCTATTCTAAAATTTCACTTCAGGCTTTACTTTTGCCTAATGTTACTGCAAAATTTTGAAATCACCTAAGTGGTGTCCTTACTGTGATGTTTCTGCCAATTCCAGAGCTTCAATCCTATGTCTGAACCATATGAAGAATGGGAAAACAAACTTGACATAAGCCCAGAACAAAAATTTAGTCAGTCAAGAGAATTTGGTGGATTAGCCAAACTTGCAGAAGGTCAGATGTCTGAAAATGACTTTACTTTCCCTTGCGAGGGAAGCTGTGAAGAGGATGATGAATTCACAGAATCAAAAATAAAGGAATTTCTGGATGAAAAGGTCTTCACTATATTTGTGGCATTGCATTTCCAGCCCTTTTATTACTAGTAAAAAGTAATTCAATTAATAAAAGTTTCGTTCTTGACAGGCCACAGATCTAAAGAAATTACAGACACCTCTATATGAGTTCTACAACACAGTGAACGCTGGAGTTTCTCAAAGAGTTAGTGATGTTTGCCGACCAAGCAATATAACTAACCCGCAGTTACCCCCTCGAGCAATTAAGATGGTGGGAGGTGCAGCTTTAGAGCCAATCTGTGTTAATCTGAAAAATGCCAGTCCCAAGAGTTGCACAAGGCGCTTCTCAAGAAGCAGCGTGGAGAGCAGTCGTGTCTTGAGAGAAATATCTTCACCTGAACTCAACAAACTTGAGGGCCAGGTTGATGACACTGAAGACAATCCAAGGTTTGAGCAAAAGCACATTGCTTATATGTGAAAGATTAAATTCCCTTCAAAATATGCTTGAGCCGTTCAATATAATTAGGATATTTAGTCGTGTGATAGCCTACATATTTGTTTTTGTGTGAAATGTACATAAGAAATAGTAACCAATGTACTGTGTTGCAGAAAATATGGATACAAGTCAGAAATTCAATTTTAGTGCAAAAAAAGCTTTTGTACTAATTTAACGGGCTATTTTGCTCCTGAGATATTAGATAACACATGTTCTAAGTATTAGACAGCATATGTTCTAACAGTTTAAAACTAATTTTGACAGCTTGAGCTTTTCGGAAATACAAAGGAAGTGGAAGGAAGAGTTAGACCAGGAGCTTAAAAAAGAGCGAGGGTAATCAAAATGTTTCACTGATCTGCGTTTCAATGAATTCTGCTCCTGCATACATTGATGTTTTTCCTTTTCTTTGCTTATTTTCACTTCTGAATTTGCTGGACAGAGATGAGGTCGGGTGGCTATGTTAAAGCACCATCACCCTCTCCAAAGAGCCGAAGATTGACTGGAAAACGAGATCGCAGTCCTGTCTACTGAGAATAAGAATACAATCCAGCAGGATTTATATATTTGACTAACCGTACAGTGTCAGCGATTGGTGGCCATTACTAGTACAGTGCAGCGCCTAACCTTCGTATGACCTGACAAAACTTTCTTAACGATCAAATCTTTTTGGTCCTTATAAGGTAAATTAGTTTGAGCGATCCACTTCTAAGTGGACTGTGGAACGAAGGCTGTCATGATCTGCGATGCCTGCCTTTGCAAAGCTTTATTGCCAGCATGAAATCATTGAGGTGGCAGTTCTTATGCAATGTCAAGCTTCATGTGCCACAATTTGTGACAGTGTGTGCGTGTACAATTTTCTTCTCTCTCTCTCTCTCAAAAATTTTGTAAGCAGTCATGTTAAAAGTGGATGGAAAGTTTACCTGATGACTGAATCCATTATTCATTGCAGCAGAACTGTTAAAAGTGTTGGTCTCCACTGATAATGCTAATTCTGGGCACGTGCTGAACAGATGCATCTTGGTTTAAGCTGTACATTTTGTATAATTTTGACTCAGAAAATGCTCATTTGTTGGATCCACGAGAGCCGGTGGTTTTCTTTCAACTGATATTGTTAGCTTTTTTTTTTTTTTGAATGGAGATTACTCTGCTTTTCGGAAAGCTATAACGGGTTCATGCAACTGGGGATACCAGTGACCGTACGCAACTTTAAGTTCCAGGAAAGCCGCACTAGTGAAAGAAACGGTTTACAGCTGACAGAAACAAATGGCAACACAAGTAGATAATCAAAGAAAGACGACATCAGAGCACGAGTCTGCGACATTCTCCTACTCACAAGTGCTCGACAGGCTTCATGAGTTTGTGTTTATCACTTTATCAGCCTCCTTCAACAAATCTCCCCACATCTGCAAATGTTTGATAGCCGCATGAATCACCACAGAAGGGTTACAAGTGAAGTTTTTTTTTTTTTTTCGCCATCTTATTCCTATTGTTCCAGATAGCCCAAGTCACCCTGCAAAGATGAAGAAAGCTACTCTGTGAGGGACCCCAAGCCTCCTTTGGCAGCCAATTTTGGATTAAACCCTGTACCCAGACTGTGTCAGCCCTTTTTAAAGCAGCAGAGTATGAAGCCTACCTGATAAATTTGCCACAAAAAAAAAAATCCTAATTTTCAGAGGTACTTTCCTAATCCAAGTAAGTTTGCAAATTATATTATATATACTGCCCCATGATTCAGAGCATAGTAAAGAGATTTAGGGTGTGTTTGGATTGTTAGGATTAGGAACTAGACTAGTGGACTAATTAGTCCTAATTAGCACCACTTGAGAGACTAGTGGACTCAGGACTATTAGTCCTCTTTTAGTCCCCATAGTATTTGGTAAGTTAGGGGCTAAATGGGACTAAAAATTAGTCTCTAGTCTTAGGTTTATCAATCACCCAACTCATCTCATCCTCCATATTTAGGATCAGGAATGATATTATTAAGTATAGAGATCTTAGGACATAGACCAACCCGTGTCAACCCAAGCTTCCCAAACCGACTTATCAGGATCAGAACAAATATTGAAAAGGTTGTTAAATTAAATCTTCATTGGCAGACAACCTACCCAAGAGTCGTGCCAAAAGGCCTGAGCGTCGGCATTGGTGCACAAGCACTGCCTTTAAACTCCTGACAGTAGGAAATCAGAGGCCCAAACAACAAACAACTGACCGCACAGCAAAGAAATCACCAGCAGAAATTTCAACACATTTTTACAACCACAGAAATGCAGGATGAATCAATGTAGCCAGGAAATGACATACCAATCATTCTGAAGAACAAACAGCCACAGAAAGAGCACTCATGATTTAATGTTATGCAAACTTTAGCATCATCTGTGAGTTCAACAAAGTTACCAAGACAGCATCACCGTTGATTTAATCTTAGTCATCGCCGCTTCACTGTGTTCTACATGAATTAGGACAAAATAGCATGCATTCCGTCCATCCATAGGATCATCCTGAGCGTCAGCATTGGTGCACAAACACCGGCTTAAAACTCATGACAGTAGGAAATCAGAGGCCCAAACAATGCACAGAAAATTTGACTCGGTTATAACAAAACAGAGACAGACCACAAACAGCTGACCGCATCCTACAGCAAACCAACTCACCAGCAGAAAATTCAACACATTTTTTTCCAATAGCAGAAATGCAGGATGAATCAATGTAGCTGGAAGATGACCTTCCAATCATTGTGAGCAGAACAAACGGCAACAAAAGAGTACTGCATGATGCAATGTTATGCAAACTTAGCACCATTTGTGAGTTCAACACAAAGCTACCAAGACAGCATCTCTATTGATTGCATCGCCGCTCACCCTATTCTACATGAATTAGGAACAAAATAGCATATATTCCGTCCATTCATAGGATTATCCTTGCAGTATTTTCTTGAAAGTTCATAGCTTCCAGCTGGTCTTGACTCTTGACTAAACATGCCTGAAAATGCTTGATAGCATAGCTGACGTGCATTATAGCATAGCGTCAGCGAGCATTTAGCACAAACATAACTCAGTCTAGCATCTGGACTATAAACACTAACATCATCTAAAGACTAGGGGTGGCTAACCATTTTTCACTCTTCTTTGACATCCACCACAGCTAGAGTGGGGAAGCGCATGATCAAGGCCAGCGCTTGGCACGCTTCCTGCTAGTCGTGTTCTGCTCAGGCATTGGACCATAATGGTCATCGTCGTCCAACTCCTCGTGCTCCTTCTCCAGGCACCAAGGATCCACGCCGTCCGACGCGACATCCCGAGCCACCCTCTAGATATAGTCCATCTCCTTCTCGCCATGGTTACCGGCCGAGTTCATCCACATCGGCATCTTTCTACGCAGACTGAAAGCCACTTCCTTATCTCTGAGCTCTGCAGCGGCGCCCAGAGCCTCCGCGTGCGCGAGCTGCTCGAGCAAGACATCCCCGGTGCTTCTGTCGAAGTCGAACTCATAGAACCTGTCCATCCAGTAGGACTGCCCCTTGACGTCGTACGTGCGCGCCACAGCGCGCCATAGCTCGGCGGCCGTGGCAAAGCGGGCGTAGTCCGGCAGCAGGCGGTCGGAGAGCGTGCAGAGGATGTGGCCGCGGCACACCGCGTCGTCGCGCGCCCACTTCTTGGCGGCGGCGGCGGCGGCGGGACGGGCCTCGGAGAGCACGTAGGCGACGCCGAGGGTGTGCGCTCGGAGGAGGAGCGATTCCTTCCACCGCAGGTAGCCGCCGGCGCCGTCCAGGGGCTTGATGGGGAGGGACGCCATCGATTGGAGCACCTGTCAGACACAACAGAATGGACGCATCGTCAGCAAGCAACGGCGAGGGGGCGAGATGGGGGATTCTTGCTCTTCTCCGGAGGCAGATTTGGACCCAGATTAATCATGCACATGCTAAAGGGGGACTACTTTGGCAGGCATAGAGGGAGAAGGGCGGATGGGGGCGATAGATACCTTGATCCTGACCAGTTGTTGTTCTTCCGAAGAAAGGTTCTTCCGAAGAAAGGGTTCTGCTTGGTTCTTGTGGGCGGAGGAGCGACCGAGCGAGAACCAGCGCCTTAATAACTAAAGATTTCCAACGGGCCGTGCCGGCCCGGCCCCGTGCCGTGCTGCCGAGGCACGCCGTGCCTGCGGGTCGGGCCGCACCGGGCTCCGTGCTTGACCTCGAGCTCAGGCCTGTCCCATGGGCTGAAAAAAATCGTGTTGTGCCGTCCACGGACCGATTTTTAAAAACACTCAAACATGATCATTTTTTACATAAATTCCATCAAACATATGAAAAGCACAAAGACGTAGAATGACACGCACCACAATTTAGGAATGACACGTACCCCCCTTTTTTTGAATTTGGGAATCCGGTCTCAAACGAAAATTTGTTAGGAATGTGGCCTTACGTCGGTTTGGGAGGCATAACGATGTTAACTACGATTAAAAAAGACTATATTACCCTTCCGTCGGTGCCGCGGGAGGAGATGGCTGCCGTCTTGGACATCGGAGGTGGCTCGCCGCTCCACCGTCTTTGCTATCGCGTCCATGGAGGCGACATTCGAACGGCGACGACACGGGGCGATCTACGTCCGCACGGCTGGATCGGGTCGTTGACGAGGGGATCGAGGAGATAGGCGAGTTCCGTCGTCCGTGTTCAAGTCCGTTGGCGAAAGCACTCCTGCCCGCCGCTCACGTGCCCTCGCACGCCGCGTTCCATGTTCAGCGGTACCGACGCGGGCCTCCTCCTCGCCAAGCGCCCGCGCGTCGCGTCGGTGCCTCGCGGCCCGGCCGCGACCTTTTCGAAGCCAGCGGCTACTGTCACGGTTGTCACCGCCATCGGTCCCCGCCGAAGACGACGGAGACGCTGTGGATCCCCCCGCGACGCCGTCCGGATGTTCCTGGCAGGTGCCGCCCCCCGTCGATGCCGCCGAGAGGCCGTGGGAAGAGCTGCCAGCCCGCGGCGCCGACAGTCCGGACGCGCTATTTGCACTAGGAGGCGGCGGCGCCCACTCAGCGTCCCTTTCCTAGTGCCGGCCTGCCCGGTGCGGCCTCGACGGGGCTCCTTGCCGCGGCGCGGCGCCGGCGTGCCCATAAGGCGGATCCGGTGGTAGGAGGGCCGACCAGCGCCTCTTGGCGCCCGCCCGGCCGCTGCGGCGGAAGCACCCGTGGCGAGCCGTCACCCATCGAAGTTTTCTTTTCTTTTTTTTTTGTCGGACTTCACGCTCCAGCGTCGAGGACTCGAGAGGAGAGGAACGGGTCTCGAAGGGGCCAGAACGTTTTGGGTAATGAGCGTAGGGGGTAAGATTGTCTTTTCCCATGGCCCGGAGTGCATGCCCTAACAGAAGTAGCTAACGGACTTGATGAAGGCCACGTTCCTAACAAATTTTTGTTTGAGGGCCGGATTCCTAAATTCAAAAAGGGCCTCACCAAGATATGTATAATATTATACCAAATATATAAAAATACCGGGACTAATATACCAAGCATGTACAATATTATCACCAGTATATTTGCCACGGGCCTCCCCATTCGTAACGTGTCGGGACGGGTCGTGCCCTGTGCTCGGGGTCGCCCAAGCACGCATCGGCTCCTCATGCTGGGGCCGGGCCGGGCTCGTTGCCTTCGGGTTGAGCTGTGCTTGGGCCGGTTCAAATCCTCATGCTTCAGGCCGGGCCGTCGGGCCGCATGGAAATCTATACTTATAACAAGAGCCCTTTAAGTGGACGCTCTTGAAGAGCCTTTCGACCCTATTTGGGCATATTTATTTAAAGATTTGCCATCTTTACCGTCATCCGTAAGGATGACAAAAAATTAAATGCCTTACTCGGGCTCACGCAGACCAAAAGCGTCTGCCTCCACCTAGCTCATTCAAGTGGAGGCGTGCGAGCTCGTGCGGACCACATGTACTTCCATCTTCGGTGAAAGCTAATGTCTTTATAAGCTTCACCCCCCCGGTGGTGAGGTGTGGCGTCCGTTGAGGCGACGTCCTTCCCTGGCAGCCTTTCTCTGAATTCCCTCGCCTCATACTTGTTGGTACTCCATGGAGGCGATCGTCTTCTTCCTTCGTCTTCCTTGGCTCCGGTGGTGCGCCTGGTGTTCATGCCAATTGGATTTGCTTCCTATCCGTCCAAATCTGCTTCCTCTATGTCGCCTTGTCTTGTTCTCCGATTTGCGCATCTCGTTTTATCTCATGAGCACATGAGGTGAAATCGACCCCTAATTCTCTTAATATGTGATTTCAATGATGCTAGTGTTTCAATTTATTTATTGAAGGTGATGTTTAAGGCACTTATCTAAGTAATTGATATCGTTTTGATGAGTTCGATGGTGATGAATTTAGGGTATGACATGTATTGATCATTTTTTGTGAGTTACGCCCATTGTTCCGGATTTACGGTTGTTGAGTATCGTCCAGCACGCCAGTTAGCTACTAGGGTCCATGCCTATTATAGGCATCAACTACATCGTACTACCTCCACTATTGAAGGAACACAACCTTATCCTTTCGTCGGCGTATGGGAGGCGGCCTCACTAAAGCACGTTGCAGATTGTAGTGATCAGAATTAGGTGTTCTTCAACCACCTTAGTACCCATGTCTAAGTCTAAACGATCATAATTTTAGGACGGAGGGAGCAGATAAGCGTACATGATGTCCAATCCACCGAGAGGCATGTTCATACATGCAGCCAGCAGCCGTGCCTACTACCCCATTTTGAATGCTTACGCAATCATGTTGAGACCATCCCATTTTGAGTGGTTACACTTTTTTTTTTTTTTTTTTTTTTTTTTTTACGGAGCTTGTCTTTGAATGTACATGCACATAGATGGATCCTTGAGAAAATCGTGAGATGATGGCCAGACAAGCAGCTGCGATGGTAGTCATTACAATGTCTTTTGAGGCTGTTTGGTTGATGGTTTCTACGTCTGATAAGTCGACTCATGCTATTTTGTTTTGAGAAAAAAAAATTATACCATGGTTGATAAGTTCAAACGAACATGGCTTTTGTAGTCGGCCTGAGCCAGACCCACTGTTATATGATGTTAGGAGTGATGTTGAACAAAATTTTTTTTTCTTTTTTTTTTTTTTTTTTTAGGGCACTTTAGCCCATTCTGCAATGTTGAACAAAATAGGAAGTAGACCCTGCAGATTATATACATCTCCACAGGTGCAGAGTGCCTAGCCATGTTAAAGAGTAATTCAACTATTAAGGGTTTCGTTCTTGGCCACAGATCTAAAGAAACTACAGATACTTTTCTCTGAGTTCTACAACACAGTGAATGCTGGAGTTTCTCATGGAGTTAGTGATGTTTGCCGAGCAAGCAATATAACTAATCCCTGGTAACCCCCTCGAGCAATTAAGATGGTGGGAGCTGCAGCTTTAGAGGCATTTTGTGTTAATCTAAAAAATGCCAGTCCCAGGAGTTGCACAAGGCGCTTCACAAGAAGCAGCACGAGATCAATCGTGTCTTGAGAGAAATAGCTTCACCTGAACTCAACAAACTTGAGGGCAAGGTCCATGATGATACTGAAGACAATCCAATGTTTGAGCAAAGCACATTGCTTATAGTGTGAAACATTAAATTCCCTTGCAAATATGCTCGTGCCATTCATAGGACTTACCCAAGACTCGTGCCAAAAGGCCTG
Source organism: Hyparrhenia diplandra (assembly GCA_015847255.1). Lineage (NCBI taxonomy): Eukaryota > Viridiplantae > Streptophyta > Magnoliopsida > Poales > Poaceae > Hyparrhenia > Hyparrhenia diplandra. The sequence goes on along the minus strand of JADLZK010002669.1, from coordinate 106,858 downwards.
AGCGTCAGCATTGGTGCACAAGCACCGGCTTAAAACTCCTGACAGTAGGAAATCAGAGGCCCAAATAACACACGGAAAATTCAACTAAGTTATAACAACACAGAGACAAACCGCAATCGCAAACAACTGACCGCATCCTGCAGCAAACCAACTCACCAGCAGAAATTTCAACACATTTTTACAGCCACAGAAATGCAGGATGAATCAATGTAGCCGGGAAATGACATACCAATCATTTTGAAGAACAAACAGCCACAGAAAGGGTACTGCATGATGCAATGGTATGCAAACTTCGCATCATCTGTGAGTTCAACAAAGTTACCAAGATAGCAGCTCCGTTGATTTAATCTTAGTCATCGCCGCTTGACTGTGTTCTACATGAATTAGGAACAAAATAGCATACATTCCGTCCATGCATAGGATCATCCTGAGTGTCGGCATTGGTGCACAAGCACCGGCTTAAAACTCATGACAGTAGGAAATCAGAGGCCCAAACAATGCACAGAAAATTTGACTCGGTTATAACAAAACAGAGACAGACCACAAACAGCTGACCGCATCCTACAGCAAACCAACTCACCAGCAGAAAATTCAACACATTTTTTCCAATAGCAGAAATGCAGGATGAATCAATGTAGCTGGAAGATGACCTTCCAATCATTGTGAGCAGAACAAACGGCAACAAAGAGTACTGCATGATGCAATGTTATGCAAACTTAGCACCATTTGTGAGTTCAACACAAAGCTACCAAGACAGCATCTCTGTTGATTGCATCGCCGCCTCCCCCTATTCTACATGAATTAGGAACAAAATGGCATATATTCCGTCCATTCAGTATCATCCTTGCAGTGTTTTCTTGCAATTCCTAGCTGGTCATGACTCTTGAGTCTTGCCTAAACATGCCTGAAAATGCGTGATAGCATCTCAAGCTGACGTGCATTACAGCATAGCGTCAGCGAGCATTTAGCACAGGCATAACTCGGTCTAAGCATCTGGACTACAAACACTAACATCATCTAAAGACTAGGGGTCGCACCTGCTCTTTGACATCCACCACAGCTAGCGTGGGGACGCGCATGATCAAGCCTAGCGCCTGGCACGCTTGGTCTGCTCAGGCATTGGACCGCAATGGTCATTGTCATCCAACTCCTCCTCGGACTCCTTCTCCTGATACCAGGATCCAGGCCGGTCGACGCGACATTGCGAGCGACCTCCCAGATAGACTCCAACCCCTTCTCGCCTTGGGTGCCGGCCGAGGTCATCCCCATCGGCATCTTTCTACGCAGCTCAAAGGCCACGACCTCATCTCCGAGCTCTGCGGCAGCGCCCAAGGCCTCCGCGTGCGCGAGCTGCTCGAGGAGGACATCTCCGGTGCTTCTGTCGAAGTAGAACTCATAGAACCTGTTTATCGAGTAGAACGGCTTCACGTCGTACGTGCGCGCCAGCGCGCGCCACAGCTCGGCGGCCGTGGCGAAGCGAGCGTAGTCCGGCAGCAGGCGGTCGGAAAGTGTGCAGAGGATGTGGCCGCGGCACACCGCGTCGTCGCGCGCCCACTTCTTGACGGCGGCCTCGTGGCCGGCGCCGGCGGGACGGGCCTCGGAGAGCACGTAGGCGACGTCGAGGGAGTGCACGCGGAGGAGCAACGATTCCTTCCACCTCAGGTAGCCGCCGGCGCCGTCCAGGGGCTTGATGGGGAGGAATGCCATCGATTGGAGCACCTGCCAGACACGAAACCAGTCGACGCATCATCAGCAAGCACCAGCGGTCAGGGTCGGGGACTGCGAGATTGGGGATTCTTGCTTCTGCGGAGGCAGATTTCGACCCAGATTAATCATGCGATAGGGGACAACTTTGAAAGGCATTAGAGGGAGAAGGGGGTACCTGGATCCTGGATAGAAAAACGATGATCTTGTTGATTCGAATTCGAAAGATTTTGCTTCGTTCTTGTGGGCGGAGCGACCGAGAGCGACCTACGCCTTCAAGCCAAGAACAGAGTTGTAGGCCCCTTCGTGGCTTCGTGACTTGTCTTTTCAAGTCAATGCCGGAACTGCAGCTCCAGTCACTGTTGAGGGCCCTGCCTTTTCAGTCACCGTGCAGCAGACTGCTGCAGCTGGAGCTGAACCGAGCAGCAATGGCAGGTCCGTCGGGCCAGCACGGGCCCGGTGTGAAAAAGCACGCCACTGACCCTATACCACATGGCCTTGCATGAGCACGGCCCACTTCATGTAGTGGCAAGCCAGCCGTTGGATCCTTTTTCCATGAATTGTCATTCGTTGGATCTATTTCTAACCTAGATATAAAAGCATATCCCCTCCCTAATCTCTCTCATTTCCCTCTCCCAACCACCGACGTTTTTCCTCCTACTCCTCCCGTTCATCTCTGTCTCCTCCCAAGCTCACTCCTCTGTCTCCTCCTGAGCTGTGTGCCGGCACGAGCACGTCGGGCTGCCATGCTTGGCAGCACAACACGACACAGATGATAGGTCGTAGTGTCGTGCCTGGGCCGAGATGCCGGCACGGTGGCACTACACCGTGCCGTGCCGCACCATGCTCGTGGCGATATCGTGTCGGGAAAAACGAACTGAAAAGCACTGTAGCACTTTTCGTTTGTTTGTGGTAAATATTGTTCTATCATGGCCTAACTAAGCTCGAAAGATTTGTCTCGTGAAGTACATCTAAACTGTTCAATTTTTATTTTGTTTACCTATATTTAATTTTTCATGTAAGTGTCATTTGCTATATTTAATGATTCGATGTGACAGGAATTTCGACCCAAGTTAGGATGTAAACACTGCCGAAGTCACAATCTGGTCAACGAAAATCACAATCGGCGTTTTATATCCTCGACGTTTAGAAACCAACGCCATTGTGAAACCTTCGGTTTTCTTTCACGCAACCCACACCTTCATCGGTCGCTGCCAAACGCCCTTCAACTCGAGCCACCCCACGCTACCGTCTACAACGCCACCGCCAAAAGCCGCCGTCGACAACGTCGCTACCAAACGCCCGCCAACTCAAGACACCCCCGAGCGAGGGTCTACCAGTGTGTTTCATAGGATCACCGGATCATCCTTGCAGTGTGTTTTCTTGCAAGTTCATAGCTTGATGCATGCCTGAAAATGCTGGATAGAATCTCAAGGCGGTCAAAGAGCGTTTACAGCAGGCATAAATCTGGATTTCGGAATATATGTATAGGCGACTAGAAACACTAACCGTCTGTTTGGTTGCAGGGTCAAGGGGTTGGGTGGATCCAACCCTCAATTTGGGGACGGAGCTGACCCATCCATTGTTTGGTTGTATATCTGATTTTGGGGATGGAGCCGACCCGTCACATGTTTGGTTGAACGAATTGGGAAAACGGGTGGACAGTGGGATAATAGCGTTTCTCTGGCATTTTTGCATCAGGACCCCTAAACTATTTAGAAATCAGCTAAGCCTATATTAGTAAATCTTTCTCTCGACGTTTTTGCATCGGGACCCACGGAAAGAGCTTCTAATTAATTTTGCCCCGTCCGATATCTTCTTCGTTACGCCCGGCCAATCCCGCGGCCGCTCCCCGCCGTCGCATCGGCCTACGGGTTGACCCTCGGCGTCGCGGCGGCTTTGCTTACCGTTGCGGCCGCCCGCGCTACTCCTACAGCGGCATCGGGCGAGATCCGCCCAGCGGGGCGCTGCCGGACGAAGCTCAGGCTGCGGGCGAAGCGCCGCCTCGGTCGAGCTCCGCCACTAAACTTTCTGCGCCACGTCGCGCATGTGTAACTGCAAGCGCCGCCGTGGCCGTGGCTGCTCGCCCCTAGCTGCTCGCGCTGCTCCTCCTCCGTTTCTCCTCCGTTTGGGCGCGGCGGAACCCGCGGTCGGCTCCGTCGGCCAGATTTGGGCGGGCCGGGCGAACCCGCATCTTCACCCAATATTCCCATTCCGGGTTCACTCCGCCCCTCTCCTTCCATCCAAAGCAAAAGAAGGTTGGACCTATCCGGGTTGGAGTTCTTCACCCAACCAAACACACGGTAACATCATCTAAAGACTAGGGACGGCAGGGTCTTTGACATCCATCACAGCTAGCGTGGGGAAGGGCATGATCAAGCCCAGCGCCTGCCACACTTCCTGTTAGTCATAGTCTGCTCAGGTATTGGACCATCCTCGTCGTCATCCAGGTCCTTCTCGTACTCCTTCTCCTCATACCAAGGATCCACGCCGGCGGACACGGCCCTCCGAGCTAGCTCGTGAGCTTCTAGATGGACTCCAACTCCTCGCCACTAGATATGCTTTAAGCATTTTATTTTTACAGTGTTTTTGAATAAGACGAAGGTTAAATGTAATGTCTAAATGGCAGCGGCGTTTGTTTATTTTTTTACAATATATTACATCATCTCATAACTTTGTTGGGCTGAACAACATATCAGATCATCGCATGAATTGTTTCTGCTTGAACAATCCATTATGCTTGAACAACATATCAGACGTGCGCATTTATACTAGTTGTACAAGACGAACAAGAATACGAATATAATACTCCCTCTAGTTTCAAAATTCTTGTCACATTGGCACGTTTACGGTTTTCAAAATGTAACTTTGACTAATGCTTTTTTCTATAAAATATAGTTAAAGTATACTTTTATGAAATCAAATTTCAATACGAATCTGCTCATGTTATTTTCACATTTTAAAACTTAACACATAAAAAATTATTTGTAGTCAAAGTTTAAAAAGTTTGACTTAAGATAACCTTAAACGACAAGAATCTTGATATTGGAGGGAGTACACGATATTCAGTCTGTACACACTGTCCTTGATCTTGAAAACGTATTTTCGGCAGTCAATGAGAAACGTGGGAATGGATGGATGTCTTTTCCGGTTAAACCCTAATATTTGGATTAGTTTCAGCTTGTCTATAGTAACTAGTTTCTAGATTAAAGCTGGGTACGGACGTCTCGATCCTGGTTTCTCAAAACCTGTGTAGGAAACTTTTAAAATTTTGTCCAAAAAAGACCAATTTTGATTCACCCTGTGTACGTAGGAACCTGATTGTTTTTTTTTGAAAATTGGAGGACTTTAAAAAAGTGACTTACATGCATGGAGAAAGGGGTTGTTGTTGCCACGATCGTGCCCAGATCTGAGTTCAAGTTTCGAGCCCATTAGGCCGTTGTTGGCAAGAAAGCCTAAGAGGTGGTGACCCTCAAATTAAGCCCCCCAAAATTTTATTTGCATGCCAAACTATAAAAGTAGGGTCCAAACTCCGGTGGGAGAAGCAACGGGACCCTATATCTGTGGGACCCGCTTGTCGGCATTAAAAAGCCCCAATGCCTGCCGGCGCCCCCCTGCGCCCAGCGGTTCTTGGTGGCGTCGCATGCCGTTCTCGCCGTCGAGCCACCGGCCGCCCATGCTTGCTCCCTCCCCTTTCGCCCGCCGTCATTGCCAGCGCCATTCTCCCCGCCCCGTTGCCCGGCTGCGGCAACCACTTGAGAATACGGGATGCGGTCGAAGGTAGGAGATGCACCGACGCTGTAGCGAGATCCGGTGGGGCGGCACACCCTTGCGGCGAGGGAGGCGGGGGAGGGGCGATAGCCACGGGGGAGATGGAAAGGCGAGATCCGGAGAGACCGCCCGCGCCCGCCTCCACTCCACCGCGACTCCGGACACTCCGCCGCTGCTGTCGGCGACGACGGCAAAGACTTCTGCGTCGTCCGTCGTGCGCCACCACTGCGGCGGGCGCACGGAAGCCCTCCTCCTCAGCGGCGGCGTCTGGCTGCGCTGCACCAGCGGCACCGGCACCTCGTCCGCCGGCCCGCGCGGAAGCAGCGGCCCAGCGTCGGCGTGGCGCGAGCCGGCAGCGGGCGGCCTCGTTCTTCGCGGCGAGCCGCACCACTCCACTGGCGTCTCGGCCCGAGCGCTGCCTCGAGGCGCTCCTCGGCTCGGCTCGCGTCGCCGGGCGCGTCCGAGTCGCCCGGGCCGCGTCGAGCTCAGCGCTCCCGCTTCTCCCGCGGCGCCGCGGCGGCGGCCCGGTAGCGGCGGCGCCACCGCCTCGCGATGGCGGCTTCATTGCCCGCTCCGGACCCACACGGAGGCGGTCACACCCGGCAGCACCAGCGCGTCCACCTCCACGCCATCTTTGGGCGACTCCGCCACCGGGATCGAGTCCACCGACCCGGACCTCCGTGCTCCTCGGCGCGGCGCCAGAACGCATCCTCTCACGATCTCCGCCCGTCACCCCACGTCCCCGGTTGCGGTGCCCCATCTCCGCTTCCCTTGGTCGCCGGCCTTGAGCCAAACGAGTGTCGTGGATCCCCAAGGCTCGCCCGCCCGGACACCATCAAGGGCGGTCGATCGCCCGGCGGGCCGCCACCGCCATCGCCTCCGTCCCCCTTCTTTCTCTTGATTTCCTCACCGGCTCCTCCAGCGGCGGGCGACCGTGGCTGTCACGCCCCACCTTTAATGGGACTTTTAATCACGCGTATTGGCACCAGGATCACGCTATCAATACATTTAGCGGTCCACGGTAGTGAGTAATCAGTTATATGAATAATACCGAAAAAGAAATGTATAGGATAGAAGATCTTACGATGGTGACGAAGTGACACCTAGTCAAGTTATGAATATCGAGTAGCCAACCGTGAAGCGCTGGTATATCGTCTGGGCACTCCTCCTTATTCCACGGGCATCTTGATAGTGGATATGAATTGGGTTCGACCTTACTCCTACTCGATCGTCTTATGGCTCCTACGTTCGCGTATCTTTTACCTTGGCGACTTTACCTTCTTCTATGCCGATGTCGTAAAAACAGAGGGGTGAGTGTTGGTATACCTTATAGCATAAAATATAGACGTTTTAAAAAACGAAAATAAGGGCTTAAAATGAATATTAACATAGTATAGGGGCTTGACTAACATGATTCCACTAGTTTTGGTGATTTATATATTTTTTTAGGGATTAAGCGAGAAAATGCCCAAGAGTTTGCAAGCCTTACGACATAAAGACGTATCCGTTCACGTAACCCAACGTGGAACCTACGCAAGAACATTCTAGAAGAGACCGAGAGAGCACCGAGAAGCAAGGTGGGGCCCACTGGCGCGAGCCCCGGCGGCGGGCGCCTTGGGGCTGGCGGCCGCCCGGTGGGGCCCCCGTCGACCTCCCATTCAAGGTCGGTTCACTACCGCCTATGAGGAGCAATCTAGTCCATCCATCAAGGTCGGTTTGATCCAAGGGCAAGTCGTGCATCCTGCGGGGCTATATAACAAGACCCCCCGACCCACAGGTGAAACCCTAATTCATTCAAGTCATTCTACTCCATACCCAGTCCATCATCAAGACCCCAAGTCAAGATCCTAAGCCCTAGTTCCACCATAATTAGAGCAATAGCTATCTAGGTTAGCTCTAGAGGAAGTCAAGTATTGTCTTGGATTCGGATAGTCAAGAAGTAGCGGGGAGCGAAGCTTCACGTGGCTTCTCTCTTATATCTCATTTGTAAGTATTTGTTAGTATACAATTGCCATGACTTTATTCTATTTAATGATTATATTCTTAGTTATATGCTTCTATGCTTATTATGATTATATATTTAGTTTAGTATGTTTGTCTTTATATTCAAGCATGGAGTCGTATAGCGCCCCCTTAGATGTACACTATGTGGGTGGTCGACAATGTGTAAACATGGTGTTTATACAACGTTTGCTGCGACATCACCCTATATTCTCGATGTGTGGTAGATCGTGGATGTGATACTCCCATTGAGTCCTTTGGAGTCCAGCCCCCGAATGTAGGGCTAGTTGAACTTTGTTACTATGGTAGGTTGGTTTTGTTCCTAATCTTCCTTAGTAATATTCACCATATGTAGATATAATGCTTCCATACGATGATGACTAGGTGTATTGCACTAATTGTAGTATGCATTAACATATAAGTAGGAGTAACTTAGGAATATTCCATCCATCTCACCTATACTATGGTATTTAGCCTTTTATGATACTAGCTAGTGGCATATGATGATCTTTGACTTGGATATTATTATCATTATTATTATCTTATTATCTTTGTTATGTGACTTACCTCGTTTGAGTTTAGTATGATGCATATGGTTTACTCTACATTACACCACTTTGCAAGTGAATCATCATTAAATCATCAACCTACCCATAGCCCATCCCTTTCTTTTAGGTAGAATATAAATACGATACCGGATAGACTCCTTGGTGAAGTGCTACAATTGGGTAATTCTATTTGTGCGCTTGCAAATACCAGAATTATATTATCATTACAAGAGTTTCAAGTGTCATTATAAGAATATCGGTTCACGCATTTCTTTAGTGTTGTGAGCTAGGGTGACAGACTAGTTTCGTAGGCAATGCTAGAATGTGTGGTACAGCTTTTGTGCCTATCGTGGGTGAGATTAACTCCACCATTGATAATGTTGCAAAGTCATAAACCATAACTAACTCCGTCTAACTTTATTAACTCTCCGTCGACTTTTATTGGAATGTGAGATTAACTCCACATCCAAGCTAACTTATTAGATAGATACCATTTATACATTTACGGCGCCGTCCTAGATGTGGATCGCGTTAGAGATGTCAGCGATGAGTACAAATGTACTCGGTGAGTACAAAGGTACTCGGCAAGTCCAAACCAGGGGTGGTTTGGTAAATTAAGGGTTGGGCCCTAGCAGAGTCTCTAAAACTGCTCTCACTAGTTCCCGGGGTTATCTCATCTTACCATCACCTTCACATATCACAAAAGGTTAGTTATATCTAATCATAGATGTTCTTGCCTAGCATTCGCCCATTCAAGGGACGTGGCTATTCGAATAGGTTTAAGTAACTCTGCGAGTGTACAAATTTCCCCACACGATAGGTGTTGCCTCTGCCACCGTCATGGCTTCTGACAGACCTAACGAGATCCGTACCCGCTTGAGTGCTACTCTAGGTATATTGGTATAATCTTCACCACAACTTCTCAGGGGTTGGAAGGATGACGCATCATCCTAGACAATACGGTGATACCAAATCACCCACGGCTTTACTGGTAATACCTTATTACCCAACCTATACCGTCAACACTAACCCAATCATCAATCATAATTATGTGCACTTAGCACTGCGCCACTGCGCCCCAAACACTTACGTGGAAGATCACTCAGCATCCACGCCAACCGGACCATGGGGCCACTTTCCCCACGTCTGCTCCTAATAGTTCGTTTGCCTACTCCGGCCACCTTGGCTCCCAATTATACCTCAACCCAATGGGGTGTGAATCAAGCCGTCCCATTTATCGGCATGTGGCTGTACGTAATATCGCACTAGGTGGAAGGTCTATGAACCGGTCCTTAGGGAGGCGAGTATCTCTCCGCGGGATTCATCCCCGATTGTGATTAGTCCGCCTCCACGTAGACTATCACCACTCACCTTTTTGTTGGAGGGTTCACATTATTAATTAGGTTAGATTGATCTCACTTAGTCATATCACATCATCATGCATCATCATCTCGTAAGGTTGTGTTGATTAATTAGGTCAAGTTTATTAAAGGGGGGTAAGGACTTGCACGGGAGGTTCTTACTGAATCGGCACTCGGCGTTGGCGTCTCTCGCTTGATCCGGATGAAACTCCTAATCCCGGTCGTCGGAAAGCTTCTTCAGCGATCGGCATTAAACTAGCTGGAATTATATCATGCAAAACAAACATGGAACATCATGGTGGCAATGGGTTAGATGCATAGAGCTAGATTTTAGATAAATTATGGAAGTCGTTTCACGCGAAACGGAGTTAAATTGCATGAGATATGAATATTACAATATTAATCCCTAATTAAATTACTAGGGTAATATTATAATATAATTTTATCATGTAATAATATTGGAACTAATTACATGATAAAATTCTATAAATCAATTAATGAATTTACAAATTTTAAAAATTTTTCGACACGGGAAGGCCTGTTTATAAACTACGTGTACCAATTTGGTGTGCCTAGCATTTACACTTGTGTACACAAAGATCTCCGATACATCGGATGACACGTGGGTCTCGTGGGCGCCACCCGGTCAGCCACGTCGGCGCCCGTGGGGGCGGTGTTCCTTAATCGGTTCGGGGGCGGGAGGAAAGCGGAGGGGGTGGCGCGTCGGCTTCCCGTGCGTCCGATTAGTCCGCGGCGTTCGGCGGCGTCGGCGGAAGCGAGGGCTCCGCCCGGCGTCATGCCTCCTCCACGGCGCCGCCACGGGAGAGCTCGCCCGGAGTTGCCATTCCTAGCCCGTACCTCGCGCGGTGGTGCGTTGGCCTCGGGCCTCGCCGGGGCGATGGCGGGGTCGGGGCTGCAATGGAGGGGAGCATCCATGGCGGCCGGCGGTTGCGCGGCGCTCCGTGGCGGCGCTGCGTGACACCGGCGTTGTAGTGCATAATCGAACTACCTAGGGAGGGGAAACGAAGAGCGGGGCTTGAAACCTTTCTAACCTGACCAATGCATCCCACGGCGGCTCGGAGGCGGCGCGAAGCCCCGACCTAGCGGCGGCGGGCGGCGAAACCCGTTGGGGCAATCGTGATTTGCGAGGAGGGTGGAGGAAAGGGGTGGCCAAGGTGAGCACCGTGTGTGTCCCGGACTCGAGGCGGACCTTGTGAGGGGATTGGCGAGGTCGATCGGCGCCGGGGAGGCTATTTATAGCCTCGGCGCCGGGCACTCGGCCGGCGAGATATTTTTCCCTCGACGATCTTTTCCGACCGGTATCATGGCCATTGATGACCTCCACTGGCTCCCTCGGTAGCCTCGGGCTGGCGCGCGTGTGCACCTCGTGCGTTGGTGTGCCTGGTCGTCGCCGGCGTCTCATCGCCCACGCCGGCGGTTCGGCGGCCGCCATGGCAAAGAAAGCCCTCGAGCTCGGCTTCGTGGCGACTTCTGTCTGGTTGACCCGAGCCGCATTATGGGTGGCGTCGTCTCGATGTCGGCCTAGGGGGCACCGGTCGCCGTCTTCGCCAACGGAGATCGGCGCGCCTGGTCGGTCGTGCGTTACGGCCGGACTCCGCGCACGCGTCCTGGTGATGCCGTGCGGGTCAAGGTTAGGCACCGGGCTTTGTCCGGCGCGTCGCCGGGGCGCGAGGTCTCGTGCTGTTCTGTGGCGCCCGGTCTCCGCTGCGTGGAGAGCCGTACGCGGAGGGCGGCGTCGCCAGACGGCTCGTGGCGCGGTCGCCACCAACAAAGAGGGAGGAGGAAGGCGACGGACGGGCGTGGGTCCCGGTTGTCGGTGTGAGGAGAGAAGGGAGCTAGGCCGTCGCGTTGGGTCGGTTGGGCCTGCTGGCCCTGCCTCGCAGCTGGGCCGCCCACTCGGACGCCACGGGAAAGGGAAGAGAAGGAGGAGGGCCAGCTGGGCCGAGGAGGAAGAAGGGGAGGAAATGAGCCCATGACTGATTTCTGTTTTCCTTTTCCTTTTCCATTTCTCCTTCCTTTATTCTTTCTCCCTTTCTCCCTTATTCTCTCACCCATTATCTTATGTGTGTAAACATTTATATATCATAAATATTTATACAAGCTCCCATGTTTTCCCATGACTTTCACTCATGAAAACTATTTTTTTTGCCATGGCGCTTGTATAGATAAATATGTATATACACACATGACCTTTCTTCTTCTTATTTCATGTGTGTAGATATGTGTATACATATTTACTATATTTATTTGCATAAGCTCTTGGACTCATATTCTCCTAGCTTGTATTTATGAGAATATTTATGCAAGGAGACTTATACAAATATATGTAGATATATATACACACTTTTCCTAATTTGATATTTCCTGTGTAATATATTATAAATATCTGTATGAGCACACCTAGATTCTTATGACCATTATAGTCGAGAATATTTATTTATTGTGCTCATAAAATATTCATATATATATTTTTGGTACACACTTGTTACGGTATTTTATTCCCAGCGATAATTTTGTAAACCATCACTCATGCAATATATTCCATAATTTAAATCTAGGGCTTACCTTGCATCTTGGCCACCATAAAGTTTTGCAAGCAACAAACAAGATTTCCTATTCCTAGATGGTGGGAGTTTGAAATGCGTGTTTTTTTAAAAAGGGTTTTGGTTTAGCGGAAAAATAAATCAAGTTTTAGTTGTAATTCAAAAGTTCAAATTTTTAGTGAATTTTAAAATGATGCAAAAAACACGGGTGTTACAAAGGGCGGGGCGAGTGCATCGGGATAGCATTCGCGAGGCCGGTCAAAGCGGGCGGGGCGCTGCCAGTAGTCTGGCGACGCTGCGTGGACGGGCGAAGCAGGGCGACGGCACGGCACCGCCACATAGATGGCGCGAGCGTAGGATAGCCTTGGTCGCGGCGCTTGAGCTCCTAGTTGCGGCTTCTCTTCCGTGGAGCCGCTGCTCGAAGCTGATGGCCGACCCGTCGGCCGCCGCCGCAAGCTCCCCACGGCTGGATCCGCGAGCCCCGACAGCCTCCTCTACTCCAAACCGCGCCCACGGCTCCCCGGCAGCCATGATCCGGCGAGCCGTGCTGCGCGGCGGCGCCCGCCGGGCTGCGGCGGCGGCGGCTGATCGACGGCGAGGACGCCGGGCGTTGGGAGGTGTCGGCGGGGCGGGCGACGCGTGCTTTCTGCGGGGCGGAAACGATTGGAAAGAAAAATTATGTGGGACCCACAGAGTAGGGGCATCCAAGTCTAGGGGGTTAAAGCTAAAATTTGAGGTTTGGTAAAATTTGAGGTCCCAATTAGGGGCTCCATTGGAGTTGATTTTTCTACAAACCCTCTAGAATTTAGGGTAGGGGCTCAATTAGGGGGTGGGGTTGGAGTTGCTCTAATAGAGCCCATTGCTGAAGAGCTTGAATCGGCCGGCGTTGAGCGCGAGCTTCCGCACGGCCGCGACGGCGCCGATGACCCCGAGCCCAACGAAGGCGGCCATGATGGCCACGTTCACGACGCGCTCCGGCGACAGCCTGCGCGACGGGGCGAGCGCCATGAGGTACATAACGACGGGATGACGACGTCGAGCGGGATGTAGCCGACGGCGCCGACGACGGCGATGATCTCGCCAAAGAAGGGTAGCATCGCGGCGACGAACGTGCACGCCGCCACGTACGCCGTCCGCAGCGCCAACCGCGGGAGCAGGTTCCGACGCGAGAACAGCCCGTGCGCCGGGTCCGCCGACCAGGCCTCGATCATCTCGTACACCACCTGCGAGAACACCTGCATGCGACACGCATCGCCGCATCAGCTGGAGGTGGATGGATTTCTAGTCAGGAATTAGAAGGGGATAATAATGATGACCAGGGCAATGGCGATGAGCTGGAGGAGGACCAGGATGACGGCGAGGACGAGCAGCCACTCCGGTGCGAGGGAGGGGGCCGACGAGTCCGCCGGCATCAGGCTCTTGAGCACGTTGGAGCGCACCTGGTTGCCGAACGCCCAGTAGCCGGTGATGGCCGGGAAGTAGAAGTTAAGGAACAGCACCGAGTAGCACAGCACCAGCGCCTTGGCCATCTTCCCGGACGCCGGTGGCGCCAGCGTGGCCTGCAGGCAATCAGGGCTTAGAATTTGTATGGACGGCAGCCATTCATTTGAGCATACTGTAAAGCTCTGAAATTTGTAAGTGTGCTTATATAAAATCATTCCATTAAGCTGCACCTGGATTTCAGGGAGGATGCTGTTGCCGAAAACCGAGGCGAGGATGGAGATGGAGAGGAACGCGTTGAAGGTCCTCTCGGACCTAGACGAGCTCAACGAGTAATCCTTCACCGGAGCATTATTTGACATACCTGCATGCCAGCAACGCGTTACACAACCACTGCCATTGTTACAAAAATCGAGCATAACCTGGCAGCAGCTCAATTGCTGTCAGAGAAACAAACAAACTACCAGCGCAAATGCAGGCGACTGATACAAGCACAGTGTAGCCAATGCTGACGACGAGCGAACAGAGGGTGATGTGCCGCAGCGAGTGCATGGACGGCATCTGCGAGAGCAGCGCCAGCACCACGGCGACCACGATGATGAAGTGGTACAGCTTCAGGGAAGCGTGTGGCGCCAGCCGAGAGTAGATTATCTGCATACGCACGACACACTGTTATTAGTTTGAAAGCACGGTGTGTGGACAGCATCTACGGTCGACATTAAGTACGTACTCCTTTATAGAATCAATAATAGCATGATGTTTAAGTGATACAACCAAATAATATCATGAAACATATATATACCACGAATTATAACTTGGACACCGCTACAAAATTGTATAGGTACCTAAGCAGTCGGCGGCAAGTAAGATGCTCCCGATGCTAACCCCGACGTTGATGGCAGTTTGGATGGTCAGCACCAGGTAAGACGCCCATTTCGATCCTGCCAAAAATAATAAAAATAATAGTATAACTAACAACCACCTGATACAAACCAGCTCTAAGCTCTAAGCAGCCAGACGGGAATGGCAATTCTACAAGAAGATAAGGCAAGCCTCATCCATTCACATTTCATGGGAACTCCAGTAGCAAGAACCAAAGCCCTCAACCGGCATGAGCTGGGGTATACTCAACACAATCTAGAGGATCTAGACGCCCCCTTCACACCAGAGGAAATTGAAGCAGAAATAAAGGAAATGCCACTAGAGAAAGCGCCAGGACCTGACGGTTTTATTGGCATATTCTATAAGAAGTGCTGGACAATAAAAAAAACAGCTTAGCTCAGGCAATTCAAAGCTTTTAAGGACAATAACATAGTACTTCTGCCGAAAAACAAATTGCAGCTAAATGTCTCAGTGGGCTAATCCTTTTTTGTTTGTTTTGTTTTGTTTATAAGAGTTGCAAATCTCTTTATTTTTTTCCGTCTAATAAAAATCGGCGAGGTTTGTGCTGCCTTTTGAAAAAAACAACCACCTGTCCTGAAAGAAGAAATTAACTACTAGTGTGACATGATATGTGCTACATCTTTGTCTCAATTAAAGGTGATCAAACTAATTAATTGAAAGCCAGTAGCAAGTATATATAAGTAATAATTGATCAAGTACCTAGGACGTCGGCAGCGAGCTCGCGGAAGCGGAGGTGCCGTCGCCCGGCGGCCTCGCAGTGGTCGAGCACCCTGGATACAAGGAGGTAGCAGTGGAAGGTGACGGCGGCTAGGGGCCGTGAGCGCCGCCACGCCGACCCACCACCCGAGCCCCCCGGAGCGCGTACGGCAGCGACAGCAGCGCCGGCCCAGACATCGCCGTCGTCATGTGGAACCCCGCGTGCAACCACGTACCTGCCATCCCATGACATCACATCCCTGTCATCTTCTTGATGCATGGGAGGTACGTACCTTTGGGCTCGAGAACGAAGGCAGCGCCGGCGTCGGCCGCGGCTGGCTGGACGAGGACGTTGTTGCTGCCGGCCCCGGTCTCGACGTCGGAGGACGGCATGATGGCGCGCCCTGTCCCAGCCGGAGATCGAGAGGCAGAGGAAAGCTAGCTAGGGCAGAGCCTCCGTCTGGTGCCTTGCTTCTAGTAACCAACTTCCGAATCCGATTGATCCGTCGGCATGGTGGACGATCAAGATGGCCCCCTATGTACTATACAGGGAATGTACTCCATACAGAGTCCCGACTCCCCGTTTCCCGTGATCACGGCATCATGCACGCGACCTTCCGCTTCTATCTACGCGTGCGGCGTGTGGGGCGCATGAGGGGCCTGACCTTCCCGCTTCTATCTACATCATCACGACATTTTTTTTTTTTTTTTTTTTTTTTTTTTTTTGCGGCTACATTATGCTTCTATTTGAGATCTATATAATGTCATAAGAGAGGTTAAATTGATAACATTACACATTGAGAATGGATTTGTTGGATATATATTGAAATGACTTCGCGTCTAGGAATGTCATAGAAGAAATTAAGGTAATTTATGACTTCGCGTCAAGGAATGTTAGAAGAAACTTTTAAGGTAATTTAGTTTTGCATTTAGTTAATGGCTTATTAGAAATATTATATATATAGGTGGTTCTAAATAGGAGAACATATCATGTGCAACAAAGCTTCGTGTGCAAGACTCCCGTTTCCGGTGATCACGGCATCACTTAAACCCTCCCACCTGGATACACACGGGTTAGATTTAAACCCCACAGGTGGAGGGGTTTAAGTGAAAAAAACACCGCACATTGGATCCAGATCTTGTGGCCTTGATTGATAGTTGCATACGTTGCATACGAAGCTTGATTGCACATGATACGTTACCTTTAAATAGTAGGCTAATGTGTTTAGCGGGATATATTATCGTGTTAATATTTAATATTCCACACATTTGAAGTATTACGTGGTCTAATTAAGAAATAATAAGTATTACGTGGTCTAATTAAGAAATAATTTACAGAGTCTGTATGTTAACTACTATACGCATTTATTAAGCATAATTAATCCATCATTAGCACATGTATTACTGTAGAAGTTTAGTGACTAATCACAGACTAATTAGGCTTAGAAGATTGGTCTCGCAATTTACAAGCAAGCTGTGCATATAGTTTTTATTTCGTCTATATTTAATATTCCATGCAATGCCACAACATTCGATGTGATAGTTTTAGAATGTAAAGTTTTTGGATCTAAACACAGCTTAGCTGCTCGATTTACTGTAGACCCACAAAATTTTCTCGCTGCACTAGCACAATCGTGGACAGCCTTGAGCTTTCTCGCTGCACATAGTTCCCTTGCCCTTGAGTCTTGACATCCACCGCTAGCGTGGGTACGGTCAAGCCCAGCGCCTGGCAACGTGTTCAGACAAGGCACGTTTTCCTGCTACTCGTGTTCTCCTCAGGCTTTGAACCGTCATCCTCATCGTCGTCACCGCCGGCGCAGCTGCGGTACTCATGCCAAGGATCCACACCTTCCGACACAAACCGCGGAGCGACCTCCCAGACAGACTCCAACTCCTTCTTGCCACGGGTGACGGCTGAGCTCATCATCAACGGGAGCTTTCTGCGCAGTCGTGAGGCCACGGCACGGTCGTTGAGCTCTGTGGCGGCGCCCAGGGCCTCCGCGTGCGCGAGCTGCTCCAGGAAGACATCTCTGGTGCTTCTGTCGAAGCAGACCTTGTCCAGCATTTTGCTCCAGTAGGACGGCCCCTTCACGTCGTACGTGCGCGCCAGCACACGCCACAGCTTGGCGGCCGTGGCGAAGCTGGCATACCCGGCAGCAGGCGATCAGAGAGCGAGGCGAGGATGTGGCCGCGGTACACCGCGTCGTCGCGCGCCCACTTCTTGGCGGCAGCCTTGTGGCCATCGTGTCCATGAAACTCTCTGTCCATCTCTGTTGACATGATATCATTGTAATTCTGATTTGAATAATTTGCATTAGTTATGACTTGGTTCATCAGGCTTGTGTAGCTTGTTCCACCCTGTGATAGAAGATAGTCTGTTCCTCATGAGATCTGATAACCTGCAAAATAATTGCATTCATTGTTAATAAATACCATACTGTTTTTAGAAGAAATTGTGAGCTCTTTTTTTGGCACACTCACATTTTTTGTCTACATTTCTTGTGCTTGTCCATGTGTGTTGTTGTAGTTCAATGTTGTTATTGAGCTATCCTGATTTGCACCCAAACATTGAGATATCATTAGTTTCGATTATTTGTATTGTCCATTGCAAGAGTAGCACTGTAAGTTTAGTAGCCATAATTCCCAATAAGCTGGTCTTCTTTTTTTTTACCTCATGAGTAGAATTGGCATTGTCAATGGGTTAGTTTTGCCCTAAAACAAATCTGTAGTAGTTTTCTGGATTCATTCCCAAATCTTCTCTTCTTGACACAACCTACATATGAAATAGACATATGGAGGGTCTCGATTCCCAAATCAGTTTGCCAAAATTGACTATTATAAGACTTGTATACTGACAGTCATCTGTATTGCAGATTGGTCTTCTCAATGTAGTTGTTGTAGACTTGTGTCGGGAAGTATGTTGTTTATTTAAATACAAAGTAAGTGATGTCCAATTTCAGTAATTGCAACTCGAAATAGTTAGAAGTGCATGTTTGGTTGATGCAATTGTTTATTTCTTAATGTGCAATAATTACCTCATGCTTGTAATTTGAGTTGACAATGTTTGAATCAAAATTGTAGTAACTCTCAATATTGACAATCTACATATAAAAACGTTTTAAGAATTAGCAAACAAGTGAAAAACCAATTTACTTAAGGGAAATGGACAATACACATATTGGTCAGTTTCCCTGTTTGCAACAGACCTGGCTCCAATTGGTTGTTGCAGTAATCTGTGATAACTAGTATAATGCCCGTGCTAACTAGCTACGGTTTATTCCAGGGATGCACATGAAAAGTGGTCTTATGGTTTATCGAGACAATGTAAAGAAACAAACATCAAAAGTCATAGTGCATATAATCACTGGGTACATAATCCATTCGAAACTGCAAGAAAGCAAGTTCTGGCTAGACCGACGGCACAAACCTAACCAAGCCCACCATTTTTTTACATCACCACTTATATATAAAAAGAAAGCCATACAAAAGGTCATCAAGACCGACACCACAATTAGTAGGTTCTGAACAAAATAGCATTGGTCCGGTTGTTGCACAAGAATTCTTCCCATTGTGACCCAGATGCAGCACATCTCTTTGTGTTTTTAACATCAGGATATCGTAGGGCAATACCAATTGTTTGGTAAAATCCATTATGTCACAACTGCACACATACATATAGAACTGATTGAATTATATACACTTAGTAATAATGCTACAGTAACACTTTATTTAATTGATGTTATCTTTTGCACAACTTTATTTTATCTCAAAACAAGAGATGAATGGAAATTGACTTCACAGCAATAAAAAGGTAGCAAGAGGTAAAAAGGCAGCACCATTCATGATGAGCGAGCTTTCTCACCTCCAAGGATGATTGTGGGCTACATTAATTCCAAGGAAAAGATGTTATATTAGGCCAATCGCCGGCAAACTTGACATCATCATTTTTATTGTATTTTTGTAAAGGGGTTACCTTGTCTAAATCAAAATGTGAGAAGCAGAACAACAGCTGCCCCACAGTAGATTCTGAAATCCTTCAAAAGAAAGTACTATATAAATCTCTTTTTCGTATATAAATATAGTATGGTTATTACCGAATGAGATCATATCTAAGGTTGTTGCTGAGTCAATAAACAATTAGCAATCGGCGTATTTGACATGTCCTGTTAGAGTAAGATGCAATCATCCAAATCCCCAAATGTACTCTGCATTTCATAAACTGCTAGTTCATGTACCATTCTCTTTAGGTGAGTGACCTGGTTTCTCAGTGTGGAAGAAGGCATGCATACAAAGTGCTTAGTCGGAACTCACAAGCATGCTCATAGTAATATATATATATGAAAAAGGTTAAATTGAACCAGACTTGAAACTTTACCAATCATGTTAGCAAGTGCTTACCATCTAGAAATATGAATATTTCAAATCTGGAAAAGGAATTAGATGCCCAACAAATCTTAGCACGCAGAAAAAGGATACAAGTCACAGAACAAGAGAACATGGGTCCTGTTCTAGATCTACCACCTGAAGCTTATCAGTTAGATGGGTTTTACTGTCACCATCTTGTTAGGTTGTACAAGTCACAGAACAAGAGAACATGGGTCCTGTTCTAGAGCTACCACCTGAAGCTTATCAGTTAGATGGGTTTTACTGTCACCATCTTGTTAGGTTGTACAAGTCACAGAACAAGAGAACATGGGTCCTGTTCTAGAGCTACCACCTGAAGCTTATCAGTTAGATGGGTTTTACTGTCACCATCTTGTTAGGTTGTAGCGTATGGCAGCACCCATCATGCACTCTGTTGCAGCTCCATTCTGAACTTGCTCTGGTGCGTCATACCATCTCCATTTGTTTCTGCTGGACTGAACGTCTGCACTCCAAACAGACAGGCACAATACATGTTAGAATAATAACGAGATCGTTGGAAACAAACAGATATGAGAATGAATGGACGGTCACCTCTTCAATGTTGATGTAACCTGTCCACCTTCAATCATATACAGCTAGAGAAAAAAAAAAAACAAACAATTCTTGATTCTTTTCTCTAGTTGACATCTTCTATTATTTTTAGTCCACAAATAATATACATATTCTGCATTGCAACAAGAGAGAAGGACGCCTTAACACGGACATCGACTCGAAATCCAGCAATCATTTAAAATCCTTCTTGATTTAATTTATCTAAAAACAAATCGAACACAACCATTAATTTATCTGTCAGTATACAAACTACTACCAACGGTAACGAATACCTATGATTCAACATTTCTGCCTCATTAAGTTCTCCCCACAGCGATGATTATCCATTGGACCAGGCTGTAGTATTAAGATTTGAAATTGTGAGTTAATAAAACACAAATAAATCGATGAACAAAATTGGATGCCCGTAGTAACGCTATGGTAAAACCAAAATGAACAGAACATTGGATGCAGATCGGGCTTCCATGAAGGTTCGTCCTGAAGGAATAAAATAAACAGCCAAAAAGACACCCGTCACTAATACACCCTGCCATTGTTTGGGCCCAAACTAATTTACTGCACTGCAAATCAAGGTGTTCACATAGATACGAGATGCCGACTGCCTAGAAATGTTCTGCCATTAGCCTCTGCAATACAAGGAAATAACCAATTTAGTAAATTTCGGATGCACTTATGTGCAGTTTTATGTTTTAGACAGGAAAATAAATCACCAGGCTAGCAAATCATTTCCTATGTTGTGATTTCACTCTACTGAATGAGAATGAAAATCATCAACAGCTGAGAAAATTGATTGAACTAATTCAAGTTGTCATCATTTGAGATCAAACAAACACTGAATACACTTACTGGCTTACTGCAGCGACTGAACTGGACGCTGGACTGAACTGAATATCGATGTAGCCGTTGATGACGCTGGACGCTGGACTCCTGTCGATCCCGTCGCAGATGATGCAGCGGTCCCGGCGGTGATGCAGCGCTTGACTTGGTGGTGATGGAGTTGCAGCGGTGGGCCGCCGGCGGCGGCGTCGCCTTTAACGCAGCCGCCCGTGAGGTGACTCTCGCGATGAGATCGATCGGGCGCGAGGAGGAGTTGGATCCGTTGAACTCGACCGATCCGGCGGCTTGGTCGCGATCGCTGCCAGGCCCGATCGCGAAGCCACGGCGATAGGGCTCCGGCTGGCGTCGTGGTTCCGTGGATCCCGTCCGATCGCGGGGACGACGCTTAGCGCTCGGCGTCGTGTGGTTCCGTGGATCCCGTCGCTGGTCGTGGTGGTGACGATAGTAGAGATGGGTGGCGTCGTTGTTTTTTTTTTTTTTTTGTTTTTTTCTTTTTTTGCGGTGATTGAAGAGATTCGAACGCCGGGTTGCGGGTAACAAAAAGCCGCGGGATGGTGAGTATGTCGGACCATGCATCAAACTTTGAATCCTAGCCCTCCAATCAAGAGTCGTTGTTTAGGTGGATCGTTGATTTCGTGAGCCCTCAAGTGGGACATTATAGTAGAGATTGTGTGAGTTGCAGTCAGTTATCTTCATATGCAAAACCAATTTCACTTAAGAAATCTTCTTTTGCCATCTCTTGAATTCTTTCAAACCTGCATAGGGAAATCAAATTGTCATTTATCCTAAACTCCAATACACATAACTAACATTCTGTCAATTGTCATTCCATAGAATCAAATTGTCACTTGTAGTATGTGATTGTGCATACATTTCTACCAATCTGTCTATTGTCCTTCCATAGAATCAAATTGTCACTTATATTCTATGATTGTGCATACATTTCTACCAATTTGTGTTATGTCTTCTTTCATTTTTTTTTGCTTTGTGATCTCTATTGATTGTCATAGCTAATGTGATCAAACCAAATTTGCAGGTGTGGACACTAGAAGAAACTTGCTCCACAGCTAATGTTCCTCCTATCGTGTGGTCCTGTGGTCACTCCCTTAGGGTGTGTTCCGATTGGTGTAATCCTGGTAGTAGCTAGGCTTAACCATGCTAGGGTTTTGTGGTTATGGTTGCAATTGTAATTGTCTGCTACTGCTAACGATGTAGTGGGCACAAGGCAGTGGCCAAGGTTGCTGCCTGATTGATTTTGACTGCTAGGTGCTGGTGGGGTGACATAGGGATCTGGCTAGAAGTGGTTGCAATAGTCATTTGCTCATTGTGTGGTTCGGTCAGTTTTGTGCTTTTAGGCTGGAAGTGCCTATCATACTAATTTGGTCCCATGTAGCAAACCCAAAGTTGATTATATGACTATCTGAGCAACTGAATGGTAGTTGCTTCTCTAATTGTCCTCTAATCTATGGATATGCAATATATCTCAAATTTTAATTTATGGCATTTGTAAATAGATTCTATGGATATTCTTATAGCAATGAGCATTGATAGAGGTGGAATTGTTATCTATGTTTTCTTTGTAAATTGACACTCGTGTGTTTCTTACAGGCATTGGAATTGTTCTAATCATGTTTAGTTTTCTAGGGTTTTTGAGGAGAAGAGAAAAATGGTGGAAGAGAAGAGGGTGCAGATCATTTACCTAGTGGCGAAATGTGGGTCAATGTTAGCCGCTTTCTTTCATCTGGTTCTCCTTCTTTGATCTGCTTTTGTTGATCAGTTCTCCTTCTTTGGGGTTTTTCCCCCTACTCTGCGTGGTGTAGAACAGAGGAGCAAGCTCACCATGAATAGATCGACGACAATCTGATGTGTTTCCTTCTTGGGGAAGAGGTTGATCTATATATATTGGTTTACTTGGGTTGATGGGTGGTGTGCCCTAGGGTTTATATGATGCCCTAAGTTTATTTTTTTCTAGGCTGAGATGTGTGTTTTTGTGGGCTACATATTATAGGACTATTTGAAGAAGGCCAAGAAAATTGGATAGAGACAAAGATAGAGACAAAATAGAATTTTGTTTTTTTTTTTACTTGGGCCTGGTCGATCTGTCCACTGTGGCCCATAATTGTATTATTTGAAAATGTAGCCCAAATTGCTGTATTGTTCATTTAACGGGTTTTCGGTTTGGTCCGCCCGTTAAGCCTTTGTGGGCCCATTAGTGTGTGCTCGTCGGACCCGGTAAAATAGAGGCAAAAACAAGCAAAGCAGATAGAGATAGAGGAATCTGGTCTGGCCGTTTGATGGAGATCCCACCTTTTTTTTCAAGCGACTAGGATATAGCAACTCCCTACTAAATAGTTAAAACTAATTTTGATAGCTTGAGCTTTCCGGCAATACAAAGGAAGTAGAGGTAGAGTTGCCAAGAACTTAAAAAGAAAGCAAGGTAAATAAAAAGTTTCATGGATCTGCATTTCAATGAGTTCTGCTTCTGCCAACATTGTTTTTTTCTTTTCTTTGCTTAGATTCACTTGTGAATTTGCTGGACATAGACGAGGTCCGGTGGCTATGTTAAATCACCATCACCGTCTCCGAAGAGCTAGAGATTGACTGGAAAACTAGTTTTGGAAAGTTGAAGGGCTAGAAAATTTGGTTTCATGATATGTGGGTGATGTAGTCCATGGTCGATAGTTAGGGTCATTTAGACATTTTCGTTCGTATAGTGTTGGCTCAGAGAATTTTCTTTTGTTGGTTTCACGAGAGCCATTGCCTTCATTGTTTTACGTTTTTTACTGACACTGGAAACTGAGCTCCGAAAGATAGGAAATCAAGTGAGGATTGAACTGGGGAGAATTAGGAATGTGGCCCTCAAAAAAACTGGTCTTAGGAATGTGGCCTTTTCTTTGGAATTTGGAAATGTGGCCTCAAAACGAAATCTTCTTTGAAATGTGGCCTTCCGCCTGGTTTGAGGCCGAACGGTGTTAACTAGGGGGTAAAAGACCATTTTACCCTTGAGTAAGAAAAATAATAAAACATATTGTTGTTCATTTGTTGTATATTTTGAGTGTATAATCACTTTCAACCAGGCGTATATAATCACACATGTATTGTGACATAACCACACATTGCATAGTTCACAAATCCACCATAGTTCTCACATAAACAAGTTCATACAATATGTTCACAAATCACTATAGTTCAATTGTGGCATATGGTCACATGAAAGTGCTACATTGGTCTCACATACATAGAGCAAATACATCACAAATCAAAGACTGAGCCTTCTTTTGCTTCGTGTGCTCATGGCAGGGGCTACTAGGAATTCCTTTCTTGCTTCTAGTACCCATTGATGGGCTGTCAAGTGACACCTTCGGATTGTTCATGACTTTTTATTTGGAACGCCTAGCTTCTTGTTGGTTGTCCGCCTCTTTTTAGCTTGAACAAGTTGATCTTTAATTTCAGCAATAGATAGTGCTTCGAGCTGATTGGACCCACTTCTTGACCTGCAATTGACAATGGCTTAGAATAGGGGTGAAAATTGGGTAGGTGTAGTTCAGTTTAGAATTAATAAATACGCATACAATTTTGAATGCCCAGAGTTGGAGTTAGTTCGGTTTCCCTTTTTTCTTACTTGAAACCTCCAAGCTGTGGCTGTCAAAATCAAATAATTTTGGTTTCAAAGAAAGATGTGATGGTAAAATGGATGGGAGAATTAGGAAGATATACCTTTTAGAGGTTTCAGGTGTACAGTCCTCACTTTTCCTCCTTTTTGTTACTACATGTCATAGACGTAGATGGTCCACCCTCTAAACGCAAAATGGAACTTTGGGCACATTTGATGCTTTTTACCTTCTTCTTTTCTGCTTCCCAGGAATAAGAATAGAATGACTACAATGAATATCATGTGCTTGCAAAGGAAAAAACATAACTGGTAGAGAAGAGTACACAAATTATTACTTGATTTTTTTTCATAGATTCAATATCTTCTTTTCTTCCCCTCGTGCAACTCTACCAATGATGTCCACAGCCAAGCAAATGGGGCACACTGGTGCTGTCCTTTTCTCTTTTTCTTGTCAACAATACCCTTGTGCCTTTTAGTTTTTGGCCTACCGACTACATGTTTCAACAAAGGTGGGTGCATAAGAAATCCATGGTTAGATTGAGGCCACTGAGACTTGTCTGGCATGGTTGGAATATGCTGACCATAATGCATCTCTAAATTTCTCAACCGAGTAGTATAAGCCAACATGATTCTCTATTGATGCAT
The DNA here is from genome assembly GCA_015847255.1 of Hyparrhenia diplandra. Classification (NCBI taxonomy): domain Eukaryota; kingdom Viridiplantae; phylum Streptophyta; class Magnoliopsida; order Poales; family Poaceae; genus Hyparrhenia; species Hyparrhenia diplandra. The sequence continues at coordinate 81,798 of JADLZK010002669.1, read as the reverse complement.
CTAGGGAAGTGATGAACGCTAGTGCATGCTTGCAAGGAATCCTTAAACATCCCATTGCCCGCAAGAACATGTCCTCTCTTGTAGGTTGACAAGAAACCGAGAAATGCACTCCTCCCATTACAGTAACTTCGCTACCTCTTCCGAGCATTCTTCGACTTCAAAGTTTCCCTCTTTACTTTGCACTTTCAACTTTTTAATGATGTGAGGAAGAATCAAGCCCTTAAGTTTCTTCCCTATTTTCTTTCTTTTGTTCCATTTGGACATGAGCATTTGTCCGAGCTTGTCCACAAAGTCATCCAAGTTCATGGATTGTGAGGCTTGATATAGTTATTAAAGCTTTCGCAAGGTCAAGTGGTCACATAGTCTACTTTGCAAACTGTTTCAAACTTCCTCCTTGACCACTTCTTTGTGTGTGTTCTATCTAGCCATTTTGTTGCAATGGCTTTGCAAAAGCATGCATAGCATCCCAATGTTTTCCATATATATATGTACAGGTTCCTTGAGTAAGCTACTGCCCATAGGTGGTCATCAAACACCTTACCATGATACCTTTTCTTGAAGTTGGTTACCAAGTGGTATATCGTTCTCTATGTTCTGCAAATGGAAATACCTTACCCACCGATCCTATGGCCTCTTTAAGCTGAGTCATGAACCAAACCCAGTTTTGAGTGGATTCTGAATCGATCAAAGATTCCAAAGCAAACATGATACATCTATGTGTTCCCATCAACAATAATTACACTAGCCTATACTAGTGAGAAAAACAAAGAGAAAACATTTATTGAGAGAAACATTTAGTTAGAGAAACAAAGACATTTAATAAAGGTATGTGGACAAAGCTTTACCACTACAGTTTTGTCGCCCTTATCTGCAGAAGCAAATATCCACCATGGACACTTCTCTTTGTCCCTCATTGAACAATATGCTCTATACCTCTTTGGTCCAGTCTTTGACATATTGAACTCAAATCGTTTTTTATTGCATGTTGACAAAGTGCAACTTTGAATGTGTACATATTTGCATAAGCGGAGCCTACTTCCTGATGAGGCATTGGCCCGATCTTCCATGATGTAGTTGATAAATCTGATTGGTGGAGAACTCGACGTTGACGATCCCGCTTGATTGACCTCGCCAAAAAGGCTTTCCTGCAAGCGAATCGAAGAAACAAGCAAGAACAAGTAAACACACAATCTGATAATTGCACATATGAATGTATGAATGAAGCGATTATGAATATGGGTTCGAGTTCAGATTACAAAGGACTAATCGACACAGTAGTGACGAACAAGAACGAGGGGCCGAGATCACCTGTAAAAGGAATTGTCTTCATGGTTACAATGAATCTATCAAAGTTTCTCGCTAGAAAACTTGAACTAAACAAAACTCAAGTCTAAACGGTGGCGGCTACTGAGTTTATAACGTGAGGGATGACGCTAGGGTTGGGGATGACCAGCATGGAGGTGCCCACAACTTGGGCTTAAGGCCCGACTCGATACATGGCCAAGTTGACCCAAAATAGGTGACACAACACCTTTTCGTGGTCACACCGAATGATCAATGTCCCATCTGGAGCTGGGACCAGATCCAAAATGACGGCTTCGTCATTCCCTTTCCAATGAGTCGAAGATAGCCCCGTTTCAATGTCGTATGAAGAAGTTATCGCCAAAACAATGACGATGTGTCTGCTGACGTGACAGCTGAGTTGGAGATGAGTTGTAACTTGGGGAAGACCATGGTGGCGGCGTGTCGAGCGTGGCGATGTCCTCATCATTCTCCCCTTTTTGAATTGGAGTCGTCCTTGACTCCATCTTGGCAATGTCCTCATCACTTTGCACCACTAATTGTACATTTGATCATGCATGCATGGAACAAAAACAAGATGCATGTGTAACTGTGACGTGCAGAAAAATCGGTGCATGCAGTCTGCACGCCGCACCATGAGCTCCTCCATCCCGCGTATGACACATGTCCCATCCTACTAAGCACTCAGCAATGTGGAGTAGTTCCAAATCCAGCCCTCCAAGAGGGAAAAAAATTCGGTAATGGAGGTCCGCACGCCACACCGTGCCTCTGTTGTGTGTGTGGGATGTGTGTGTGCAATGTTGTGTGTGTGGTTCCATGTGTGTTGTGTACAGTGTACACACACCTGTGTGAGTGTATTGACACCTTTTCCAAACCATAAACCTTGAGAGAGTAGTTCTCTTGCTCCTCCTTAGGAATCTGTCATCAAGCTGTTCATTGATAGACCTCCTCTTGGGTGGAATGAACTTGTCAGGGTATATTTTCATCACATCCACAACAGCAGCAGCATTCAGGTCCAGGATATGTTCCTGAGGTGGAAGCATGAAAGAAAGATGAGACATGAACGACCATTGTTACTAGAAAAGGAAGAGATCAGCTTAACCGATTGATTTGTTAGATTGGGAAAAAAATCAAGGAGAAATGTAAACTACCTAACAATATACCGAGAGAATTAAGTAAACCACCTAACAATATGCCTATGAAATTTAGATGGATGAGGTTGATCAGGCCACGCGTGTTTATACATGGCCATCGCGCCGTGCTGTTCCAGTGCTCATCGTGCTGCCACCATGTCGCCGTGCGGCCATGCCGTGCTCGTGCGCCGCCGTCGGCCCAAGGCACGGCCTGTAGGGGTTTGGCCGTGCCATGCCGCCCGTCGGCGAGGGACCGCTTCCCCGCCCGCGGCATCCTCATCGCCGACCTCATCCCTGCCTCCTCGCTTGCTCCAAAGGACGGCGGGCAGTGCGGTTCGTCGTCCCCCACCGCCGCTTCCACAGGCGCTGTCACCAGATAAGGAGAAGTAGTCGCGCCGCCGCCGCCGAGATCGGAAAACCGCCGCCGGGGAGGGTCGGAGGGAGGCCGCGCGCGCTGTTGGGGAGGGAGCTACCAAGGAGTGGCGAGGCTGTGCGGCGCGGTGCGTCCCGGTGAGGGGAACAGCTAGCGGCGGCGGCGTGACTTATGAGTCGCGAGGGAGGCACAAGGAGGAGTGTGAGACGAGAGCGGTGGGGGTGGGGCGTGAAGGGACGGTTTAGGGTTAGGATGGGCTATGCCTCGTAGGCCTTTGGGGTGGGGAGTGAAGGGAATGATTTTTTGCCTCGTGGGCGGCTGTCGTCGGTCCGCCTATTTGGCCGTGCCGTGCCACGGGCCAGGGTGCCGGTCCAAGCACGGCCCGGTGCCTCGGGCCAAGTTGGCACGGGCACACCGGGCCGTGCCTCGGGGCGGGCCAAATTCCTGTGCCACAGTCTGCATGGCCACATATACGCCGCGTTTATGTGGTGCATGGCCTAATAGGTTCATGCTATGCGCCTTCCGAGTCATACTACTCACCATGGTGAGACAGAGAGTGGTGGTGTTGTATTCTACATTTTTAACATCACAATAGGTGTACAAAATAGTCATCCATTTTATTAGCCGTCAATCTATCTCTGCTCAGATTAATCATTTATTGCACATAACATTCATGACATACTTCGAAATATAGTTTTTTAAGAACCAGTCGGGAAGAAGAGCCCCTACTGAACATTTATTAAACTAGAGGATTCTTCCCCGTGCGTTGCTGCGGATGTGCAAGAGAAAATTTGAATGAATTTGATTATATATGCTAAATAGAGAAGTTGAATGGACATGAATATTTGATTTGGTTATATGTACGTCGTTGTACTGTACCATGACATGATTATATATATACAAAAATAGAAAATAACAGTAACAACACTAAATGAAATAACAGGTGCGCGAGCGTTGGCGGCGAGATCTCGGCGATGTAGACGCGTTGTTGCGGGAATACGGGATATGAACTCTTAGAAATATTTTGTATTTGACAACTTGTGCGTTGCAACATTATTTTTTTATAACTAAAATTGGAGCAGGTAACAGAAATATCATATCAAATTATAGGAAAATGTAATGGTCAAACAAATATGCCATGTATATATTGCTATATATTGAAAATAGTAAGTATACTTCAAATGAGTTTGCAAGTGGGAATTGATTGGTAGCCTCTAGTGATATAGTATAAATAAACTGCACAATTTAAAAGAAGGTGGCGCGACAAAAATATGCAAGGGCAAGATTGTCACCTATATAAGATGAATAGTTTGAGGCAATTAGAGTAAGACGGACCACAAACACATCAGAACATTAGTAAGCTTGTGCTTAGTAGAATAAATTAAATAATACCGAACAGTTCGCTGCATGCTGCTTCCAATTCGTTCTAGCCTGCGGTGCTAATCAAAAGGGGAGCAACTCGGAGTCAGTCTACTTGGTGAGCGGAGATGAGTAGGTACAGGAGCTAGGTGAAGGTGCCCCACTCAATCACTCACCATGGCCGCAGAGCATGCATGTACTGCGCCATGGCCGCAGAGCATGCGTGTACTGCGCCATGGCCTTCAGATCGCTGGATGCCTCCTTGCCGCTGACGGTCTGAGGCAGCATCATATCGAGACAACTTCTTGTATTCCCGTTCTTGGTTAGAAAGCATCTCCATCACTGCGGATGGGAAGCCCGTGGCCGACTGCAAGACCAAACGCACACGGCGCACGCATGTCGAATTGTCGACCGTGGAGAATTGACATCCTGGTGGAGCGACTGCGTGCGAATCTGCCATGAGCCAACACCAGCTCCTTATATATACACTCTAAAGTGCCTGGGTGGGGGTGACTGCTGGGATGCCTAAGTCAGTTGCAGGTGCATTTATACCATGTTTGTGTTCACAGGAGATCATGCATTTGGGTGAGCAAATGAACATACGTGGGAGACGCTAGCTGCATGGATGATTAAGTTTGGGATGATTAGGTGTCATACCTGCATGTCTAGAGAATTACATAGTTGGGGTTAGGAGTGGATGGTGGGGCCCTCGATGTGACATAGCTACATGTCAAGAGAACTACTTAGTTGGGCTCTCCTTTATAGGAGTTTTAGATAGATGAGATATTACAACATCCAAATGTGAATTGGCTTGTAGTCCAATGGTAGGACGGTCCAGTGGGGCGCTACCCACCAGGGGTTCAAATCCCGGTGCTCGCACCTTTCTTGGGATTTTCCCGGGATTTACCGGCGTTGTGCATTAAGTGGTAGCGGCGTTCCGTCGGCGACGAGGCGCCTATGGTGACTTCGAGAATCTCCAGATCTGCCGGCTGCCCAGTCCTTCGGAGGTGCTCATAGGGGTAGGGTTTGCGTACGTGTGTTCATAGGGGTGAGTATGCGTGCGTGTTGTGAGTGTCTGCGTTGTCTTTGTGTAATTCTCAAAAAAAAAAAATACAACATCCAAATTACAGAGCACAATAAAAGAGCTTCAGAAACAAAACAAAGAAACAAAGAAAATTAAGGCAATTACACAACTTGCTCTAGCCATAATTCAAACTTTGAAATTTAGTTGAATGAGGTTCGGTTTATAATCCAGTTAAATCTAATAAATAGAGGTAGATCATTATCATTGCCACGGGTTGTCCTAGGCGAGAGTGCCTCCCGTTGTAGCACACTGACATATTTGCTATTTGCTATGATAAATGAAAGGAACTGTTGGCTTCAATCACACATGCATATATCAATAAAATTTCACTTATTGGTAACCGGCGCGTGGAGTATAAACACACAAGGGGGTACGCAACATGGTCCAACTCTTCTAAAATACTTTATATATATATATATATATATATATATATATATATTATAGGGTGCGCTAAGTAGTACCCTGGGTAGTGATTATTAATCACTACCCGAGCCCTGCGGCAGGCCACCACGCGCGCCAGGATGGCGCCCCCCACGGCAGGCCAGCCCGCCGATTCTCTTGGACTTGCCCCCGACGTTCCCAGGCTCTTGGTTTTCGTGTTGTACGAGATGTGGTGTCCTCTTGACCGATTTTTTTCATTGTTCTTGGTGCCGTTTTTTTTTCTTTTTGTTGTAGACAAAATTTTTTGTTTTCTTTCTACGTCACGTGGTGGCCAATTTTTTTTTTTTTTGTTGTGGCCTATTTTTTTTTTTTTTTTTTCTTGCAGCCGATCTTGGTTGTTTTCCTTTAGCGTGATGACTTTTCCGACGGATGAATGTCCAAGAATGCTTGGACGTGTATTTTTTTTTTTATTTGAAAGGTAGATTTTATATTGAAATAGGTAAGGAAAGGGGCAAGAAAAAAGTCTCCAACTCGAAGGTAAATTTAGAGGGTAAATGAATCGTCAAGAAGATTGCAATAAACTAATACACGTAGTTTTGTGATTCCACTAAATCACAAACAATATATTTTATAAAAAAATAAACAAAACAAAACAAAACTAATGCATCCCTCGTTTATCTTGCCTTTCTCTATTGGACGCTAATTGCTTCACCTGTGTACAGAAGAAAAACAAAGAAAACAATAAGAAAGAAGTTCATGATTAATAATACAAGTAAACCATGCATACAGATTTCCAGCAACTATTCTCAACTATCTGCACATACTTGTCTTTTACCGCCTCAAGACATTGAGGAGTGCAACGAATTTTTCACTAAAAACAGGCTAATCATTTTATCCAGCAAGCAAACAAGAGTTAAGTGTATAAGTTAAATAAACCACCTTCAACTTCCTGCAGGTTTAGCATCGCCTACATGCATTCTGCCAAAAAGAATTAGAAAGATGTAAATGTAAACTCTATGTTAGATGTAAATATGCACTGAATTAATGGCTCGATGAAATAGTTTGTTACATTTAGGAATTGTGCAATGCTAGGTAATTGAGCAAGGAAAAAAGCATCAAAGTTTTACCTATGTACACATTATATCTGTAGATCCTCAGCTTGCTAACATGTGTGCATTAGCAGGTCAAACTCAGAAAACTAAATGGTAGCACAGAAAGATATGCTTTCTATTCATGATGGATCGTCAATTATTGTACTTACCTCTAGGGCCTCCATCCTGAACAAAGTTCAAAGAGAATATTTGGTTAATATCATCATGTTGTCTATCGAATGCTGGCAATGGCAGTATAAAATAAAAAAAAAAAAGGGTTCATAAGGTCATGACTTGCAAGGAAACATCTCGAATCTGTGATAAATAATGTTGACTGTTTGAGTGCCCATTGGCTCGGAAGTGAAGCGAGTACTTCACCTGCGGTTAACCCTAATCTTCAGAAGAGTAGAGTCTCTATATACATTATATATCAGCATACAATGGATATATAGCCAACAAATAACAACTCTAGAGCATCTACTGGACTGCCATTACAAAACTTCAGGTACTAATTTGTGCTTTCAGTTCTTCAAGACTCCATTTGAGTCGGGAAGCTTGGCATTCAATATATGTGCAACCAAGAAGTCGCAGTCCCATAACCCGGCAGTGCGTCCAAAAACAGAGCATAAAAGGTAAAAATATAGGGTAGGACCTAATTTATCTAGTTGAGAGATAAATGAGCCGTAGTCCAAACCCTGAAGCAAGAAAGAACAAGATAAATCAAAATTGGAGAAATTGGAAATGAAAAGTTAATAATGCTTCACATAAATGGATTGGCTGCAATTGCAATAGCATGTCAAAATCACATTCCATTCCAGACTCCTCATAATATGCAGCAATAACTTAGCAAACATTATCAATGTTTCTAACTAGAATTGGATTTGAAAGGCAAGATATAGTCATAATGATGTACAGTAACTGGCTCAGTCAAGCCAGTGTGATGTTCCAGAATACCAGACCACAGTGGATTCATTCAAAGGGTACACCTGGCAGCATAGACGGCAGCAGCAAAGGTCACTGATGGAGGGTAAACCAGCATCGTGTACTGGACCAATGCCAGCTCAGAGTAGAAGAATGCCATGCTTTGAACCTGCACCAAAAGTACAAAAAGAAAAATGGCATATCACATGTCAATATCTAAATATGTGGTGGTAAAACACAATACTATGAGTGGATAACTATACCTTTTTGTCACCCATTGCTGCTTTCAGATACCGAACAATGAACATGTACATTGTTGGAGCCTGTCTAGGATGGCCTCTTCCTTGGTCAGAACCTGCTCTCTGGTAAAGGTATATTTCACAAGGCACAGCAAATCCTCGACCTGCAAAAACATTGTTGTTTTGGGTAAGCTAAACTAAGAATGGACTAGCACACAGAAACTACATCAGCAATATTCACGGTAAGCCTACCAGTGGAGCCCATATCTCTTCATACTTGCTTGCTATCAGCATGGCACTTGTGCCGATGAGCTGTAGTAGTTTTTTGAAACACTCTCCATGGATAAGTACTGATCAATGATATAGACTGTCAAGTAAAGTGTCTCTGTCATTAGAATAAGCCTGTACTGTGCCTCAATAATCCAGTCGATAAGGATAGCTCTCATTCTCTCTCACTGATTTCAGCCTGCACGCTCATGTAGCTGCTGAGTGGCAGGCAGGTTCCATGGACAAGAAACAACGCCACAGATCAACAATGATCAGAAATGGTCTCTTCAACAATCCTTTGAATCACATTTTTATCATAAATAAAAGAAGTGAAGGGTATATAAGGCAAAAAACGAGATCTCACCTCAGTTCTCTTGTAGAATCTGTAGATGTCCTCAACATATTCAAGCACTGCCAGCTCACTGCAAGAATCAGGTGTATCGATGTCATATGGATCTGTCTTCTTCAGGTTGCTGACAACCCCATCAGAATCCTATGTCCAGACAAAAAGTTATGCAGGCATTCTTAGACTGACCAGAAAGAGACATTGATTGGTAGCACATTTCTACTTCACTCTGATATTCAGATAGCCTATCTCTACTCAACTTCCGTCACGCTTTTTAACACAGATAGAAATTGGGTAACCATAGAGATTTGGGACAGGCGATAGAAAATTGGGGGCAGGCATGAATCAAGATACGTTGGTTTCCATGATAACCATGGATGTGTGCGGTGGCCCTAACGAGGAACCAGGAGGCGGCGATGGATTTGAGTCAAAGCTGCATCCATCAGCATGCTGCCCTCCATCTATCTCGCTGGAGATCGATTGAAGAGAACGTGTTGGGGCCTGAACTTCATTGGAGCCTTGACCTTCATCTTCCGTGTCAGTAGATGATGGTAGAGACACTTCAGGAGTAAGAGGCTCTTCAAGATCACTATCGCCATAAAAATCGCCCTCATCGGTACTATCACGATAAGGATCGTCCTCATCAGTACTATCGTCCTCCATCGTTTTGGGTTTTTTGTTGGACTTACTAATGGGTGGGCTAGCAGGAACTTTCTCAGTGGGAGCAACAGTAGCTTTTGAAGTTTCCTTTGTGTTAGAAGTATCCTGCTCCTTAATTGGGTTGGGCGGAGGTGGATTAATGTATGTTGCATTGGATGAGGATGTACCCTCGGCTTGATGTTCATATATTGCTTCGCGATTGCGATAGTACTCCCAGTAGCCTTCGTGGTCTAAACCAGGAGGCTTGGGCATGGTGGAAATAAAAGTAAGCAAAAAGAATGATTATGTGGAAAGAATTATGGTTGCAGCGGCAGGAGGCGGTGCAAGGGGGAAGATGATGCGACGAGCGCGGGTCCCTAATTAATGTAGTACGTTCGACAGGGGAAGGATGGGGTGGAGAGAGATTGGCCCGTGCAGCAATGGCAGCGACCTGGCTTTAGACGAAAGATAGATGGATAAATAGGGGAAGGATTAATGGATGGCCAACGATGGAGCTTAATCCGTGGAGGTAACTGGAACACGAGGCTGCATGGTCAGTACGATTAACACCCTGAAATGTCCGATCGGTGCGTGGTCGTACGCCGTGCGCCGGTGTTACTGCTATGCCAATGCATGGTACCATGCACCACAGGACTGCCATGCCAGATAATGGTAGCATGCACCACAGGACGGAACTTGGTCAGGCGGACAGGCCTCGTCCCTTTTTTAGATAAAGAGGGCTGGTCGTCCTGGCGCGGTGGAACGGGCAGCTCATCCGTGACCGGGAGTTTGGGAACGGAGGCCGGCTCAGTCTTGGTCATGACAGCCCTGGTCGGGCGGGCGCAATGGATCGAGCAGCTGAACCGTGACTGGGGGTTTGGAATATACGAAGTGTCAGGTTTTGATAACAATTTGTGCGACTAGTTTATTTATAGACTGCCGATTCTTTTTTTTTTTTGAAACTCAATAGACTGCCGATTCTCATCTCCTCTCCAGCCAATTTTTTTGTCGCTGCTACTAGGACTGGGACCCCGTGTCCTATCTCTTCTCTTCACTGAGCCGGCATTCACAAGAGAGTGCGGGGACAAAGAAGACATCAGCTAATTGAGCAGAGAAAAAAGATAGAGAAGACTGCGCATGGACAAAGGAAAGGAGGAAAAGGTTAAATCTTGAACTAATGCATTGTATTTTATTTAGATTTGTATTTCTATGATGTTTTTTGCAACAGTAATTGAAATTAAATAGAAGGAAGAAATAAGGAGGTGGCTAAGCTGGCCTGGAAAGGAAAGTTACGAGTTAATATGCCACCGCGTGGACGATGGACGGTTACCGGGGTGTTGTCAGAAAATGGAACAAGAAATGGTGAAATATGCAGAGTATGAAAGTGCATTGATTTAGATGAGTAAAGATGTATTTTAAAAAAGTTATACAAGAATTTGGTTGTTAACATTCAGTGGTAAATTTAATTTTGCAGGTTGAGGAAGAGGAGAAAGGAGAAGAAGCAACAAGTGAGAAAGAAAAGAGTACATAAGATTATCAGATAAGGGCAAGAGATGAGAAAAGTTCTGTTTGTTAGGATTCAAAATTAATAAAATATTAGTATGTTTAATTTATATGTGGACGTAGCAAAATTTTGATTAAAGGGCAAGAAATGAACAAAGTAAAGTTTGTTTAATGTATTTGTGATTAGCTTTGCCTGTACAAAAATACAATAAAACATCTTACATGCTGGCGTTACCAGTTCTTGTAAGCATAAGAGACCAAAGCAAACTGTAGCATGCAGCGAGGTAGCATGATAGAAAACAAGTGCGCAAAAGATATTACAGCACAACACAGTCCAACAGATGCAGATCATAGGACGATTAGAGTCGCGGCAGCCGGACGGACGAGAACGTGACGATCTGATTGTGCCGCACTCCATAGCAGGCATCCGGCCGGACGGCAAACAACGTCTTCAGCCGCACGAGACTATGGAGCGGCACGCGGCACGCATGGCAGCAAGCGGGGCAGCAGCTTTGACGTGGAGATCGACCGGAGGGATTGGAATGCAACACGAGATGTATATTTAACTTTAAAAGATATTTGCTGGACGGAAGGGAGGAAGGCTGGCCACTAATAGGTGCTTGTATGTGCTTCTATCTATATTTAGGTGAACACAAAGGGTGGCCGTCGCGTTGCAGGATTAATGGGAGACAAAATGTAAATTGAGATGAAATTGTTGATTAAGAATTAATTTTTGGGGTATTTAGTGTATGCGGAATACATTCACTGCCTCCACGTTTAGATACATGGAACTAGGAAAAAGGATATGAGTATTCAATTTTCCCTAATGTGCACAGTATTTACAATCTTTAGGTGCAGTTTTAAGAACAAATGCATCAAATGCATCAATGAGATCCTTCAGTTTTTTGAAAGGATGGAGTGGGAATAATTGACTCATGGAGTATTTGAAAATGCATATTCATTTAAAATGAGCAGCGATCGATTATACTCTCAGCTAAAAGTTCAGACTTACACATGTACAGAGCTTGGATACAGAAAAGCTTTTCCCTAAGCATACAAATTTTAAAAAATAAAATAAAGAAATCATGACATAATGTATTAGTAACCAAACATCCTAAAGGTAACATCTCATCCTGTCACGGGTCTTTCGTAATCTATGAGGAACCATCGATCAGATCAGCTATGTAGGAGCAACTGAACGCTAACTTATACGACAGAAGTCCATGACTGCCTTGCACTAATAGAACATAGGATGGAAGGAAGGATGGGACTCTGCAATTCGAAACTGTAGAAGCTCTGGTGGAGCAACGACACCATTGGCAGAATGGAATGCTAGATACTGAAGCATCTCTGCCCTCATCTCCCTGGACCGATCCTGACAAGGGGGAAAAAAACGTTAGAAGCATTGAAATGAAAATGATGGATATGTTGACAATGAAGATGAAGCATACCGGATGTATAGTAGTATGCAGGGATCCATGGCCCTCACCATCATAGTACTCGATGTATTTCATGGTGAACAAGGCAGAGTCATTTCTATCCTTTTGGAAAGGCACTTGAATAGGGACACATCTCCAATTTGCAAACTGGGGGAATGTGCAGGGTGCAGCTAATGCAAGAGCATCACTAAGGCGCTGCATGAGTGGATGGGCCATTTGAGAATGATGTGCATCCCATGTCTCATCATTGTTAGAACTATAATCCATAGGATCAAGAACATCGACACGGGTGTGGCCAAGATTGATACAGTACAAGGACCAATGACGATGATGTAAGACCGGAAGTAATATCTGCAAGTTGGATTAATTAGCATCTCCCTTTTTTTATTACATTAAAAGTGTTGCTGCTGTGACACAAGAAGCAACTATGATTAATTTACTACATTAAAAGTGTTGCTGCTGTGACATACTAACTGTTGGATTAATTAGCAGATCCCTTTTTTTGATCATGACACCCAGTAATAAGATGGCATTGCCACTTCCCATTGTGCTGTAGTTGCTCTATGTTGCCATGAAATGCCCAGTTTTTCCCTTCTCCCACAATTTTTTGTTCTCTCTATACTGAAATGCTAGTCTTACCTATTGCAGGTCACTCAAACAAATTAGGTGAGAAAATAGGCAGCTGAACGTAGGTTGCCATAGGCTTAATTGAATCATCGTTTATTTCATTTGGATGAATATCACAGCAACACATGTGAGCTTTGCCATGATGCAAAATTAGTATTCAGAACCACAACACCGCCCGGTGTAATGAGATAAACATATACATGAAAGATGAGTTTTGTACAATTACGGATGCCATTATTTGTGACAAATGGAAACAAATTCAACTGGATGAAAAGCTGGAAAAAAATGTGCAACTGATATACATACCAACTTTGCTCTTTTTAAGTCCGTCTCGGGAGGCAACGCTTGATAGCTTCTCCTATAGAGTCCTGGGTGATCTGCGACTCCGACATAAGAATCTCCTGTACAGCAGCAATGGGATGAAATGAATTATATATGAAGAGAGGAAAAGATGAATGAGTAAATTTAAAATTGTAGAGACACACCGAGACAATGGGAGAAAGGAAAATACGGAACCCATGGCATTCTGGACGGACATCCAAATCATCTCGAGCTATGCATTTGACAAATGCGTCCATGAACAAAGGGTCCATGAACTTGCCAATGCCAAAGGAACGAGCAATATCGCTGCCTTTCAAAGATTGTATCCCAAAATGCATCAAAGTTGTCCTGAAAAGAATTGAATAAGAATTTTGAATAAAGGAAAAAGAGATAGTGTCTTGAAAATGAAACCAGGAGCAACCTTTTCAATGAAGTCTCATCCGAACACAGGAAGGCATGCATACGCAGTGAAGATTCCATATTGGGTGCAGGACGAGAAATAATGCCATGCTTAAAGGGTGAATAAAACTTGGATGGTTTTTTGATTAATCTCTTTCCTTGGAATTTGAACACGGGAATATGATCTAGACCGGGAAAGTTGAATCCAGATGGGGTGTTATTTGCAGGTGTTTTGGCACTGAAGTGGCCATGGTCGGGGTTGGTGTGGCGTATGGGGGCAGAATCGGAGTGTGAACGGGGTGTTGAGGCGAACAACATGATCAGTTGTGAGAGAGAATGAATCTGTGCAAATATGATGAAAAAATGGCAAAATAAAAACATGAAGTCAATGGAATAGTGAATAAAATGAATGAAGAAAAGAGGGGTGCAAAATTAAAAAAATCAGAAGAGGTGGACATGGGTGAAGTCAATGTACCATGTAAATGCTCTGAAATGTGGTTGGGTGAAAAAAACGGTCAACAAGGGAGCCAAAGGGAGCTGTCAATGGAGTGGAGTAAATTCAATTAAGAGCTAAAAATATACACGCATGAAACAAATCCAGAATGGTACATGGAAAAAAATAGGTATAGCACATATTGGAAATTAATAACATTGAAAAAGCAGTAGTAGGCATTACCTGAAGTAGTGGGAAAGATTGATTGATGGCTGTGATGTAAAGTAGCTGCAGAAACAAAGCTACGATTAGAGGGCATATCTTGACCTGAGGAAAAACGTAACAAATGTGTCAATACATTTGATACATAGGAAGAAGACACAAGCTGACATTAAAGTAATTTTTTTTTTGAAGTGAAAGACAAGAGTTTGCCTGGAGACAATGGCGAAGTATGTAGGACAGATGCAGAAGCGTTCCGATTACTATGTGTAAACAGTGTCGTAGAAGTGTCACCAGGGGGTGTTGTCCTAGGGTACTGATGAACTTAGTGTTTGTAGTATTGGACGGATATGGTCAGCTAAATTGCCATGGGCTGTCACAATATGTCCGAAAGATTGGTGAAGGGACCTTGTGCTCTGGAGGAGAATGTCATCAATCTGGGAATGTGAGGAAGTGTGCAAAATGGACGGATTTGAGCGGCAAGCTTAGACTGGGCTCTAACAATGTTTCCCACGGACTGCTGGATGGACCGTGTGTTCAGAGATAGCGCATCATCAAGCTGGGCAAAGAAGGCCTGGACTCTCTTTTACAAAACCACGAAGACCATTTATTGGCTGAGAAAGCAAATCAGTGAGGCGTGCGATGTCACAACGGGGCATTCCTGACATAGACAGATTAGTGTGAGGCAAGGGAACGCCGGGGACATCAGCAGTTGCGTAGCAGGTCGTTTCCCATCTCTTCAACTGTATGAGAAAACATAAAAATGAAGAAAAATATGAACAACTCTATATGGTATAAATGACCAAGGTAGAATATAACAAATAAATGATATCTCACAGGTTGGCGGCCAAAAGTCAATGTGCCGTGACTAATTGTAGTATCAGCCTCAATTAAGCGTTGAATGCGAGCATTATCATAAAAGATGATGCGTGGAGTGGAAGTCTAGTAAGACAAGGAGAGAGGGTGATCAATATTGTCGAGATAATATATCTGTAATATAATAGATGAATGAAGTGTAGAAGGTGAAACTAAATAAGGTGCATTTGAAATTCAAATAAATGAATTAGCAATACAATAAGGTCAAAGTTGGGATAAGTGATGTTGTTAACAAAATGAACCATGAGGAAATCGTAACATGAAGTTAATGGAAATGATTATTATTACAATGTAATGGAAGAAAGTTGGTGGAAAGGTGAAGCAGGAATATAGTAAGAAGGAATAGGATAAGTAGACTTACAATTAGGAAAATGGCACATCCATAAATGTTTTGAGTGAGTTGGGTTTTGTCCCGATCATGCCAGGAACGAACAGCAATCTGGAGATCATCGTACACAAGCTGGGACCTGCGTTTTTTACCGACCGGAGAGAAGAAACCGCCGGGGTCCGGTTTCGTTTACCGGTCCGTTACTGGTAAAACGGCCGATAACCGACGGTTTGGAATTTGAATTCGTTTGAATTCAAACGTCGCCGCCATCGGTAAGAATTCGCAAACCGGGCGGTTTGGAATTTATACCGCCGGTTTGAGCGGTTTACCGAGCGGTTTGAGCAGTTTGAGCGGTTTTTTCAAAATTCAAAATGTAATTTTTTTTATAAAATGCTAAAAAAATTCCTAAAAATACTTCATGATTTGTAGAATCCAATGATGTCAAAATTACTTAAATTTGAGTGTGTTTAGTATGTTTTTCGACCTTCATGATTTAATGGGCCTACTGTGTATTTTTCTTTTTCTTTTTTTCAAACTTAGATTTGAAATTTTTATACCAAACCAACTCCAATTTGACAAATTTTTATACCATTGGCTTCTATAAATCATGAACTATTTTATAGAATATTTTCAACATTTTTTTTCAAATTTTACATTTTGAATTTGACTTCTTTTTACCGGCCCGTCCCGTAACCGGACCGGGCGGTAAAACGGTTACCGCGATTTACCGCGTAAACCGAACGGTACAAAAACGCAGGCTGGGACCAGTCGATATCACTGAACAGTTCATGATCTGCAAGCCTCTTTATGTCCAGTGAACCAATAGAGTTGCTGGAAGTGGGAAGTAAAAGCCTGTTGCAGAGAATCAAGAAAAACATCTCTTCATCAAGGGGTTGGCATTTCCATTTAAGATTTCCTGCTGCAAGCTAGATATATGAATATTAGAGTCTTCAGGGAGATTTTGATTAAGTTCGCAGATAAGGCGCCGGGCGAAGCATGACTCCTTCCTTGCGTGAATGCATCTTCAAGTTATCACCGCCGATAGGCAATCCAAGAACAATACTAATTATCCAGGGGTGATCGGAAGTACTTTGCCCGACCAATGTTAATTTGCATAGAATCAGGGTCAGTATTGTCCAATATCCATGATAGAAAATACTTGTTCTCTATGGTATCAATATTCAATCTCAGAAAATGTGCAAATCCTTCAGCATCAATAGCATTATATTGACTTTCGTTGAGGTATTGGGCAGTGACAATAACATCTGAAGGATTGCATCGAACATTTACAGTGGAAGAACGAGTAGAAGCTCTCTTCTCCCGCTGTCTTGCCTGTGAAAATTATCACTAATTATGTGAAGAGTAAAGTCATTAAAGGATTAAAAAAATAAAATAAGCAAACTGTAAGGCACTAGAGAAACAAAGAAATCATGGTCTGTGATAGTTTTGACAACTCAGCAATATTAATTAAAATTTGTTGACTCAAACTGAATGTTCTATATGATACTTCTGTGCGAAATAATAAGTTATGATTGTTTTCACATCTCAGCATTAATAATTAACATTTTGTGACTAGTTATCAAGCTGTTCAGCATGGCTGTTGAAGCATATTTTTCAAATAACAGAATGTGCAGTACACTGCTAGTTATATATAAACGGATAGAGTAACTGCAAAAAAAATGAAAGAAACAAATAAATGCAATGTAATGTTTTCAAGGTGGTATATTGGGTTTCAAATATGTAAGAGAAGAAGAAATGAAATAAATATAAAAGCCTGATGCATACAAAGAGGGACTTTCGAATGATTACTGTTGTGAGACGAAAATGGAGAAGAAAAGGAATGGTAGGCACCTCTGTACTTTCAGAAGTTGAACATCCCGCTCGTGAGTGCCTAGACTTCATGCGACAAACATGCTTTGATTTGTCAATGTGTGTGGATGAACGGGGTTGGGAAAGGGCATGAAGTCATCATCACTGCCATGACCATCATGACCAGGTGAAGAAGGCAACACGTGATCTTGCGAATGTGATGCTCGAACCTAAACAGGCAAAAGAAGGACAAACTTTAGCAAAAGAATGTCAATTAACACTAATTACATATCAACAGAAATCAATAAAAAGGAGTTAAAATTGGAACATGTATGGACCTCTCCTGGGTGCTCTCAAATACCACTCTCTTCAGGTTTTGGGGAACCGTATGCACAGTACGCTGGGCATGATGAGACCTACAAACAAAAGGGAAAAAAAAATATATGAGCTTTTGGGGACACATAAAAGGAGGGGTTTCGGTACATAGGGATACAATATCCAGATTTGTAGTACAGCATGTTTGTAAAAAGTGTTCAAATTAGAAGAATAAACTGACATGACTCGAATATTGAAATTGGTATGAAATCTGGCTAGCAAGATTGAACAAGAAAAGTACCTTCTCTGTGAGTGGTCACCGGAAGTAGGTGGTACCAAAGGGTGCTTAGAAGGAGAACGCCTTGAATCTGAAATCGAAATGAGAGATTTCAGGAAAATACAAATGAGGAAAAAAAAAAAAAGAACGATATGATGTGGGAATGGATTGTCATTTCAAAATTTGTGGAATCTTAAAAGGTTTGAGAACAATACAATAAGTCCCCGCCCCAATCCCCGGTCCCACCCCAGCTCTACACAGCCATTGCACGGCGTGGGCGACCACCGCTGCCGGCTGAAACCTCGGCCGGAACTAAAGCCGGACGGAAAACTTCGAAGCTCGTTAGCTCGCTTCGCTCGTCGCAAAGCTCGGCTTGGCTTCGACTCGGCTCGTTACAATAACGAGCCAAGCCGAACCAAGATTTTAGCTCGTTAGCGATAACGAGCCAACTCGAGCCAGCTCGCGGAGCCGCTCGCGAGCTAAATGAGCCACGTTTTTGGTGAAAAATTATCGTAACATATATTAGTTTTATGTTACTTCACATTTTTGCACTCTATAAATGGTTGATATGTTAGCACATATAAGTATTTTGATCAATTTAAAGTTGTTGGATGTATTATTTTATATTATTATCATTTTCAAGCTTTATATAAATGCAAATATTATATTTTGTGTATTTTTATACATGGCTCGCGAGCTTAACGAGCTAGCTCGCGAGCTTAATGAGCCGAGCCGAAGCCAAAGATTCTAGCTCGTTAAGATAACGAGCCGAAAGCCGAAGCTAGCTCGTTATCCTAACGAGCTAGACCGAGCCGAGCCGAGCCGAAGCTAGCTCGGCTCGTTATCCGGCTTTTAGCGGAACCCGGCCGGCAAGTGGCGCAAACCCGCGAAAGGGGAGGAGGAGGAGGGCCTCGCAATCTCTCCCTAACATCCGCGCGGCTGTGCGCCCTGCCCGTGCTCAGCCAGCAGTAATGAGGAGACCGCAGACGCCGGCCGCCGCCGCCGCCCCCGCCCAACTAGTAGGTATTCTATGTATTACCCGGTAGTGATTAATATTCACTATCCGAGTCTAAAATCAGCGAGCCCAACTCACCAACCGACCCAACCACGGGCGCGCCGGTTCCTCTGCTCCACCTCAGACCCGCGCCGGTTTCCCCGCTTCTATCTCCTCCGCTGTGTTTAGTGTTTTTTTCGTTCTAATAATTTCGAGATCGTGGGGAGGAGACGCCGGTTTTGCTCAGCTCCCCTCCGCCGGTTTCGCCCATCGCCTCCCCCTCCGCCGCACGAGCACAGCTCGCCGCCACCTCCGCCATGAGCCCAGCTCGCCCCGCCCCTCGCCTCAGATCCTGCGAGGCCGGTCCACGCCTCCACGGCCTCCGACGCCTCCGCGGCGAGTCGGCTGCTGCCTCTCAGCCCGGGCGGCGCCCTCTTTGTGGCGCTGCGGGCGGTTCTTCTATCTGCTGACAAGCACAGTTCGCCGTCGACCCCTCCGCCTGAGCCTAGCTTGCCTCCGCCCCTTTGAAGACCGCAGATCGCCGCCGCCCCTTCGCAGACCACAGATCACCACCGCCCTCGGCGCACGACCTCAGCTCACTGCCGTCCCTGCTCCTGGTCGGCACCGGGCGAAGCCACCGCACCCGCCCCACGGTTGCTACCTATCAAATTTCCTCATCGCCCCCATCGGTCCACCCACACCCCGTACTCTTCTCAGCTCATCAGGTTGCCGCCTTCCAGGTGATGGGCGGCGATCTGGTTGTAGGGGCAAGAGCGACTTTGCTGGCCTTGGCGTGGTCAGCCCCCTCCTCTCAGGTATCATATCCATATGATTTGTTTTAGTTTTTTCTTAAATCGTGGCTAGATCTACGGAGGGAGAGTTGTGGTTTTCTCACATACTATAACCTGACATGACATGAAAATTGCATGGCGTCCGCAGGATACATGGTGGAGGCAATAGACATGTGATTCATTGTAACAATGTATGATGGATGTCCATGCTGTGGGACAGATCAGCCCCCTCAGCTGTAATCCTGTATTGCCTCGTTTGATACATGGATAGAGCAGATTTGTTATGATTTTTTTTGAGGTAAACCATCTCACACGCATGCAGCTTGCCATTGTTAGGACCCATGCATGAGGGCAGGACGACATGGGAGAATTGACAAGGAATATATCAGTATTTTTCAACTCAGGAGAGCTAAAATGTTTGTTGCTAAGACCTAATTAGCTACACAATGCAATATTCAAATGTCAGAGTTCAGTCACACCCTAAAGTTTGATTAAGTGAAACTGTTCCATTTTAAGCTAGCACTCTTTTTGCCTATTTACTAGAATAATCACGACAATGCATTACTGACATGTGCAATCCAGGTATAATAGAAAGAAACATATCCTACTATTTTGATTTTGACATGGATTAGTTCATTCCCAAGCCTAGTTTTTTTAGATTGTAGAGCATGGAACTACTGCCGTGTTTCTGCTTGACGAGGTGCGACAATGTTATTTAAATGAATTAATTTTGATTTCAGCTATTATGAAATCAATCGAAGCTCAACAATGGGACCGCTTGTTAGGCAAAGCAGTGATGTTTTTGTTTTTGTTGGGGAAGCATGGTTGCCTGTTTGGCATGGTTGGCCTATGGTGGTGTTTGGTACAACTTTCTCTTCCTGAAAACTATGGAGTACTACGTGCCCAGTACTACCCAATTTGCCTGGGAGTTCTAGTTATTTACCCAGCTTGGATTTTGTATTTGTTGGTTTTAACTCACATAACTAGAATTGGTCCATTTTTTTCAAGAAAGGCCTGGAAGCTAGAAGTACCTAGTGTTTATAATAAAAATAATTTACGAACACTGAAATTAGAAGCTTGTTTGTCTTATCTCCTCTCCTTTTTCAAGGCAATGTTATCAAATCGTCTAATCTATCCTAGTGGCCATTGCACCAATCACCCAACTAACCGTGACTGATTAGGACTAACTGTATTCCATCACAGATCAGTGCCATGGCACCGATCAGCCTGACTAATCGCAACTAATCATGACCAGTCGGATGACTTCATAACGTTGATTCAAGGTGAGATTCATGTCTTAAGTTTAAGGATTACCAGGCTCCTTATCTCCATTTTCGATCAACCCAGATGAACTATTTGTATTTGGTTTTATATTATCTAAATTTTCATCAGCTCTAGCTTATGTGTCAATTTGATTTCTGCATCACATCACTTATTTGAGCTTTTGCTGGTACAGTTTTCTAGAATTGATTTGTGTTTTTGTTTCACTGAAATATTTGTAAAAAAAGAACTATGATATGAGACTGCTGTCAGTATTAGCAGGCTAGCAGCTGATCCCCATGAAGTCAGGTTGTATTGGTGGCTTCTCCCACCACCACAGATGCATCCAGTCCTCCAAGCTGTCTTCATTTTTTTGTTTTCTTTTGCTTGGCTTGTTTGGAGATGCTGTTAGTTCATATTTTTATTTAGTTAGAGATTGAAGCATCAAATCAACTTCCTTTTTGTGTAGTCACATCTATGAATTCAACTTGCCTGTGATTTATGGCCAGTGTATGGACTGCGCCGCCCATAACAATTTCTGTTGTTTGTGTGCATTATTTCAGGCACACAGATTCTGAGGAACTTCTACTACTAGTCTGTTTTTATAATCAGGAGTACCTGGCAGTGGCCATGGACTACCTGTTATGTCTGTTATTGATCATTTTAGTTAGCCCTCCACCAGTAGGAGGCGTCTGTTTCATCTAGACTCCATCAGCAACAGTGGAGTGCCGCTAGCACAAAAAAGGTATGTTGGAGAATGCTCTACAGTTTTTTAGACTTATCATTGTCTCCCCCAGTCATAAATTTGGCATTGATCTTATGATTTATCTATCTTGATCTATGTATGCTCTTGTTGATATTACAGATTTAAGGTTTCTGACTGCTATCCATTGTGGTATGCTTTTGACAATTGCATGTGTGAGCACCTGAATATTGTGATTGCTTCTTGGTTGTGCTGCATTTCTCTGTATGGCTGTGCTGTTAGGGCCTTTAGTGGTGGACTGGTTGTTGTTTGGCACAATAAGTTTCTGAAACATTGATGACTTCACCCTTCATCCCTGCACTAGCGACCAATCTAGCCTAGTAGGCCTAGGGAGCAGCTAATCCCCATCATCCAGTCCTCCAGTTTGTCTTCCCTTTTGTTTTTCTTTGCTCGGCTTGTTTGGACATGCTGTTGATTTCAAATTTTAGTTTTGTTAGAGATTATAGTCTCAAGCCAATTTCTTTTTTGTGTAGTCACATATATAAATTTTACTTGTCTGTCATCTATGTCAGATCCCAGAGATCTCCATACTATTTTCAAAATCCACTTTACTCTGCATATTTATTAATTATGCACCTTGATTAGATCTAACAGTTTCATCAGTGTTATTTATCCTCTCTCTTCCATTTCTTTTGCTGCATATCCCAGTCGCTTGGCATTAAAGCATCCTCCTCCAGCTACTACTTCCCATGATTTGCTCACATAGGTAGTTTCTTCTACTATTCCTGACTTGTTTTTGTGGCTAATTATGATTGATAATTTACAAGCGTATAAATTTTGCATTTCTTTTCATTGGAAATTAGGTTCTTTTTCAGCCTTGCTAATTTTCCAATTTTACACATTTAATTTATTATGGCTTGTTTAGATTCGAAATAATTGACATTAATGATGGCTGTTTTTGATAATTTATTTAGCCTTCTTCCACCAGCAGAAGACTTTGGCTTCATCTGCACTCCGTCAGCAACAATGGCGTGCTGCTAGCACGAAAAAGGTAATACCGAATATTGCTCTGCACTTGTTTGGAGTGATTCTGTCTCCACGAGGCATGAAATTCGGCATTGATTTTATCTATCTTGATCAATTATGCACTAGTTGGTATCACAAATTTATGGTTTCTGACTGTTACTCATTTTGGTGCCTATGACAACTGCATGTGTAAGCACCTGACATATGCTTTTGTTTGATCACAGCCAAATTCTTAGTTCTTCAATGAAACATCAATTTGAATACGATTTTTCCAAAAATAATGGTCCCTAGGTGTTCATTTTGAGGACTTTGAAAACAAATCGGAGCAAATGACTTTTTTAAAAAAGGAGCCAATGTACTTTGGTTATCTGTTGTATGTAGTAGATTGCATGATAAGTCTTTGTTTTTAGTGCAATGACATTCGAATCTTAAGTATTTAAGCCTCTAGTTTCTATACTGAATTATTTCATATCTAGTTTCTATTGATACTGAATTTTTTGGGGCTTGCACTCACTAGCAGTTTGCCTTTTGCTGTTTCTATTTTACATGTCTACTATTAATTCGATGTGCAAGTGTATGCTACTATTATGGAAGATTCATGATTCAGTGTTTTTTTTGCAAGATCTCTTATCAGATACGAAGGCCCTGAGCTGCTGCATTACCTAACTTTCCATCAAGATAACCAGGCTCACAAGATACTGATAAATAAATATTTTGAATTCTGCCTTGGAGGAGTCTCATTTTAGAAAGTAGTGATCAGCAAGGTCACTTTCGAAAGATGTATTACGTTGTTCATCACCAACACTGTTATGTCCTCCAATATTCTGGAGGAGTGGTTTGAATAATGTCTAAATAATTTGTCTTGAGGATTGACGATGCAACATATGTTTTTATAATCCAGTTAAATTACTAGTCCATGAGAAACCTGGGTTGTGAAGAACAATGTGTAGATCAAATAGGTGTATCCTGAAAGGCAAATGATCAAATAATGTATTTGTGTTCTAAAAAGTTTTATGAATTCAAAGAGAGAGTATACAGTTTTGCTAATCCTTGCTAAAAGAGAAAGATATTCTGTCACAAAACACGAAATATTAAACTAATAGGACGGTCAATCTTGAAATTTAATATTTGCAAATCCTGCTCATGTGTAAAAAAATAGAAAAGTTGTAGAACTTTTGCACAATAAACAAGTTGCGTAAAAAGGACAAAAACATAGACGGTGTGAAGAAAAATGGAAAGAAAAAAATCGATCGCTGTGAAACTTGCTCCCGTGAACAAAAGGAAAAAAAAAAAAGAGGGTCAAAGAAGGTGTACGGACTGAAATCGGTGGGAGGGATCGTGGTGCCGCAGACGTCTGATGGGCGCAGCGCGTGTACCGCCGGGCGGGCTGACGCTGGGCGGTCCGGGCGCGACGCTACGAGGGGGTTTCGGGCAGAGCGACGCCGGAAGGCGGTCTAGCGCTACGGTGGGCTCGGGTACCGTTTAATAATCGCACCACAGGGACTACTTTAGCGCAGCCGGCCGCAGCATCGGGCCCCCAGCCGGGTGGGCCACCACCCACCGGCACGGAGGCCGCGGACGCCTCGGCCTCCGTTGACGCGGAAGATCACCGCCGGCAGAAGGTGAAGCCGCCGCTGTCTTGCCGCTGGTTAAGAAATCACCAATTTATCATTTTTGCATGTTGGCTGAATAGGACTAAAAAATGCTGAAATCACATTAATCAGCACACAAGAAGAAATTAGGAGTAGGAATTTATCAGCCCAGCAAACCAAAAATGAAGGGATATGTTTCAGACATTATGCCAACTGAAACAAAATTACAACAACAGATCCATACAATTTGCTCGGACTACTCCTTTTGACGATCCAGAGTCATGTGGTACTTGTTATGTGGAATTGTTCGAGTTCCTACTGACATCTACGAGAGTTAGTTAAAGAGCAAAATTATATACAAATATGCTCTAACTTAGTGATGAATAAGAGTCACTACAAAAGAATATTATAATTATAATTATAGCTCGTGCTGAAGTGCCGATTACTAACTAATGGTGCAATATTTTGTCAAAAAGGATCATTTCTAAGTTTCTAACGACCAGAGGTACCAATTATTTTCATATATTTTCATATATATATGGAGTGTGTTCTGAATTTCAGATGCCACTAAGTTGATGCAGCAGTCAGTATTTACATGAATTGAGATGACCTAATAAGCAGTATATACATGGATTTCATATTGCTGATAGAAGTGGTCGTGGAGGATATAACCATTTCATTGCAGTGGTTTCCAAAAGTTTTTGATAATACAAAAAACATCGGAAAAATAAAGGATACCTGACGGACCAGACGAATCCATCCAACTAAGGCAAGCTCGGCATTCAGATCTGTACTTAGCCAATAAGTGACAATCCTGCAACCAGGCTGTGCGTCCAAATTTTACAAACCTGAGTATGAATCACTTTATATTAGCCAAGCCTTTGCTTATCAGAAACCTTCAGTCCTTAAACTCCAAAGGAAGACTGTCATATTACATCAGCTAAGCCATCTATTGCTTATCCAATTACTAATTGAGATAATCTAGTAAAATACATATCACTCTACTTTTGCTTACTAAATTACAGTCCGTCTTTGAGCAAATATTAATATTGATAGACATGCCCCCAATAAAATACAGGGCAATCTCAAGACTACAAATCACAACCTTATCTCCACTCCAATCCCTGAGGATATTAATAAACAAACTGAAGACCGAAATAGGAGCAGGGATGCAGAGGGCATTCGGTCTGCTCACCATTTTTTACTTAACTTTACAAATCAAATCACGGAATTATCTCCCCGTAATTCCCAAATCACTGGTGATATAAAACAAAATGAAGATGTAATCAGGAAGAAGGATGAAGAGGGGATTCAGTCAGCTTACAGTTTTTGAGGTGCCGTCGTCAAGGAGGTGGGGCGAGTTCGCTGGTGCCGAAATTGATGGGTCATCTCGGCCGCGGCCATGGTGACGGCGAGCTGATGGGAACCGGGGAGTAACACGGCGCCGGGTAGAGGCGGCGAGGCGAGGCCACCCGTACCTCAGCTGACGGGTATGGGTTGAGGATGGGCGCCGGCGGGAGTTGGGGTGAGGATGGGCGCCAGCGGGGGATGGGTTGAGAGGCAGCGACGGCGGGATGGATTGAGAAGCGGTGCCGGCGGCTTCGGTGAGGAGAGCTCGTGCGTGCATCGCGAGCGACGAGCCGGCGCAACTGGCGTCTCCTCCGGGAGATCCCACGATCTAAAATTATTCACGTCTAATAATAGGTCTACGGGAGAAAAAAGAGGGACCGACCGCTGCTGCTGGGAACAACCGTGGTCGGTTGGGACCGAGCGGCGTGGGGGACGCGCGTGGGTTTCAGTCGGGTCCGGTGATTTGGGCTCGGGTAGTTATCACCGCCTGCGGGTAATATAGTAATACCTATATATATATATATATATATAATAATCTTTGTTGGAGCCTGCGCTTTCGATAGCTTGTCGAAGCCCCAGTCCAAACTGTAGCACTCGGTTGCATCAAACCTGCTCCCAGCCTGCCGGCCCAGCTAGTCCACCCACGGGCCCACTAGGCCCAATCGTGTTGGGTCGTATCTATTGTCCTAAACCCTAATCCGCACTGCCCCATCCCACTCCCACCCAGCAAATTCAAATCGGCTCGTTCCTAGCGGCGGCGTCCATCCCCACCCCTCCTCCGGACGGCGACGGCGACGGCGCGGCTCCGCCACTCCCCTACGGCAGCGTGGCCCCGCCCCTCCCGAGCAGCGGCTGCGCGCCCCCGCGCCCACCTCGACCCGCGGAGGCGCGACCAGGGGCCTCCCCGAGCAGAGGAGGTAGCACCGCCCCGCGCCTCCCCCACCACGTTCGGCGCCCCCCGGCAGCTGCGCGGCCCGCCCACGCGGTCGGCGGCCTCCGACGGCTGTGCCGTCCACCCAGCTCACATGGCGGCCGTTGAAGCCGTCCTCTCTCCCGGATCCGACCCCGCGTGGGTCGCAGCCCCTGCTTCTCCGTCTCCAAAGCAACGCCGTCATCTCATCCTCATCGATGGCGAGCAGCGGTGTCGAGGCCCTCCACCGACAAACGACGGCGGCCTCCTCGACGGCCAGCACGGCGCAGATACGGCGATGGCTCCCCCTCCACCCCGACGGATCCAATAGTACTTGCCCACCTCGTCCACGACCGGATGCAGCCACCACGCGCGCCCATTCTTCTTTGCCGACCGGAATCAAGCACCATACGCGTCGGCTCCCACCATGGCGCCCTCTCCCTTCCTCAGATCCGGTCAATAGCTGGCAAGAGGCCGCCCTCCCTCAGATCCCGGTGCCCAGCGGGGTTCCAACCCCTGCCCAACGCCGGATCCCTCCAGTGATGACTAGGGAGAACCGACTTCTTCCCTGCTCGATCACCCGTAAGTTTTCAGCCGGATGCCTTGCATTGTTCCCGGCCCAGGCTGCATGGTGATGGCCGTTTCTACTGAATCCTCTTTTATTTTTTTCTGATTTCATATGCAGGCTCTAATGAATGTGGAAATTGAATCTATTTTTTGAATGCGTATAATGTGAATGAAATTGAAATCTTAATTTTTGAATGCATAGGATTTGAATAGATTTCTATCTAGGCTTGATCGAAACTTGTTGTGCCTTATATGCCTTGTATCAATTGATTTTTATGGTTGCAAAAACATGTTTACATTTTCTGATTTCTGCATGTACTAAAATATTTTTTTCTGCTAGAGATTGGCGCCCATGTAGGCAACCACGCCACCTTCCTCCACCCCTACCCCGCATGCATGGACTTTTTCATCACCACGACGGCAGTGCCACTTCGTTCGTGATGGCCCTGGTGGCAGCTGCTCGGCTGCACTCCTTTGATAATGTGTACGTACTCATCACACATCTATATGATTTAGCACTAGATTGATGGATATATTTTGTGTGTTTAGTCATAGAAGGTGAGGTTCACATGCTAAAAACTAGATCTGGATTGATGGATTTTCTATGCTTATTCAAAGAAGGTGCTGCCATTTTGCTGGATGCTTGAATCGATCTGCAGGCTGTAGCGGTAGAACTAGATCATCTGCATGTATATCAATTTTGGATGCATAAAAATTTAGCCTTTAGGTGCTTATTAAGTTACTCCTTCAGGCTGCTAAGTTCTGACATGACCCTACACATCTCTTATGATTGTGCATGAATTTGAGAAACTGAAGTCGTCATACTAATTGGTGATCATAATTGTGCGCACCAAGGGATTGATATACATGACCCTGCTCATCGATCGGAGGCCACAAAGCTAGACTGCACCATTGCCAATGTTAATTTGGTTGTTAACAAATAATGTGAATGCAATGGTGGCTACAGCAGTGTCCGCACCATTGCCCTCACACCGAGCTCCCCACCCCTACTACGGCGGGTGCCACTTCCGTCGTCCCACTGACGGACATCTCAACCTTGTCAAGAAGCGTCCGACACATCCGGCCTCAAGGTGAGCAGCATGGCGGCTACAACAAGTGCAGACTCTATTCAGAACGTGAGGATTGAGGCCATAGGTTTCAAACTTCTTATGCCAACCATGTAGTAGTTTGTATGCTTCTTTATGACGTGTTTTTAGCTTGCAAAAAAAATTATTCTTCGTTTAGTCATGTGAACTGTGGTTATCTGTCAATCCATTTCCTAGTTCAACGTGCTTGGTTTGTGTGGAATGTCCCTCATGCTTTTTTTTGGTTGACGGTAGTTCAGTTTTTCTGCAGTGTCCTTAACTCCCTATACCCATTTTTAACCCTTTGATGCTCCTCATTCCACAGATGATTCGGTGGATTTATCCTGTGAATACATGATTTGTCAGCAGTTCAAATTCTGTGAGGGTGACAGCCAACAACCTGTATAGAAATGACTTCACTGTTATGATAATTCAAGGTAACTTCTACTGAATTTTAGACTTTTAGTTATTATTCGCCCTTGTAAATTTTGGAGTCCTGGTTTGTACTAATTTTCATATAAATATTTGTTCATTTACAAAAGAAGCAAACCTTTGTAGGGAATTTATGTTATTCGTACAGCTGTAAACTGAAATGACTTTAGTAGGCGCTGTAAACTGAAATAAAATTTAGAAATGACTTTAGTTCTAAGATTTCTAAAATTACTGGCGCTGTAAACTGAAATACTTGCATCAGGTTATTTAGATCTGTACTACACTGCCTCAAGTATGCTTTTTTGCAGTATAGATGATGGCTCATATAGATGGTATACTAAAATTGTAGACCTATAGCTGTAAACTGAATTATATGTGCTTTCAGTTCTATTTAGGCGCTTCCGGTTAGCAAGTTTCAGATAGCAATTTGTTGAAGTTGTAAGTCTATCAGTTTCTGTTAGCTGCTATCTGAAATTATATCAGTTTTTTTTTTTTTTTTTGAAATTCTTAGCTTTCTGAAAGCTGAAAACTATTATCAGTCAGTGCATACTGGTGTTCCTCAGCTGAAAACTAATATCAATTGTTTTGTCTCATCCCCTTCGTTTTGTTTGTTTACAGGATGAGAACCTGAATGCTAGTTGTACTAAACAAGCTGTAGCTTGCGGCAGGTGGTGACATTCTTGCGGTGGCAACGGTAATGACTCCCAAGATTCAGTACCCATTGTTGTTTCTATACTTCGTATGGCTTAGAGATAGGGTACAAAAGTTGTATGCGTTAGTGAGTTTATATGCATTTCGTTTCTTTTTTATAAATTTGGATACTAGCTGATATTTTTGGTCACATATTGGTGTGAAATTCTGTTGGGATTGAAAAAAATCATTTTGTTCAGACTGCATATAACATTATGGTAAACAGCTTTTGCTTACTGTTTCAGCAATCTATCTATTGAATTGCTTGTCACAACAATAATTTTTTTAATCTTGTCACGAGTCTTAGGGCTTCCAATAGCTACAGCCCAAATTGCAGCTAGCTGGTTCCACCGAACCAGCCTCCCAGCAGCCATCCATAAGCCCGCTAGCCCACCCGCACGCCCAGCAGGCCCATCATTCCCAGGCCGTATACGACATGCTTGTGTATTTCCAGTTTGTTTAAAGCTAATGTTTCTGAATATCTGAACTTGTAGTTATTATAAAGATTGTTCTTTATTTCTAATTGAATCGGAAAATACTAGTTAGCATTAAGAAAGCGATGGATACTATTGAGATGATTATGGTATCATCTTTGTTCCCAGCCATGTCAGAGCAGTATTGCAGTATTGCAGTCTTGCTTGCCTATGCCCCATCACAAGAATTCCTTTTTTTAGTTCTGATTGTGTGCCTATTCCTTGGATTTTTTATTCTTTACCTTCATACGACGTGCAATGAAATTGAAGGCTTAAATTTTGGTTTGTATGCATAGAAATTAAAGAAATTAATAGCAAGTTTTTTTGCATAGAATTTTTTTATTTTCTGAAGTTATTAGATTATTCGATGCATAAGAGTACGCATACTCTCTTATAAATTAAAGTACATGCATATACTCGATCTGATTGCTGATTGCTAAAGTCAATATGTTTCTATGCATGGATATGTTTTTAGGCATTTTCTTAAAAAAAAAAAAGGATATGTTTCTAGGCATAGGCAATTATTTTGATATACAAAATGCATAGCCTGTTTTGTTGATTGCAACATACAAAAATCTGTACACATCAGTTTGACTTTGATTCCATTGTTCTTGGCACCTGGGCAATAGCCCTCTCTCTGTACTTAACTCCATGCTGTTGCTTCAATTTTGTTATACCAAATTGCTTCCTGGTTCTCTACCATGCTGCCGTTGGCTGAGGCTAGCCTACACGGTTCATTTCTGTACATTTCTTTTGAATGTACATTGACTTCCATGTCATTTGTCATCGTTGTGTACATGTGATTTGAATACAAATTGTGTATTAGATTGTTGGCTGGGAAGGCCACTAGTTCTAGAAATTTATTTTTTGTTTTCTTTTGGTTAAATATGTGTTGCATGCTTACTTTTATGTGCATGCTAAACTGTGTTTTCAAACCCGAGCAAATTAGATCTTTTGGTTAAATATGTGTTGCATGCATACTTTTATATGGTAGCATCTAATTGAATTTTTGTGCGTGTATGTGTAATATGTATATATATGCATTGCTTTTGCCCTTGGTTAAAGTTCTTGATCTGACTGAATTCCTCTCCGTCTGTCTCCAGGATACTCTCATTGCGTTGCTGCCGGCAGGCATGGTGAGCATCTGAGCCCCCACGAGCACTGCTAGCAGTTGATGTATTTTCTTTTCTCTTATTTGATGCACATAAATCCGACAATCTGCTCCTAAAGATGTGTCCATTGCTGCTTTCTTTCTGTTATCTGTACATGTTTCATCCTCCATTATCTGTAGTACTACAATGCCCATGCGCATGTGCCACTATGGCCATGCTGTCTTTATTGTATATTTTCTCTGGATAAGGTTTAAAGTTTGTTGCGATATATATGCATTGCACGTGCAAACAGCACGATCACTCTGTAATAAACAATCCAGCATGACCTATGCAGATGCCGATAGAATGAGTGAGGTAGCTACACATTACGCCAAAACTGATGTGTGTATTTTATATTCTATCAAAGAGTTTATTTCTGAATATAAGTTCAGTAGATTGGTTTTTCAATATTAGAGTTGTTCCTTAGGCTTTTATTTATTTAAGTATACTTCATCAATTGCTACCTCCAATAGGTGATGAAATAGGTGAAGAAATACCCCTGGGACAGTCCACTGGTGCTCGTCAGGCTGAACGAATGAACGAGGAGTTCCAAGATCAGACAATACTCACTGGTATAAATAATCATCAACTATCTCTATATATGGCGTCATAGAATTTGTAGGCATATGTAGAAAGTTCTAGCTGCACGGTAAACTATAGGCCCGTGTAGGTTGTAAATTTGTCTGAGCCCTCGCTGTTATAAGATTAGCCCAGTATGTGGGTGTAACTGTAGTCAGGCCTAATATATTACTCCCTCTGTTTTCCAAATTGTAGTTCACTTTGGCTTTTCTAGATAAATTGATTTTGCTATGCACCTAGTTATACACTATGTCTAGATACATAGTAAAAAAATGAATCTAGAAAAGCTAAAGTGAACTACAATTTGGAACAGAGGGAGTACTTTTGTGCACATATTGTCATAATTCGGTATACAGACTATAACTAGTTTCATACGCACACACAGTTAAACATTTTTTTTGTATATAAGTCACCCCTGGCTTGCTTTTATTAACACTACATCCTTTTTTTTGGTCTACCTCAAATAGGCATAAACTTGGAAGGGGACCAAGCATGCGCAGCTGGACAGCATGGAGCACAAAACTTCCACTTCCAAGGGCAAAACAAATCTGCTGGTACAGTCCTCTACCCCTATCAGCCCTAGTGTGCACATCCACTGGCGGCTGTACACTTGTATACATATATTTTTTCAAAACTCATATCCATACCATGTGAAGCCTTATATTCAAGTATTTTGTATGGTGCTGCCCATTTTTTAGTTTGTTTTCCTTATACCAGTTTGCTTTATGCCCAACCAGATTGCAACCTCGCCAGTTCCCACCAAAACACCTCTAAAATGCATGAAGCCCTGGAACAGGAAACTACTCAAACAGGTACACAGCCATCCAAATCGTTGTTTCGTCTTCATATTGAAGTAAATATACACCCGTGGTCAGATTTATATGCTATATATAACCTGAGCGTTTTTACCATGTGCAGCGACGCCGCCAGCGGTACCGCCGGCCCGAGCAGATGAAGCCCGGGGCACGCTGCCGCCATGTGTACCACCGGCCCGAGACGAGGAAGCAATCGCCAACACCCCAAGCACACCATGCTCAGAATGTTGGAATACAACGACCAGTTCGAGGATCTGGGCCTTTTTTTCATATTACTCACTTGTATAAAATCCATGAAGATGTGTACAAATTACCAGCGTGGTGTGCAATGTATATAAACAAACCGGTCTATTAACAAATATCAGTGGGAAACGCATGCAAACCGTTTGGTCCGCGAATGTACAATTGGGTGCTCACAAATAGTATACACTACGAAGTGCAAGTTACCATATTATGTCTCAAATGCAGTCTACCAAATAGTATACAAACCGTTTGTTATTTTTGTACACATTTACAGACAGCGGCATAAGCCAGTCAATTGCCACATTTATATACATCAACAAGGGTCGCGACGTGGCAACGTGGCAACAGTACCGACCACCAATTCCCACACGCTCCATAAATGACGTCGTTGCAAAAAAAGGGTCCCCACAAGCCCAGCGGGGGTGAACCGCACTCGCGTACAGGGGAAAAGCGAGGTCAGAGGGTCGCATTTGGGCGTTGGGCCGGCTTCTAGGTGTGGGTGCGCCATCTGGTCGGGGCTTCCCGAACGCTGAAGCAAGCCCTGGGCTCCCAATATCCCAACCCTATATATATAGGTATATATATATATAATATCCATCAATATACATATGACGATGCCTGCATGACGACGACGATGTCATCACGCCGCCGCCGACGGCCCGCCGGGCTTCTGGCGGTGGAACCACAGCCTCGTCTCCCTGATGAACCTCTCTGCCTTCTCATTGATGTCGTCTTCTGCCCCTCGCGGAGGACGGCCGCCGCCGCTGCTGTAGACGGTGGGCCTGGAAATCAAGTTGTGGAACTCGATCTTGTTCACCTTCTGCACCGGCACCTCCCCGACACCTGCTGCACCGGCACCGGCACCGGCGCCGGTGCCGGCGGCCGGAGCAGCGTTCTTGTTCTTGCCCCAACGATTCATCTCCTTCTTCTTGCTAATAAGATACTTGTGGTTAGCAGGATTAGAGATGCTCGTCTCGGGCCGGTTTGCTGGTCTGCTCGTTGTTTTGTTTGTCGTCTTGAGATGGGTGATCGGTGATGCAATTTGGCAACAGATACGGCCTCTGTTTATATAGGCCGGCATGCAAAGCCAGCACCGCTGTATTATTGAGTTGGGTGATGCTATAGCCTGCACAGTTCTTGGAAGACGACCCACGTGTTCTCACTCTCGATCAGGCCATCTCTGATTGCTTCGGATTAGCCATGGGCTTCAGTGGCGAGTATAGATGCTTGGCAGCCTTTGTGGAGTCGACTCAGTCTCTCAATCTCTCAGTCTCAGATGGCTGGTTGCAGTTGCAGCTGCGGTAAGGGATTGGGATTCCAGAGATGCGAGCAGCATTTCTACGATAGCAACCAAACTACCAACGGTGCTGCCACTTGCTATTTGCTAGTAGGTAGTAGGCAACCAGGCGTGTTGCGCGTTGCTAGGTACCAAGCTACATACCTTAGAAGAAGAATCTCATAGTATGTTTTTTTTTTTTTTAAAAGTCTTTCATGATTCTTCTGCACAGAGGGTTTACACTGAAAAATTTTTTCCTTTTTTTTTTTTTTGAGAAGCTGAAAATTTTTTCCTTTCATAATAGGAAGTCCAACTAAGCTCTTAGTTTTCTGCGCCGCATTGCAAAAGTAGCTCTTCGATTAATTCGCCGTTATCATATTACACTTCCCTTTGCAACTCAATAAACCTGTCAAAAAGTTGTTCCTAGATAGTGTGGAATTGAATCTGTGCTACCAAATTAGTTTGACAGTGGAATCGAGATTATATAAAATACTCCCTCCGGTATGGTATTAGAAGTCGTTTTGGACAAGGTTTGTGTCAAATATCGGGATATAAATCATTAATAACTTTTAAGTTGTTGAGTTTGTAAATGTAATTATATGAGTAGATTTGTCTTAAAAAATACTTTGATAAAAGTATACATATATCACATCTCCATAAATATTTTTATAATAATAAGAGGTCAAAGTTGTGTTTTGGAGACCGTGTCGCCATTGCTAAACGACTTCTAATACCATCCCGGAGGGAGTAATTGGTAGTACATTAACAACACGCGACCATGACTAAACATCTAAAGTACAAGATCCTATCATCATTATGCAAGCGAATATAGCACTACTAATTGCTGCTAGCTGTCCGGTAATTTGGCACGCTAATCATATTAAATGTGGCATTTTCAACTTTCACAAGAAACACGAGAAAAGAGGAAAATGAGTGCAGATATATGTTAATTTATTCTGGCAATAAATTATATCTAATCCAGAAAGCACAAAAAAAAAAAAGTTTTTTTAGTTGCAGCACAAAATCATCTAGGCACGATTTTTATTACAGATGTACTCGACAAGCGATTTAAGTGAGCATTTTTCAAAGATTTAACCAATCAATAAAAAATCTCAGTCGTCAAAAAGTATGTTGCTGCCAAACTATGCATTGCTTAATTATTTATATTATTAAACATGTACAATTGAGATCTTATACGCTAGGGTTTAGGTTCAGCCGTTCAGGAAAGACGTGAGAACTTGAGCGGTGGTTTCAGTTTTGGCCAGTAGTCTCAACATAGCTTCGCCCATGCTGATTACACACGTCCGAGAGAGACTTGAACGCTAAGAAATATCTAGAAGGTTTCCTTATAGATCGGAATATCTCTTGACAAAACAACCTATTTCTTTCCTAAATATTTATTTCTTAAGACTGAGCTTAATAGGAGCAACAGACTTGGTGGCAACAACCGTGAAAGGCTTTGACCATTCCCAAGTTATTTCGATACATATGACCGGCAATGAGGCCATTCTATTCTGCCCTAAGACTATGGATGAATCCGATATTATTTTGGTGGAGCTCGGATGACGACGGCGGCGATGGCAGCGTCGGCCAGGTGATGGCGTGCGCACGGGCCTGCTCTCCTAGGCCCTTGCCGCTGGTAGCCTTTGGGCTGTGACCTTAGTCACCGGGGAACAGGAACGACCTAGCGTTCACATTCCGGGAACGCCGTTCCGCGGACGGGAACGCAAGAACATTTTCGTTCCCACAGTGTAAAAATGCATCCAAATTGATGTTCCTCGTTTCTCGATCCGTCGTTTCGGTTTTGTCGTTCCGGGAACTGCGGTGACTAAGGCTGTGACACTAAATCCCAACTCAAAATATCAGACATCACAGGAACATGGCACCTCACGGAAGGTGCTCGATTTGCGGCAGGATGGACTCTTGGAGACATGCCCTCCTCGAGTGCAATCTCGCAAGATATGTGTGGGCTTTGCAAAATGAGGAAATTCTGGAATTCTTATGTCACATAGATACTCAAGGTGCCAAAGCTTGGTTAGTCAAGATAATGAAGGGGATCGAGCATGAGGAACTAACGAGAGTGGTGGTCAGTCTCTGGGGCTATTTGGTTTGCTCGCCGGCAGGCTCTGCAGGAGAACAAATTCCAGAGCCCACTGTCCACACATAATTTCATTGAGCGTTTCATTTCAGAACTGGAACTGATTGCTCCAGAGTCTAAAGGGAAGGAGACAAGGGGTCAGCCAGCTCCACGGTGGATTAAGCCCCCTTGGGGATGCAGTAAAATCAATGTTGATGCTGCAATGTCAAAAAACTCGGCGCGAGCCTCTGTCGCGGCGGTGGCCAGAGATGAAACAGGTCAATTTCTAGGTGCTTCGGTGTTAGTGCTGGAGGGCTCCACAGATGCCGACACGGTGGAGGTGGCAACGTGCCGCGAAGGACTAGCCCTAGCTAGTGATCTGAATTTTCATAGCTTTTCGGATGGTGAGTGACTGCGTTAACGCAGTCAGGTCCATCCATGGAGATGGCCTTGGGGTACATGGCACCGTTGTCCAGGAGATCAAAATTCTTTACAAGAGCAGAATTTGTCCATGAAGGAAGGTAATCTAATTTTGATGCCCATAGTTTAGCTAAGAGTCATGTTAATTCTATGATTGGTAGACACGTCTGGTTTGTATCGCCTCCGAATGAATTATGTAATTCCTATGAATTAATATAATGGAGGCCGTCTTTGCTAAAAAAAAAAAGACTCACTTTACCTGCCCCTGTTTCATTGCAAGTTCAGTTATATATTGTCCAATTTTCAGGAAACACGAAGCACCTCACATACCACTAGAAGATCACCCTAAAAAAATTGTGGAAAAAAAAGAATCCTGGACCACTATCTGACCAGATTATGTAATTGATAAATAGACATTGATGAATAGCATACAAAAATGTTTGTGTGTAAAAATTTTATATTATAATAATGTGACAAGGGAAATGTTAGCCTTTATTCCAAAAGTGAATATATGCGTTGATACACACTATCTAGCTTATAGCGTCAATGGTCACCAAACAGAAATAACATGGAACTCTTGTTTCCCTGAAAGTCCACATATGGTGGAATCCATGCTTTTTACGGTTTGAAATTTAAGCAAGTACTCACTCAATTCCAAATTATAGGTCATTCCAAAAATCATGGAGAGTGAAAACATGTCAAGTTTGATTAAAATTATAGAGAGAATTACAAAAAAAAATTTATATCCAATATGTTATTATGAAAATATAATTAATGTGCAGTCTAATGATACTTAGTTGACATCCTAAATGTTATTATCTTATCATATAGATTTAGTCAAACATGAGATACTTTGACACCTAGTTTTTTTTTTTTTTTTTTTTTTGAATGACTTATAATTTGGGATGGAGGGAGTACAACGAAATCGGTGCTAGAAATCGATCCATTTTCTGATTTATCTAGACAGATATATTATCTGTGTGCATGGACGTGTCCTGGAGATGAATTAAGTTTTCATATATTTGGTGCACATCAAGCCAAACAAAATGTTGTTTGTTGCTTGGAAAGGAAAAAAAGCGCGTTGTTTCTTCTGAGAAGCTAAATATCGGCATCAAATCGATCACTGTACAAAACGATATGGGTCCTCTACTAGCTAGGTAATTCGTTTGTGTTCTGAATGCATGCAAAAGATCTGTCAGCTTAGCTGGCTCAGCGATAAGATCTAGCTCATGAACACAGTACAGTACAGTACAGGCCAGGGATCGATGCTGTGTTTGATTGATCATGTTTGTGTGTCAACCATAATCAGAATATAATCGGAGTCAAAATTATTTCATCGATCTAGAATCAGACAACATGACCGATCGATATGATAGGGTGCAAGGTACCAAACTACCAATGGTAAGCAAGCTAGTGTGTAACCTAACCATACCAACTTTCCTAAGATATTATCTAGTGCGAGATAGCTGGTGCATGCCCGGATTGCAAAGGTTAAGCTTGCGGTTTGCACGTCTATTCAAAAGTGATGCATCAGATGCCTTCCTCAGTACTGGTTGAAGAAAGACTTTGATCAGTATCCTCTGCATGAAACCCCAAAAAGCAGATCCGATGCATCGATGGCCATGACTTTTTCCCCTTGTGTGTGAACCTGCTTATTTCGATCCAGCTTGTAACACGTTTTGTTGCATGTTAATATGTCATAGCTTGTGGCTTGAAGCGTTGTGTTGTTCGCAACTTTGCAAGGCTGAACTTAGATCGCGTCATGGCACACGACATAGACCCTGAACTGAACCATGTGCGGCATGTGGCACTGGGTTGGGCAACTATGGACCATGATCATCTCAATAGTATAGAAAAACAATCCATACACACGGCTCCCATTTCTAATAGAGGCGGTTGACCGGCCGCATTGTTGCCGGTTGTGGTATTTTCCTGGAGCGAACCATGCACGATGTGGCATAGGGTCGGGCAACCATGGACCACGATCATCTCAATAATATAGAAATATAATCCTTACAGACGGCTCCCATTTCTAATAGAGGCGATTGACTTAAAACCGACATTTGTTTGCCGATTGTGGTGTTTTATTGGAGCAAACCACACATAGCGTGGTACTGGATCCGGCAACCATGGACCATGATCATCTCAATAGTATATATAGAAATAAACCTTACAGACGGCTCCCATTTCCAATAAAGGTGGTTGACTAAGAACCGTCATTGTTTGCCGGTTGTGGTATTCTCCTGGGGCGAAGAACCATGCACGGCATGGCACTGGGTCGGGCAACCATGGAGGATGATCATCTCAATAATATAGAACTAATCCTTACAAACGGCTGAAATTTCAATTCTAATAGAGGCGGAACCAAAACCAGATGAGGATGAGATAGATGCCACCATCAGTCGACTCGGTGGCGACTTGACGGAGGTGGTGGTGGACAATAACAACCTTGATGGAGTACTTGTTGATATAC
The DNA here is from genome assembly GCA_015847255.1 of Hyparrhenia diplandra. Classification (NCBI taxonomy): domain Eukaryota; kingdom Viridiplantae; phylum Streptophyta; class Magnoliopsida; order Poales; family Poaceae; genus Hyparrhenia; species Hyparrhenia diplandra. The sequence continues at coordinate 43,210 of JADLZK010002669.1, read as the reverse complement.
CCATCAAGGTGGCGAAGGTTATAAATGCAAAGAAATTGGTTAAAAAAAGGGTGACCGTTTAAAAAAGTTGTTCCAATGAAGGGGATCTTTTGGAATTGTAGGGGTCTACGCGACCTTGCTAAGCATACTTTCTTACATGATTTGGCTCAGGACAGGAGGCTTGATTTTATAGCATTATCATAAACCAATAGAAATAGTTTCTCGACTCAGTGTCTAGAAATTTTTTTGTGCGGGAGCTGATTTTGTTTGGCATTGGCGAGGCCCTCGGGGTATGTATGGGGGATGCTAATGGGGATAAATCAAGGATCTTTGAGGTTGTGAATATGGTTGATGGGGATTATTTCATTAAATTCGTCTTAAGAAACAAGGTAGATGGTTTTCGGGGGCTCTTTTGTTAGTCTATGGAGCAGCTCAAGAGGAGCAAAAGGAGAACTTTTGTTGGAGTTAGTGCGCGCATGCACTAGCTGCGGGGACTTGCCTTTCATAGTAGGAGGGGATTTCAATATAATTAGGAGTCTGTCGAAAAAAAAATAATTCAAGGTATAATGACAAATGGCCACTTCTCTTCAATGCTATTATTGAAAGCCTAAATCTAAGGGAAATTCAAATGACTGGAAGGCAGTTTACTTGGGCTAACTATGCTGAAATTCCAACTTATGAAAAGCTAGACCGGGTTTTAGTGTCAACTGGGTGGGAACAAAATTTTCCTTTGGCTACCGTTCAAGCTCTTACATGAGAGATCTCTGATCACACACCTCTTTTACTTGTTGGAGGACAAACAACACACAGAGATAATGCTAGGAATTTTAAATTTGAACTAGGATGGCTTATGAGGAAGGTTTTTTTTTTTTATCTAGTTAAGGAGGTGTGGGAATTAGAGAATAGAGGTAGGACACCTTTGGAACAGTGCCAATCCAAAATTAGGAAATTGTGTCGTTTCCTCCGAGGTTGGGCTAGAAATTTAGTTTCTCAAAATAAGAAAACAAAACAAGTTTTGTTAGGCAAATTAGATGCTCTAGACAGAAAAGCCGAGACAAATTTCTTGTCTTCTCAGAAGATAGAACTTAAGTTGTTAAGAGAAGAGGATATTTATTGGCTCCAACGATCAAAAGCAACGAAGCTATTGCAAGGGGATAACACTAAATATTTTCACTTGTTGGCAAATGGGAGACATAGGAAAACTAAAATTACTCAACTTGAACAGGAAGAAGGAATTATTGTTGGGGAAATAAATTTGAAAGACTATATCTAATTACTACAAACGATTTGTTTGAAGCACATTTACATAATTCTTTCTCATTAGACGAGACTTTGAGGCACGATGTCCCTCAAGTGTCGATGGAGGAGAATGAGTTTTTGGTGGCTCCATTCAGTGAGGAGGAGGTCAAACCGGCAATCTTTGATATCGAACATAATAAGGCATCAGGTCCGGATGGTTTTCCTGTAGAATTTTACCAATTCTTCTAGGATGTGATTAAGCAGGATCTGAAGAGTCTTTTTTATGAATTCTCTATGGGGAGATTGCCTATTCATAGTTTGAATTTTGGGGTACTCACGCTTTTACCCAAGATCTTAGAAGCAACTAGAATACAACAATATAGACCAATTTGTCTCCTTAATGTGTCTTTTAAGATTTTTACAAAGGTGTTAAATAATAGACTTTTGAAAGTGGCGAGATAAGGTGATAGGTCCTTCTCGGATGACCTTTCTTCTAGGGAGGTACATACCGAAAGGGGTAGTGGTTCCACACACGAAAACAATTCATGAGCTGCATAGGAAAAAATCTGATGGGATGATCCTAAAGTTGGATTTTGAGAAAATATATGATAATCTTAAGTGGTCTTTTATACAACAAGTCCTCGGAATGAAAGGTTTCTCACCAGTTTGGTGTGAATGAATTTCAAAAGTCATGTCTAAAGGAAGTGTTATCAAAGGTTTTCAAACTAGAAAAGGAGTGCGACAAGGGGATCCGCTATCTCCAATCTTGTTTAACATAGTGGTTGATATGTTGGCAATTCTAATTTCACGAGCTAAAGAAGATGGACAATTTCATGGAGTGGTTCCGCATTTGATGGCTGATGGACTCTCTATTCTTTAGTATGCGGATGACACTCAAGTATCTTTATGGAACATGACTTAAAGAAGGACAAAAACATGAAGCTTTTTGCTTGGTGCTTTTGAGCAACTTGAGGACTCAAAATCAATTTCCATAAAAGTGAATTGTTTTTGTACGGGGAAGCTAATGATTATCGCTGCGAGTACACCCAAAAATCAAATTGGTTGCAAGGGTTAAATAAAAAAAGATCTCAAATTCTTGTGGGTGCAAGTGAATTTGTTGAACACTATGGGTAACCAGGGATGATGTTGTGTTTAACAACACCACAATACCGCCATATTTGCGAGGTTATCTTCAAGGGGATGTACTTGGACTAGGTTCTGGTCCTTGCTTCAAGAGGAGGAGGATCGCCTGTTCATGAAGGCGGGTTGTAGGGTCATCGAAACAGCTGCAATGAAAGTGTTTGCAAAGCATGGTGGCGTTTTAATAATAGAATTGCCCTTTAGTTTATTTCTTTTTGAGAACTTTTTTGTCTTGATCGCTCATAACTTTATTTTTGTTTTTTTTTCTAGATCATTGTTTGATCGCTTGTATTAATGAATAGTCATATGCATCGTCGATGCATAAGCTGGAATATCAATATATTCCCTTTTCTAAGAAAAAATATGAACTACATGCAAATATGCAAGAACTTCATCCATTGTAACCCACACCAAAACTAACCGCAGTCATTGAAACTCGATATGACAAGAAAATGAGGCAGCAAACCCTGTGTAACACAACAACTTTTGACATTACAATGCATCCTTATTTTTTGAACCGATACAATGCATCCTTATTATTAGCGTTTTCTTTAAGGTACTCCAAAAGAACAAAACTAAAAAGAATGCGAGAATGCATGTGCTTTTGCATACCTGTTCTTTGAATATTACAAGGAATAAAATGCCCCAAAACTGAGTAAACCATATGGATGCTACGAAGGAAACAACACAAATTCAGGATCAGAGAGCAAAAAACTGGAAAAACTTGAGTCAGCTTTTAGCCCTGAAGGCTGAGTTCCTAGTACCCCGGGAACTATTTCAAATAAGCCATTTCTTTTGTTTCAAATAGATCCTTATATTAGCATGTTTGGCTAGCAGCAGTGCATTTGATTGTTTCCCTACTCAGATTGTCATAAAAGGAAATATATAAAACTGTACAGCTTTGTGAAAACTGACCATCGGTAGGCATCATATGCACATTGATACTAAGCTTGTTACTCAACATTATATTCATATACATAACATACATACATCATGCATAAAAGCATTTATAACTAAAGCAGCCTCACATATATATTCCATCCCACGCAGGATAATATCAAAATATACATATAACCAAACCAATTCCATATGGACGACACCAATACTGTCAGATCTTCACTTTGTCATCACAGGCTCAGGTACTAGCCAGCTAGCCAAGAAATCGTTTCTTCATCTCTGTGATGTACCTTTCAGACCTCTTGTTGATGTCTTCCACAGTTACTACTGTACTCCTAGGCCTGCCGGGGTTCTCAATCTTCTTCCAGCCTGTGACCTCATGATGCCCAGCAGTTGGATACTTCCCGGTTGCCGCAGTCGGCGGGTTATACAGTTTTGGCTTGGAGAGGATGTTGTAGACGAGCTCAATCTTGTCAACTTTCTGGATCCTCACCTCACCATCAGTAGGAGGAGCCATGGTAGTCTTGGTGCGTCTAAACATTATCAGCTTGTTTTCTGCGCTGGATGCTAGAGAGAGATTAGAGGATGGTAGCTATAGATGTTTTCCCTTGAGAGCTTGCTTGGTGCGGGTGGAAATATGGTGATCTCTATTTATAGCTATAGGCGGTTTGTGGAGTTCTTTTCTGGTGGAGAATCCATAGCTTGGCACTATTCCCATTTGTCTTCACTTTGAGAAGCAATCATCATTCTTATTTGTTGTCAAAAATCTCTTTTGCTAGATGCTCAAGGGATTGAGCAGGCGTGGATGTAAAACCACTTTGAAATTAATCTCTGTGGAGCCCTGAAGTAAAACAAAAAAATATCAACATCCTTAACACACTTACGCACACCTCAATTTTCGCTGCCACACACAGTAGATTTGAGACAGTTTTTTTATAGTCGCTGTTTAACCAACGGCGCCACTAAAAGCTGGGTTTGGTGCTGGAATCTGATTAGTGGGGAATATCTCTGTTAGCAAATTAGTTTGTTGGTGGAATATGATTAGATAAAATAATTAGCACGCGGTAAGCAAGGAAGAGTGATGACACATCTAGTTAAATCTCAATGCTAAAAAGCAAAAGTGTGCATCATAATCAGTCAGACATATATCTTATCGTAGTTAGCTGTCTGGTAATTTGACACAACAAGCAAACCAAACTAATAACCATTTTTCTTTAAATGTTTAAACAAAAGCAGTAGAAAAAGGATCTGATACTAAGCACCACTTAATTGCATGTAGCTCATGAGTATATATTCTAGTAGGTTCGGGAAATTACCGAGAACGTACAGCTAATATAATGGAACATCATGACTTTGACCCTCACCAAGAGGTCTACTTCCTAAAATACAAGGAATTTCAGCAAATCTAAGATGACATCAAAAAAGCCTAATATACCCCTGGATAATGCATTGTCCTCTTCTCTAATGACAAAATAATTGTTGGTTAATTAAAGGATAAGAAATTAAGAGTTGATGCATATAACTAGATTTTATTTAGTAAGACTTGCATTTAGAGAAAAAAAAGATATAAAACTACAAATGGATGTACTTATGTGAATGGGTCAGTTTTATTTCGTCCGCGAAAATGGCTACAAAATGATGCAGAAACCTCTTGACACCGTACCTAGTCATGATTCCAGTCAATACTTTTTTTTTTTTCCTAGAAAAGACTTTGAGCAATATATTTTCTTTATATATGGAGCGAATAATTAATTGAGACTTTCATTCTAAAACAATATCATGCGTGCAAGCTGCTTAAGAGTTTTGGTAGTCTGCAAGCAAAAAATTGTGGGAGACTCATTCGCCCTGAAAATCGAAAAGAGCAGGTGCAATCTGTGATGTTCTGGTGTGATCTCTTCGTCCACAAAAATTGTTTGAAAAGTTGGACCCCCCTAATTGTCTTAATTAGTGGAAACAAAGAAAACGCCCTTGGAAGTGGGAAATTATTGATACATGAAATTAGTTAGCCCATGTGCTAATTAGGTATGCATGGATGGAAGCATCATGTGCACATATATACTAAGTTCTTATTCGGTCTATATCTTCTTTTTTTAGTGATCGGGTCTTATATCCGTTTTTCATTAAGAGGAAATGTTAAAAAGAGAGGCCGAACACGAATACAAAGGACTCGCAGATTAGTGACCTAGCTTGCTTAGTCATGGATATGATGGAGTATGGCTTACATTGAGGGCAAACGATCAGCTGCTAGAGCTAATATATAGGCTAATAGCGCAGCCATGAGAAAGCTCACGCTGTCAGACTCCCACAGCAGTCATCAGGTCAAATCAGTTATTTCTTGCTAACTGGATTCATCAATATGCTAAGCTTGTGTGGCTGCACGTCGCAGGAAGCGCATCAGGTGCCTTCCACACACAGGAGACTTGACTCTCCGTCGACGGGATAATTGCTTTGGGTTGGGTTGGGTCTCTCCTGCCCGCACGCTCCACACGCACGCATGCATGTGAACTCGATCATCTTCTTTTTCTTCTTCTTCCAGAGGACTCAGGAGACTTGACTGAAATTAATAACGCGTGTACACAAAATCCTAATAACTCTATGAATGGAACAAACTTGGCATTCTGAAAATATTCCAACGTTTGCAAATTGGAACTATAAAAGATGAAACATGAGGCTACTCCCAACTTAAAGAGAGCACTCTCTCTCTTCCTTGGACCACGTGCATAACTCTATCTCTCTTCTCTCTCTCCTCTTTACTCCCTTTTTAGTCCCTCTGGAGGTGCTAAAGTTTAATCACCTGACTAATGTATCCAAACACTTTCTAAGGGCCTTGCCTGGTGAATGGTGTGCCACAACTTTGTTACCAACTGAAAGGATCATGAACATCTGAATACCAAGATACCACCCAAGAAGGGGATGAGAGAATGGATTGGGTCTTCTAAAACTTATTAGGATTAACTTAATCTATAAAAGAACATTAACTAACTAGCATGATGTGCACATTATTTGGGTTTTCTTTTTTTTTTTAAAAAGAGATTTTTATTCCGCCTGTATAAGAATTTTGCACACAACCAATTCTTATTACAAAACCACTCTCTTCTAATTTTAAGCTCTCAAAAAGCAATAATGATTGAGCGCTAAGCACTAAGCACTAAGCCTTTTCAGCGACGGCCATCCATGCTTGGCTTAAAATTTGCATAGCCACAGTCTCCAACATACGGCATGCCCACTTTATTTGGGTTTTCTAGTGTGCTCTACATATCCAACCTCCAACAAGTTTAGTAGCCTAGGGCCAATCCAATCAACTAGACTATAATAATATCTAGAAAACATAAATGCCACATCAAAGTAAGAACAATACAAAAGCTCAAATATGCTGGTACATAAAGACAAGTCAAAAGAGGACAAACTCTTGGATACGAGAAAATTTTTCACTTGCTCTAGCATCTTAGCCACCTTGGGGCACTCCAACAACATCAAAGACAATCTTTTATTCTCACTAGACAGTCCTATGTTAGCCTTTTTCTTCACCTCCGGACCACCCAATGGCTTTGTGACCTGTGAAGTAGGCATTGCCGACAACTATCCGCTACATTATTGTTTAGGGTGCTTCCTCGACCATCAGATTGTCTGTTGTGTAGTAAATTAGTAATGCATAGTGCTTGAGCACGTAGCGCCACCAGATGACTAGGAGAACAGCATGCCAGGGATGGAGAAGCGTATATATATATGGAACAATGAAGCAAGGAGATAAGAGCGCCCTTAGTAGTAAAGTAAATTGATTATGTCGCCTTCAATATTCCCATATAATTCCTGAAATTTTGGTAAGATGCATGCTTTAGGACAAATTTGAGCAGGTCACTGCATCAAGATGCCCTCATGTGTGGTAATAAGCATTGCTCACAGTCACACGACCCCTAGCTAGGCCAGGATAATGATAGAGTGACTCGGTTTCCTTTAAATGATGCCAACAGCAGACCCGAATCTTTATATGATAGTAAAATTTATGGAGGGAGGAGAATGCATGTAAATGTACTGATGAAGATGCAGCTAGCATACCCCCATGACAGCAATAGAACACTTGATCAGCTAGCTAATCCCACTGTGTCATTGTCACCGGTGCCACTTTTTCCGGTCAACTATATGTATGTCAAATAAAGTTAGAATCTTTTGGTTCATTACAATACAAAATGAGTTAAAATTCCTGCAACACATTTGAGACTATTCGTTTCTTCTATATAGCAACTCACAGAATGCCAGAAATTTCTGGCCATCCGACATTCACATATGTAAATATAATTAATATAGCACTAATCACCTTGCTAATATTAGAAAGTGTACCAACTAAGATATTTTGGATTGTCCAGGTCATCATCGTGCGAGATAATGAGGGCCTACATATCAATCAGCAAAGAACTATTGCTAGCTGATCCTTAATGAGTGGTCCATATATAAAGTGAAAACAACACAAGGAATTTCTTCCAAGTCTCATTCTTCCTTTGGGAAATAGGAGTAACCTCCCAGCGGTTAGAAACAAACAAACAAAAAAATTAAACTAAAGTAGGTACAATAATAAATTTATATTGTTCCTTGGTCAAGCTAATTGCAGGCCATTCAAAATTTAAAACATTAAATTATCCATAGAGGAAATGTCTTTGAGAAATAACTAGGAATTGAAATATAACCTCTTGAATCATGATAGATAAAGATAAGGCTTATATTAGGAACAACTAATACACAGATCATAAAGGGTACACCTCACATGGTACATATATGCATCAGCATGCATAAGTAGTTAGTCTTATAGAGGACAACAGGTGTTAATTCCATGATACACACATACAAAGCCGTACTCTGTAGTATAGATATAGATATATAGAACTTTGACCATGAGCACATGGTGTAGGGCTTCTAGACTTTCAATCTCTTGTCAATCTATGTATACCATCCCGTCAAAAAAAAAAAAAAATCTATGTATACCATGTGCCGCCCTGTGGGATCTCCCCGGCAAATTGCTTCTTCTTTGTTGCAATATAGTCACTTATTACCTCTTGCTCTGACAGCGCACTCTTGAACACCTTCTTCTGGCCGGAGACAGAAACCCCAGCACCCGACGGCAGCTGTGCCAGCACCATCACCACCCCTGGGTTGGCAAACACCGAAGGCCTGGTGACTAGGTTGTTGTAGTAGACAGGCTCAATCTTCTCCACCTTCTGCACACTCACGGGGCCCTCGGCTACCGACGAGTTCTTAGCACGAGTCATGGTGTTTATGTGTGTGCTTTGGCTTGTTGCAAGGGAGAAAAAATGTAGCTACCAGGACACGTTGTTTGAGGCTAATTGTGTGCCTTCCAATGGCGCTGGTGATGGCCTCCACTTATAGGCCTCAGGTGGCTGTGCTAGCAGAGAGAAGTAAAGGTGGCAGCAGTGCTATTTGTCAATGTCTGATGTGTCCTTGTTTATTTCGCGCCATAGGTGTATGCTAGCTTGGTATCATATATTAGCATTCTAAATGGATCCTCCAACCAGTCTGAACTGAACTCCTACCAGCAGAGTGCCAACCACCTCCAAATTATTTTTCGCATTGCACGCACTCACGAGGATGAGAAGGTTTTACCGGTTTTGTGGTTGTCCCCGGTGGTTGTCCCATATGTTCTTTTACGCTCACAGCCAATGTATTTTGTGGTTGTCCCCGGTGGTCTGCCGAAAGTTAACTTCGGCGGTGTCAAACTATTGGTGGGGAAGCTCTTTAGACAACCACAAAATACATTGGCTGCGTTGGGGAGAAGATTACACGATCTAAGGATCAGGGTGGTATGGGTTTTCGAGATTTTGGTTTGTTCAACCAGGCCATGCTTGGGAAGCAAGGGTGGAGGCTGATCATGAGACCCGACTCGTTATGTGCTAGGGTGCTAAAGGGGAAATACTTTCATTCAGCAACCAAAAAGAAACGAAGCTCGGGGACTTGGAGAGCAATTCGGAAGGAAGGGAGGTGCTTAAGAGGGGGCTGATCTATCGAGTTGGTCCAGGAAATATTAGTGCTTGGGAGGCAACCGGATCCCAGGGTGCCTTCCCATAGGCCGCTGGTCAGGCTCAACACCGCTACAGCTGATCAGGTGTCGACTTATTCATCCCCGGCACTAGGACTTGGGATATATCTCAGCTACGCAAGTCTATGGCAGTCTTGGATATAACGAAGTGTTGAAGATTAAACCGAGTATGCGAATGGAGACAGATGTCTTAGCATGGGCGCCGAGGAACATGGCCACTATTCTGTGGAAGTCGGCGCACAAACTCTTGAAAGGCGACCAGATGGCGGCTGCCATTTCTGTTCTGAGAGAACCAAGGTCGCCTCAGGATAACAAAGGCATGGAGATCAGTTTGGAAACTGAATATCCCTCCAAAAGTTCGAAAGTATTACGGTGGCGAGTGCTTCACAACTCGTTACCGGCGAAGGAAGAGTTGAAGAGGCGGCACGTGGCCGATGAGAGCCACCGTGAGGTTTTATGGATGTCCATCTTCCATGTTGTTTTCAAATGTACGGTGGCGAAAGGTTTTGGGAAGAGGTGAAGAAGCTTCGGGAGTAAAAGCTCCAAACCTACATCCGTGCTCGTGGGCGACCGACGTGCTTCCGGAGCAGGGTTTGCTCGCTTAGGGAGGCGGAGGTGGTCATATGCGGTGCCTGGGCTCTCTGGACCGACCGAAATGCAAGACGCAATGACCGTCGGACATGGGGCCGGGAGCGATGGCCGATATATAGCCACACCGGGTAGAGGAGTTGGCCACGCTCAAGATGCCGGGCAGGAATCCAAAGTGAGAAGGAAAGTGAGATGGAAGAAGCCGGCTAATGGCTGGTGCAAAGTAAACACAGATGCGGGCTTCGATCATACCAAGTGCACGGGAAGAGGTGGAGCTGTCATCCGTGACCACACGGGAGCAATCTTAGCAGCAGCGGCAAGGTGGTTCGATGACGTTCCTGGATGCCCTAACAGCGAAGCAATGGCGGCGCCGGAGGGCCCGGAGTTGGCAGCGGAGATTGGCTGTGAGCACATTATTCTGGAGGTGGATAATCTTCAACTTCGAAACCTCCTTCAGAGTAACTTAGGGGCAAGAACCGCTGTGGGTGGGTTGTGTTTAGATATCACAGAGCTTGGGAAGAGTTTTAGAAGTTTTAATTGTGTTTGGGTGTGTAGAGAAGCTAACTCGGTAGCTGATCACTGTGTCCAATGGGTTTCAGCTATCGAACAATGCTTCTTTTGGCTCGACGAGTTTCCTCATCGGCTGTTGGAACTAATCGCTGCCGAATGTAACCTGATTGATGATGAATGAAAAGCTCGGTGACGCTCAAAAAAAAAAAAAAAAAAAAAGGGATGAGAAGGTTTCCGCAAAATTAGGCCCCCTCCTAGGCTCGCACACAATCGTGAAATTCGGACTGCTCCGAGGCTCGCGCAAAGTCGCTCTGTACCGCGTGCCTTCCACTCGGGATTTTTGGTTTTTTCACACACTCACGTGGACTGGGCTGTTTCCGCGAATTTGGCCCTGCTCCTAGCTAGGCTCACGCGGAGTCGCTCCGTCCTCTCGGTACCGCCTGCCCTCCACTCGGGATTTTTGATTCACGTGGTTCCACGTGAGGAGTCCACAACTTATATGTTCACAGGATATGGAACAAACTACGTGCTTCTCACCTATAAAAACTGTGTCTAACCACAACACGATGAACGAGTTTGGTACAGTTGGTAATAATATTATATGAATACACCATGCATAGAAACAAAATAATAATGGTGATGTATATTAAAAGCAACGATGTAATATAAGATATAATGAAAAAAAAAAAATATAAACTGATAAAAATAAAACAAAAATGAGATCTTGGATACAACAGAATATATAAAATACAGGAAAATTTTAATATGTATACATGTCAATGTGAGAACCCAAACAACCAAAAAGAGAGAATATAATAGGAAAAGTTTCATGTAACACCAGACATGGAAGGGAAATACAAAATAAAAAATAAATAAGAAACATGTCAATGTGAGAACCCAAACAACCAAAAGAGAGAATATAATAGGAAAAGTTTCATGTAACACCAGACATGGAAGGGAAATACAAAATAAAAAATAAATAAGAAACACTACTACAGAATTATACATTACTTGATGGGCTTAAACCCTCCTTCACCGCCGAATACTGAACCGCAGAACCAAAGCGGTAGTGATGTGGGTTTGGAAACACTCTTTGGTCGAAACAACGACGGTGATTTGGCGGAGAGGCTGTCGGTTGGATATCAAACCGCAACACACCGCCGGGGTGATCCATTGACCGGCAAAGTATTTTTATCCAAGCAATGCCGGTCGCGAAGTCGATTTACGTAGTTGATATTAAGATCATTGTCGGGCTTTAACGAACCGACATAAATGAGAGAATAACACTATCAGGTTAGATTTTACCGACAATGTATCGAAGAGCTAACAATGTTGGTTTACTTTGGACCTGTCGCTGAACTTTATGTGAACGCTATCGGTTGATTTCAACCCGACAAATAAGTTATTAGAGTCAACACCATCGATTGGTTAATGCAGCCGACAATGCTCTTTCTATCATCGATGACGGTTTGTAATTCAAACCGACAGTGTTTGGTGTAGTTACCCTACCGGTTTGTTTGTCATTCACCGTCGGGCCCATGCCACCCGACGTTTTTGTTTTATTTTTTAAAATTTTTTTGAATTTATTCATGGAATCCAGCTCTTTTTTAAATTCAAAAATCATCATACATTAATATCGTCAAAACATTACAGGATTTAATGGTTACATACAACAAAATCCACCTAATGCTCTAAAAACTAAGCCTACATCAACTTTTGAAATAAGAATACCAATGACCATAGACATAAATAAAAGCATGACATCCTTCTAAGACCAATTAAACAACAATTCTCGCAATCTTCATAACTTTGTGGGGTGGCTTCTCTTCAATCTCCGGGCCGGCTAGTTTGCACCATTGTAGGCGATGACAGCTTCACCTTCGGTGTTGTATTTTCTATAACAATTATTAGCGTAGCCTTGGACTTGAGCATAGCAGTCTTCCCAGGTTAGATAGATCCCCGGCATGCGACCAACAAACACTACGTACCACGCCATGCTTGCTTATACATGTAACCAAAATAGGATGATAATGCTATGTTATTCATAAATGTTGTACAGTAAGTACAAACATATATTTAAAATCTCCAAAATGGATTTCGAACAACACTAACTCATGAATGTCAATCACAATTCGAGCACTAGTATGTCTTCAGTCATGCTGTAAATGACCATAATGTTTTAAAGCTCATTTATTACTAAGGATCCGAACCTGTTTGAAAACAAAATCTATGAATTTCAATCACAATTTGAGCACTAGTATGTTTTCAGTCATCTTGTAAATGAAAATAATGTTTTAGAGCTCATTTGTTACTAAGGATCCGGAATTGTTTGAAACCAAAAATCTAAATATAAAAGGAAAATAACAGAGTTGCGCTTATCCACACGGGCATTTCAACGAACACTTCAAGGGCGTGACCGATGCACTCACCAAGCTTCGTGGCGCCTCGTGCGCTCCTATCTTGTCTCGGAGGATTCGAGGAGGACAAGATCACGGTCGGTACGGCGTCGGGCGGTGAAGAGGAAGACGGCGTGAGGCTATGAACGACGAGAGGTGTGGCGGCGGTCCTCTGTCGGCGTGGAGGAAGACCAAGCGGGCGGGCGAGGCTAGAACAAATGCCGCGAATTAGTTCTCATTCTCATAGGTTTAAACTCGAACATCTAAAGAGGTAATTAGTTCTCATCGTGGAAGGGCGGGAGAATGCCGGCGCGGGCGTTGGGGACGCCGGGAGTGGAGGAGCGCGACGTGGAAGAACGTTGTCAAGCCTCGATTCCGCCGGAGCGGAATGACCCGGGGATGCACGAATCGGACGGCCCGGGCGGCGTAGGGGACGGCGACGAACGGCGACGAGGGAGTTGTTGGTGCTCCATCGGCGAATCTAGTTCTCTTTTCACGTCTTTGGTGGGGAAACGAATGGCGCGGGGTTCTAATGACTTGCAAAAATTTGGCTCCGAGCCACTCACATATATATATATCGGCAAGGATGGTTTTGGCGTGGTGGGGAAACGAATGGCGGAGGTTCGAGATAGATTTGGAAAATTTCACCTCAATCCTATTCACTTTGCCGCTATTTACCCACAACCGTCGGTGCTATAGCAATGCCGCCACTTCATGTATGATCATGTACCTCGTGAAGGATGTGTAATCCTTCATCCTAGGTAGAAATGGCTTGAATTTTTTTTGTAGTCATGTACACCCAAAATATGACACCACACAAGATCTTAAGTTTTTCTGATAAATATTTTAATTACTATGATTTTCTTCAAGCTAAATTGGCCACAAGAAGGCTAATTACACCATGAAAACACAAGAATTTTACATGGACCTCCACAGTAATTTGCCTCCTAGGGCACATGAGATGATGAGGACATACTCCACTATTACCCATTGGCAAAGACGCAACAATTAAATGGGCCAAGTGGCCTAGTTGTAGTCGGGCGGTGACCGTGTGAGCCTCTGAATAATCCCACCTTGCTTAACTTGGGAGGACGAAGCCACCTTAAAAGGGAGAGCCACCCTTCCCCTATCGACTAGTCTTTTGGGGCGATTGGGTCTTTCCCTGAGTGGGGGCACCAAAGTACGGTGGTAAGATTGCCGAGGCGCAACAGAGGCCCTAGTGGCGTTATAGCCGGATCGGTGTGTTGTATTTTCGGGGTCGTCGGTGCTAAGATTGCGGGATTCGAGGAATCGGATCGGTGTGTCGGGCTTTTCATCCAACCACCGCTCGGGCCGGACTCATCATTTGGTATCGGAGCTGGGCCCTTGTTAAGGGGGTGGGAATGATGAGGACATCCTCCACTATTACCCGTTGGCAAAGACGCAACAATTAAATGAGCCAAGTGGCCCAGTTGTAGTCGGGCGGCGACCGTGTGAGCCTATGAATAATCCCACCTTGCTTAACTTGGGAGGAGGAAGCCACCTTAAAAGGGAGAGCCACCCTTCCCCTATCAGACTAGTCTTTTGGGGCGATTGGGTCTTTCCCTGAGTGGGGGCACCGGAGTACGGTGCTAAGATTGTCGAGGCGCAACAGGAGGCCCTAGTGGCGTTGTAGCCGGATCGGTGTGTCGTATTGTGGCGTTGTAGCCGGATCGGTGTGTCGTATTTTTCGGCCGTCGGTGCTAAGATTGCGGGATTCGAGGAATACAGATCGGTGTGTCAGGCTTTTCATCCAACCCTGCCTGGGCCGGACTCATCATGAGACCCTATAGAAAAGTTTAGCAGCATTCCGGATCTTTTCGTGGGTACCCTAAGTTCAAACTATAATTACACGGCGGCGTCGCGCAGAAATTCAAATAAACTGGGAAAAGTACCAAACCATCTCCGAAAAATCTCAAACTTCGTGGTTGATTCCCCATTTGCATGTGAAAGGCTTAGAAAAAGTTTCAAACCACTACAACACCGGCAAACATATGAACCACATGGAGCACAAGAACTACATTGTATAATCTTGTGCTTCTGTGAAGGATGTGTAATCTTCCCAGGTGGAAATGGCTTGAATTTTTTTTCAGTCATGTACACCTAAAATATAACCCCACAGATGATCTTATGTTTTTCTGATAAATATTTTAATTACTATGTCATTTAATTACTTGATTAGAAGTTTAGAACACACACAACTGTTTTCCACCCCAAGTACGCAAGAGCTTATTCCAAGGCAGAAGCAGTGATTTGTTCGACATAAAGCAAACGATACATATGAGTTGCCACAGTTGTGGGTTTCACGAGAGACACCCGAATGCCACATGACGTGAAGAATACAATGAATAAAATTAAAACAAACAAGTTCTGCTCACGTACACCTCAAAACACCAATAAAATTAAAAATAACTGCAGGCACCTAATAATATAATTAAGCAGCATTAGAGGCAGAGCTTGGCCTGGTAGTGATCCCTGCATGGGCGAGCAATGCCCAGATAAGCGTCAGGAGCTCGGCACCGTGGGCGATGGCCTCCTTGTGCGCCTTGATGTCATCAGAGGGAGCCACGTAGAGCACAATCTCAGACCAGAAGCTGGCCAAGAAATCCCAGCTTGCGTCCTCATCATCTTGAACCAACTCCATGAGCTGTTTTTCCAATTTAAGCCCCATCTTCACCACCTCGTGCTCGCACCTATCACCGAGACCAGCAGCCATGGTCATGGCATCGCCTACAACATGTGCACGCTTGATGTCTTTGCTCACCGTCTTGTAAAGTTTCGCTGACCATTCCTTATTATCTGGCAGCAGCTGAGGTGCGTCAGCCACCAAGTAGGCGCAGTACCGGGACAGATGCAACGCGACAGCCCTGTTGGCATTGGCAGCTGATGAGCGAATGCTGCTGATGGTAGAGGTCTCAACCAAGCCAGTGGCGATGTGCCAAGCAAGGATCACATCGGATGTGCCTTGCCCTTCACATGCCCAACGGAGGCTGTTGCCACTGCTGCTGTGCTTGTCGAGCGCTACCGTCCCTTTGGTCAGGGTACCATTGCTCCTTCTAAGCGCGTCGACGATGGCAGCCTTCACCTCTAGAGGCACTTTGACATACTGCCGCCGTATGCTTGGTGGTAGTAGCGACCTCTGTCCCATGTGATCACTCCAGCTCCTACTGAACCTGATCCTGAGTTTCATAACAACACCAATCCATCTCTGCACACGAGGTGATTCCTGCCAGGATGCATGGGTCATATAGTGGCAAAGCATGGTTACCTTGACCCAGTTGGAGCACAAGTATGACACAATCTGCCATGCCTCTGCAACTATGACGGCTGCGAAAAGTGATAATGTGGGTAGGGTGTTAAAATGTATGTTGCCAAATGCTACTCGGTAGCCATTATCATTTAAGTACTGGGGTGGAAATATGCAGGACGACGTAGGTTCTGGCCTGCAGTATATTTGGTTACGGCGGCCGTGAACATTGTAATACTCTAATACGATAGAGCCCCCAGCTAAGCACCAGATTATAACTGAGAGGGAGACAATGAAATTGAGAATTGGCAGAAGTCGACCAAAGTTGAAAGTCGGCAATGATGAATAGTAAGAATCAAGGATGAAGGAGATCTCATCTGCCATCACTCTGAATACCCTGTCAGCGCTGCCATTGTTAAGCAGCACATCCAAGACAAAATTAAACGCCTTGGTAGAGCCAGACTCAGCGATATGAGCCTTGGCGAAGCGGCGTCTAAGCAACTTGGACAATGAGAATGAAAGGCATAAGTCCTTGAGCCATGGTTGGGAGGACAAGAGAGCATCACCAGTCGCCGACATTTGCCATACCTTGTCGACAGTCACCAAACTACCATTTATTTTCTTGATGCTGTACCCATGGGGTGTTTCCTCGAGATGCTGCTTGTCCTCCCCATCACTATAAATGGGGTATCATCTGATGCTGATGACCACACAACACCGCCCCCGGGCACCGGTGATAATCCAGCTTCTAATGGGCTCTCATCATCACCATGTAATTTCTCCATGTATCCGGCGATAAGGTGAGAGTTACGCCCAAGAGAGAAAGATTTCCTTGCCTTCTGAAACGCATAAAACATGAGCATTATCTTTGCAAGACTAAGAAGACAGAGAGCCACTAGATACTTTGATAGCATCTTGTAGAACTGTATGCTTGTCAACGTGTAGTTTGGGCTGCTTTCGGTGACGAAACCACGGCTTGCATAGTAGAACACCAGGTATGATATCCATACCGTACGGAAAAGCAGCTGGATCAAAGGGCTCAGGTTCTGCCCACAGTGGTAGTCATCAGCGGCGACTACTGCACTTGTGTTGGTTCCAACAATCTGGACAAGAACTGTCCAGATCAGGAGTAAGGCCACGTATGACCTGCCGTGGCAGAAGACGTCAAGCCCTCCTGATGTTCTGCAGGATTCCTTGCCAATGGAAGAAGCAACGTAGGAGACGATGGGGAGGTACAGCGTGGTGGCTCCCTGGAACAGGAACCGGGTCCCAGCTGCATACCGATAACGCCGGCCAGATGCACCAGCTGCCACCATGATTGCCACAAGGATGGCATTGGCAACCATGAGTGCATTGGACCGCCACAGCTGCATAGTCACCCCGACGATAAACTTGACGACGACAGCATTTGAGCACAGGCCTGTTTTGATTTCACAAATTTACAGGAACTGTCAGTGTGAGTGTAAGCAAATCCATAAACCAAACATGATTTTCAGTGTTTTCAGACATCATTTCAGCATTTCATGCGCATTCATATATATATAAACAGAGATCACATTGCAAATATGAGGCGATGTTACATAGTTACTACTTACCATCAGCATCAGAAACTAGTTCAGACATGGTAGAATCTTCTATAGTGTTGAGGTGTTGAGGGTGACCTCTGCAGACGTGCTCTGAAATAATGTTTCTTTTGTGGATCCGATCGACTGCAGTATGAAATACTTTGAACTATCAACTGTTTGTAAATAAAGTAAGAACAGGGTGCCAGTAGGAATGAAGCGTACGTACCTTAGCTTGTAGTCCTGCAGCAG
This sequence comes from Hyparrhenia diplandra, assembly GCA_015847255.1. Taxonomy (NCBI): domain Eukaryota; kingdom Viridiplantae; phylum Streptophyta; class Magnoliopsida; order Poales; family Poaceae; genus Hyparrhenia; species Hyparrhenia diplandra. The sequence continues at coordinate 25,336 of JADLZK010002669.1, read as the reverse complement.
GGAGAGTGAAGGATGTGCCCTGCCGCTCTCTAGTATTTATAGTGAGGCTTATCCTGTGCCAATCCAACTTGGACTGCCCTTTCGTACAAACGCACGCCACATATTCTTTAATGCCTCCATTCCAATTTGTAAAGTCATTATGTCTTTTGTTCGTAGATACGTAGATTTTTGCCATATCTTGGCTATGTATCTACTAAAAGTTTGGAATGACTTGCAACTTAGATGTTATATAGGAAAGCCTAAATTGAGTAAGAGCATCTCCAAGGGTTTCTCATATTTTGTTCCCCAAAATTTGGTGTATGCCAACTCCCAAATAAGTATGGGGAAGAAAAAAAGATATCATCTTCAAGAGTATTATTTATTTCTACATTTACCTTAAAAAATTTCCTCGGCATGTTTTTTCAACGATCCGGTCTCATGTTTAGCATGAGGAACCTTGAATTTGTTTCTGTATGTGTTTAAGCCCTTCACCAAATCTTTCTCTTACGTTTTTCTTACATCAAACCCTAAATTTATTTTTGTACACATTTAATCCCTTCCACCTCCAGATGTGCATCCCTGGCCATGAGTATATTTGCGCATAGATGACTGTGAATTTGGAATTGGCAAAAGATGGGAAAACGATACGGGAAAACATTGGAGATGAGTTCTTGTTTTTTTTTTTTAAAAAAAAAAAAGGGATGCGAAAGAGAGATATGCCAAACTCTTGCACATGCTCTAAGCTTCCAAGGTTCACCCAAGACATATGTACGGTCGCACTGATTGGATAGTTCACGCTCTCTTGGGGAGACTTTCTTAAGAAAAAATGGCCAACACTAACCTCCATCGTTGGCAACGGAAAGTGGTTAAGGGGCCCTTTGATGCATCCAGCATCATATCACAACCAAAGAGAAAGTGGTTAAGGGAATGTTTAGGACGGATTTTGTGCCATTTTTTTCAATATTCACATGTGCGCGCTGAAAACAGTGTAGACAAGTGTCATCCCTATAAAACCTATTTCGTCATATGATTCGTTATATATATATATATATATATATGTGTGGAAAATATTTTCTTACTCCCCGGGAGTAGTTACTCCCATGTATATATCTCTAGATTTAGGATGTATATGATCAAACAAAGTGTACGTGAATGAAGTATATGATCATACTAACCATCTAGGGTGGTATGTATGTTAAATATGTATGCATACGTTGAGTATGTGCATATATTTTTTTATATATACAGCAGTAGTGATATTTTAGTAATATATTAAAAACATGGGTTCTTTCAAAAATAATTTCATGTAATAAGATCTAGATTATCTCAATATGAATATGTAAACATACTCAAACTGATTAGGCAATGTGGTTTTTTTTGAGGATGGTAGTAACTACTCCTGAGGAAATCTCTTTTCATCGATACTATTCCGCATCAAGTTATTTAATTTAATGTCCATAAAACTCGTTAAGGTTACATTATTGTGACCAGCGTAAGTTTTCTGCTGTACTAATCTAGTTGGCGTCTTTAAGTCAATGTTAGATGCATGTGCGTGCCATCTCAGAGATATAATTGCTCACCTACCACCAGCATGTTCTGTGGGCTGTGTGAGTAGTTCGTTGAGTCAAGTCCACGGCTTGGCCTTGCCGCAGGTCAACGTCTCCCACAAGGACAATGGCTGGAGGTAGCTGACGTCAACACTGTTGACGTCACAACCGATGCTTGCCCTGTGACACTGGTGTTGACGTCACAACCGAACCAACACAGCGTCAAGTAGGCTATGTGGGCTAGTTATTGTGGTGTCCAGTATTTGGTTGGATCAGGGTGAGCATCTCTAAGAGCTCTTGTATCTAAGAGTAGTTAAAATCCTAATTTAGCTATTATGTAAAATGAAATAGGTAGCAAAAAATAATGAAATCCAGCAGCTTCTTTAAATCTAACATGCACGAGCAGGGAAGATGACTAGCGAGACATGTCTTCTATATTTATCTAGCGACGAGGAGAAAAAAAAAAACAAGATAGCTAGCTGAGAAAAATAAAAGAGTCTGTTGGATCCAAGTTTTGATGAAGTTTCTATCCTTTTAGCTAACTCATTCAATATACAAGAGCTCTTGGAGATGCTCTAATAATCCATTATTTCTTACATACACATATGCCTACTGTTTGTGAAATATAGCAATTTTTTGTTACACTAAGGCCTCGACAAATTTTTTTAAGGAAATGTTAGAAAGTTAGAATTTGAACACTGTAGCACGTTTCGTTTGTTTGTGGTAAACATTGTCCAATCATGGACTAACTAGGCTCAAAAGATTAGAATCTCGCCATGTACAACAAAACTGTGTAATTAGTTATTTTTTACCTACATTTACTGCTCGAACATATGTCTTTTTGGTGTATTTAATGTGATGTGATGGAGAGAGAATCTGAAAACTTGAAGTTGAAGGCAAAAAACTTGCCCAACTAAACGAGGCCTAATTTTCCTTTTCATTGATCGTGCGACTTCACGACTTGCCAACCGTTACCCAACAATTACGACCAGTGCTTGTCCGATTTTGAAAATAAAAATAGTACCCTAATTAGTGCATGCTATGCAAGATACTACTAGTTATGACACCATTTGCTACAAATTGTATATCATTTTAGTTTTATTCTAAGTGAAACTTGCCTAAGGTTTATTGTTTTCTTAACAATATATGAAATTTTACATGTTTTAAAAAAAATACACTATTAATAAATATTATATAAAGTATCTAATGAGATGGCCTGTAATTTGGATACTAGGTGGATTCCCCGTGCGTTGCCGCGGGTCTGAAGAAGAAATCTATAAGTTACAATATTAGTATCACCCTCCTATTCTTTTTTTCTTTTTTTCATTCTATTTTTTTATTTTTTACATTACTCTATACCAACTACCATCAGTGGGACCCACCTATAATTTTATTGAAATGTACATATGAGATCTTGTTTTGAAGAATTTATTAAAAGGAATTCAATGGTGTAATCGAAAGTTAATTTGGTATTTTGGTTTGTGAGTTATGATATTTTTTAGTTAGTTCAAACAAGTAGGGCCCGTCGTTGGATGTCGTGGTCTTAGTGGGAAACAAAATATCAAAGAAAAAAGAAAGAAAAATATAAATGTGTATCAAATGTTATGAAATGTATAGAAAAATAGAATAAAATAAAATAAGTAATTTGGATTGCAAAGCAAAGCCAAGTGGTTTGGTAATAAATGATGTAACCCACACATAAATGCAAAAGAATTATCACAAAGGCGCAAACACATAAATGATTTCTATAGTTAGGCACCACTTGTGAATATGGTTCTATTTTTATGAGAAAATTGTCTTTTACAAAATTTAACTATCTAATTTGGGGGCTTTGTGATTTTGCCCACGTTTTTTGAACTTTGTGATTTTTCCCTTCACTACCAGCAAGTCGGCCTAAGTTCTAAATAGCTAGCTATGGAAAATAGCGGCACCATTTTTTCAAAAAGCAATATAGCTATAGCGAAGCTACGCTATGTCGGATAGCGTTTTGTTTAAAAAAATAAGTATGAAAACACCAATAATGCAAGCAAAAAACATAACAAATATGAAATTTTATGAACATAAATATGTTTCTAAGGTTCTAGAAGTCTATATAACATTACAATATGGTTCGTGAAAGTTAAGTTGTTAATCTCAGACTTTTGATGATTTAATGATTGGAAGCTTACTCTATGCAACCGCTTCAAGACTGGATATAGCTTTTAGTATGGGCATGTGTGCAAGATATCAATCATCTCCAAGAGAGAGTCACCTCAAGGCAACTAAGAGAATTTTGAGGTACTTGAAGGGCACACAAGATGTTGGACTTTGGTATCCAAAGGGATCCAAATTTGAGCTAATTGAATATTCGGATTCTGATTATGGAGGATGCAAGATCAATAGAATGAGCACAAGTGGCACATGTCAATTCCTTGAAGGTCACTAGTATCATGGTCTTCAAAGAAGAAAAATAGTGTTGCTCTCTCTACCACCGTTTAATACATTAGTGTGGGGAAGTTGTTGCACTCAATTGCTTTGGATGAGGTCTACATTGAGGGATTTTGGATTCAAATTCGACAAAGTTTTATTGTTTTGTGGCAATGAAAGTGCTAGAAAGATGACTCAAAATCCGGTTCAACATCCAGAACAAAGCACATTGATATAAGACATCACTTCATTAGAGATCATCAACAAGATCATCACCGAAGCATGGACCGACGCCACCATTTGTTGGGTGTCGGGTGGGGGGCCAAAAGCTCTCGTAAACTTCGACCGGACGCTTGCTCGGGAGCGACCGGACGCTGGACCGGACCCGCTGGTGAGTCCAGTCGGTGCGTCCGGTCAACGCGCAGAAAGTGGGTGTTTGGCGCCAACGGCTATGTTTTTGAGTGGGCTCTATATATACTTGGATGGCCGGTATTTGGAGCTCCCTCTTGAACATTTGAACACTCCTACTTGCTATTGAGCTTGAGATACTCCCCTCCACTCATCTCTTCATCCTAACTTCGATTCTTTGGGTGAGATTGAGAGAGATTGAAGTGCATTGCATTGTTGTTTGCATCTAGAGGCACTTCATCCTTGGAGGAGCTGCGAGATCTTGTTTCTCTTGGGAATTTGCTCGATTCCCTAGCGGCTTGGAGGTTGAGGCGTTGTTGAGCTTGATTGGAGCTTGTTTGAGGCCACACCGGTGGACTTGTGAGGGGTCCTTCCTTACCCCACAGGAGATTCGTGAAAGGAGCACTAGTGGATTGCTCGTGGCTTGTGAATCCTCTCTTATGATTGGTGTGCTTGAGCTCCCACCGGGGATTTGACACCGTGTCATTAAGCTTAGCAACTATCAAGTGAGTGTATCGCCACAACGGGGACTAGCATGCCGGCAAGCACGTGAACCTCGGTGAAAAATCATCGTGTTAATCTTGTTCTTGCTCGTTGGAGACTTCATATTGTTCACGGTGATTGGCTTCCACCTCTACACGTTGACGTTGGTATATCGATCACATCTTCTCTAGCATTTAAATTTGATGTACTTGTGTAGCTTTGCTTAGGTTGTTTAGTTGACTAGAATAGTTTAGCTCGCAGTGGGTAGAATTAGTTAGCTTATCTTGCTCACCTAGGAGTAAACTAGCAACCTATCACTTGCGTGGACTTAGAGATATTAGAATTGCTATATTTGACTTATGGCTTGCATAGCTAGCTTGTAGCACCGCACAATTTGTTTCGCCAACTTATTTACTAACCGCCTTGTTAAGTGTTGTTTGTAGAATTTTTAATAGGCTATTCAACCCCCCCCTTCCCCCATTCTAGCCATTAGGACCTTTCAGAAGGAAACAACACAAATTCAGGATCAGAGAGCAAAAACTGGAAAAAACTTAATTAAGTCAGCTTTAGCCCATTTCTTTTGTTTCAAATAGATCCTTATATTAGCATGTTTGGCTGGCAGCAGTGCATTTGATTGTTTCCTACTCAGATTGTCATAAGAGGAAATATATAAAACTGTACAGCTTTGTGAAAACTGACCATCGGTAGGCATCATATGCATATTGATACTAAGCTTGTTACTCAACATTATATATGCTCTCTATATCATATACATAACATACATACATCATGCATAAAAAGCATTTATAAATATATATTCCATCCCACACAGGGTAATATCAAAATATACATATAACCAAACCAATTCCATATGGACGACACCAATACTGTCAGATCTTCACCTTGTCATCACAGGCTCAGGTACTAGCTAGCCAGCTAGCCAAGAAATCGTTTCTTCATCTCTGTGATGTACCTTTCAGACCTCTTGTTGATGTCTTCCACAGTTACTACTGTACTCCTAGGCCTGCTGGGGTTCTCAATCTTCTTCCAGCCTGTGACCTCATGATGCCCAGCAGTTGGATACTTCCCGGTTGCCGCAGTCGGCGGGTTATACAGTTTTGGCTTGGAGAGGATGTTGTAGACGAGCTCAATCTTGTCAACTTTCTGGATCCTCACCTCCCCATCAGTAGGAGGAGCCATGGTAGTCTTGGTGCGTCGAAACATTATATCAGCTTGTTTTCTGCTGGACGCTAGAGAGAGATTAGAGGATGGTAGCTATAGATGTTTTCCCTTGACAGCTTGCTTGGTGCGGGTGGAAATAAGGTGATCTCTATTTATAGGCGGTTTGTGGAGTTCTTTTCTGGTGGAGATTCCATAGCTTGGCACTATTCCCATTTGTCTTCACTTTGAGAAGCAATCAGTATTCTCATTTGTTGTCTAAAATCTTTTTGCTAGATGCTCAAGGGATTGAGCAGGCGTGGATGTAAAACCACTTTGAAATTAATCTCTGTGGAGGCCTGAAGTAAAACAAAAAATATCAACATCCTTAACACACTTACGCACACCTCAATTTTCGCTGGCACACAGTAGATTTGAGACAGTTTATTATAGTCGCTGTTTAACCAACGGCGCCACTAAAAGCTGGGTTTGGTGCTGGAATCTGATTAGTGGGGAATATCTCTGTTAGCAAATTAGTTTGGTGGTGGAATATGATTAGATAAAATAATTAGCACGCGGTAAGCAAGGACGAGTGATGACACATCTAGTTAAATCTCAATGCTAAAAAGCAAAAGTGTGCATCATAATTATTCAGACATATATCTTATCGTAGTTAGCTGTCTGGTAATTTGACACACAAGCAAACCAAACTAATAACCATTTTTCTTTAAATGTTTAAACAAAAAGCAGTAGAAAAAGGATCTGATACTAAGCACCACTTAATTACATGCAGCTCATTAGTAGGTTCGGGAAATTACCGAGAACGTACAGCTAATATAATGGAACATCATGACTTTGACCCTCACCAAGAGGTCTACTTCCTAAAAATACCTGGAATTTCAGCAAATCTAAGATGATACCAAAAGACTAATATACCCCTGGATAATGCATTGTCCTCTTCTCTAATGACAAAATAATTGTTGGTTAATTAAAGGATAAGAAAATAAGAGTTGATGTATATAACTAGATTTTATTTAGTAAGACTTGCATTTAGAGAAAAAAGATATACAACTACAAATGGATGTACTTATGTGAATGAGTCAGTTTTATTTTGTCCGCCAAAATGGCTACAAAATGATGCAGAAACCCCTTGACACCGTACCTAGTCATGATTCCAGTCAATACTTTTTTTTCCTAGAAAAGACTTTGAGCAATATATTTTTTATATATGGAGCGAATAATTAATTGAGACTTTCATTCTAAAACAATATCATGTGTGCAAGCTGCTTAAGAGTTTTGGTAGTCTGCAAGCAAAAAATTGTGGGAGACTCATTCGCCCTGAAAATCGAAAAGAGCAGGTGGAATCTGTGATGTTCTGGTGTGATCTCTTCCTCCACAAAAATTGTATGAAAAGTTGGACCCCCTAATTGTCTTAATTAGTGGAAACAAAGAAAACGCCCTTGCAAGTGGGAAATTATTGATACATGAAATTAGTTAGCCCATGTGCTAATTAGGTACGCATGGATTGGAAGCATCATGTGCACATATATACTAAGTTCTTATTCGGTCTATATCTTCTTTTTCGTGATCGGGTCTTATATCCGTTTTTCATTAAGAGGAAATGTTAAAAGAGAGGCCGGAACACGAATACAAAGGACTCGCAGATTAGTGACCTAGCTTGCTTAGTCATGGATATGATGGAGTATGGCTTACATTGAGGGCAAACGATCAGCTGCTAGAGCTAATATATAGGCTAATAGCGCAGCCATGAGAAAGCTCACGCTGTCAGACTCCCACAGCAGTCATCAGGTCAATTCAGTTATTTCTTGCTAACTGGATTCATCAATATGCTAAGCTTGTGTGGCTGCACGTCGCAGGAAGCGCATCAGGTGCCTTCCACACACAGGAGACTTGACTCTCCGTCGACGGGATAATTGCTTTGGGTTGGGTTGGGTCTCTCCTGCCCGCACGCTCCACACGCATGCATGCATGTGAACTCGATCATCTTCTTTTTCTTCTTCTTCCAGAGGACTCAGGAGACTTGACTGAAATTAATAACGCGTGTACACAAAATCCTAATAACTCTATGAATGGAACAAACTTGGCATTCTGAAAATATTCCAACGTTTGCAAATTGGAACTATAAAAAGATGAAACATGAGGCTACTCCCAACTTAAAGAGAGCACTCTCTCTCTTCCTTGGACCACATGCATAACTCTATCTCTCTTCTCTCTCTCCTCTTTACTCCCTTTTTAGTCCCTCTGGAGGTGCTAAAGTTTAATCACCTGACTAATGTATCCAAACACTTTCTAAGGGCCTTGCCTGGTGAATGGTGTGCCACAACTTTGTTACCAACTGAAAGGATCATGAACATCTGAATACCAAGATACCACCCAAGAAGGGGATGAGAGAATGGATTGGGTCTTCTAAAACTTATTAGGATTAACTTAATCTATAAAAGAACATTAACTAACTAGCATGATGTGCACATTATTTGGGTTTTCTTTTTTTAGAAAAAGGAATTTTTATTCCGGCCTCTACAAGAATTTTGCACACAACCAATTCTTATTACAAAACCACTCTCTTCTAATTTTAAGCTCTCAAAAAGCAATAATGATTGAGCGCTAAGCACTAAGCACTAAGCCTTTTCAGCGACGGCCATCCATGCTTGGCGAAAATTTGCATAGCCACAGTCTCCAACATACGGCATGCCCACTTTATTTGGGTTTTCTAGTGTGCTCTACATATCCAACCTCCAACAAGTTTAGTAGCCTAGGGCCAATCCAATCAACTAGACTATAATAATCTAGAAAACATAAATGCCACATCAAAGTAAGAACAATACAAAAGCTTAAATATGCTGGTACATAAAGAGAAGTCAAAAGAGGACAAACTCTTGATACGAGAAGATTTTTCACTTGCTCTAGCATCTTAGCCACCTTGGGGCACTCCAACAACATCAAAGACAATCTTTTATTCTCACTAGACAGTCCTATGTTAGCCTTTTTCTTCACCTCCGGACCATCCAATGGCTTTGTGACCTGTGAAGTAGGCATTGCCGACAACTATCCGCTACATTATTGTTTAGGTGCTTCCTCGACCATCAGATTGTCTGTTGTGTAGTAAATTAGTAATGCATAGTGCTTGAGCACGTAGCGCCACCAGATGACTAGGAGAACAGCATGCCAGGGATGGAGAAGCGTATATATATATGGAACAATGAAGCAAGGAGATAAGAGCGCCCTTAGTAGTAAAGTAAATTGATTATGTCGCCTTCAATATTCCCATATAATTCCTGAAATTTTGGTAAGATGCATGCTTTAGGACAAATTTGAGCAGGTCACTGCATCAAGATGCCCTCATGTGTGGTAATAAGCATTGCTCACAGTCACACGACCCCTAGCTAGGCCAGGATAATGATAGAGTGACTCGGTTTCCTTTAAATGATGCCAACAGCAGACCCGAATCTTTATATGATAGTAAAATTTATGGAGGGAGGAGAATGCATGTAAATGTACTCATGAAGATGCAGCTAGCATACCCCCATGACAGCAATAGAACACTTGATCAGCTAGCTAATCCCACTGTGTCATTGTCACCGGTGCCACTTTTTCCCTTCTTATCTGCTCATCGTCGTAACTGTCATCACTGACGGTATAATATAGTACATACGGCTACAAGAAAAATACATTGATTCTTTACTTGCAACAGCAGCAAACCCCCCCAAGTTAGAATCTTTTGGTTCATTACAATACAAAATGAGTTAAAATTCCTGCAACACATTTGAGACTATTCGTTTCTTCTATATAGCAACTCACAGAATGCCAGAAATTTCTGGCCATCCGACATTCACATATGTAAATATAATTAATATAGCACTAATCACCTTGCTAATATTAGAAAGTGTACCAACTAAGATATTTTGTGTTGTCCAGGTCATCATCGTGCGAGATAATGAGGGCCTACATATCAATCAGCAAAGAACTATTGCTAGCTGATCCTTAATGAGCGGTCCATATATAAAGTGAAAACAACACAAGGAATTTCTTCCAAGTCTCATTCTTCCTTTGGGGAAATAGGAGTAACCTCCCAGCGGTTAGAAACAAACAAACAAAAAAAAAATTAAACTAAAGTTGGTACAATAATAAATTTATATTGTTCCTTGGTCAAGCTAATTGCAGGCCATTCAAAATTTAAAAACATTAAATTATCCATAGAGGAAATGTCTTTGAGAAATAACTAGGAATTGAAATATAACCTCTTGAATCATGATAGATAAAGATAAGGCTTATATTAGGAACAACTAATACACAGATCATAAAGGGTACACCTCACATGGTACATATATGCATCAGCATGCATAAGTAGTTAGTCTTATAGAGGACAACAGGTGTTAATTCCATGATACACACATACAAAGCCGTACTCTGTAGTATAGATATAGATATATAGAACTTTGACCATGAGCACATGGTGTAGGGCTTCTAGACTTTCAATCTCTTGTCAATCTATGTATACCATCCCGTCAAAAAAAAAAAAAATCTATGTATACCATGTGCCGCCCTGTGGGATCTCCCCGGCAAATTGCTTCTTCTTTGTTGCAATATAGTCACTTATTACCTCTTGCTCCGACAGCGCCCTCTTGAACACCTTCTTCTGGCCGGAGACAGAAACCCCAGCACCCGACGGCAGCTGTGCCAAAGACCGTCACCACCCCTGGGTTGGCAAACACCGAAGGCCTGATGACTAGGTTGTTGTAGTAGACAGGCTCAATCTTCTCCACCTTCTGCACACTCACGGGCCCTCGGCTACCGACGAGTTCTTAGCACGAGTCATGGTGTTTATGTGTGTGTTTTGGCTTGTTGCAAGGGAGAAAAAATGTAGCTACCAGGACACGTTGTTTGAGGCTAATTGTGTGCCTTCCAATGGCGCTGGTGATGGCCTCCATTTATAGGCCTCAGGTGGCTGTGCTAGCAGAGAGAAGTAAAGGTGGCAGCAGTGCTATTTGTCAATGTCTGATGTGTCCTTGTTTATTTCGCGCCATAGGTGTATGCTAGCTTGGTATCATATATTAGCATTCTAAATGGATCCTCCAACCAGTCTGAACTGAACTCCTACCAGCAGAGTGCCAACCACCTCCAAATTATTTTTCGCATTGCACGCACTCACGAGGATGAGAAGGTTTTACCAGTTTTGTGGTTGTCCCCTGGTTGTCCCATATGTTCTTTTACGCTCACAGCCAATGTATTTTGTGGTTGTCCCTGGTGGTCTGCCGAAAGTTAACTTCGGCGGTGTCAAACTATTGGTGGGGAAGCTCTTTAGACAACCACAAAATACATTGGCTGCGTTGGGAGAAGATTACACGATCTAAGGATCAGGGTGGTATGGGTTTCGAGATTTTGGTTTGTTCAACCAGGCCATGCTTGGGAAGCAAGGGTGGAGGCTGATCATGAGACCCGACTGTTATGTGCTAGGGTGCTAAAGGGGAAATACTTTCATTCAGCAACCAAAAAGAAACGAAGCTCGGCGACTTGGAGAGCAATTCGGAAGGAAGGGAGGTGCTTAAGAGGGGGCTGATCTATCGAGTTGGTCCGGGAAATATTAGTGCTTGGGAGGCAACCGGATCCCAGGGGTGCCTTCCCATAGGCCGCCGGTCAGGCTCAACACCGCTACAGCTGATCGGGTGTCCGACTTATTCATCCCCGGCACTAGGACTTGGGATATATCTCAGCTACGCAAGTCTATGGCAGTACCGATATAACGTAAGTGTTGAAGATTAAACCGAGTATGCGAATGGAGACAGATGTCTTAGCATGGGCGCCTGAGGAACATGGCCACTATTCTGTGAAGTCGGCGTACAAACTCTTGAAAGGCGACCAGATGGCGGCTGCCATTTCTGTTACAGGAGAACCAAGGTCGTCTCAGGATAACAGTGCATGGAGATCAGTTTGGAAACTGAATATCCCTCCAAAAGTTCGAGTATTCTGGTGGCGAGTGCTTCACAACTCGTTACCGGCGAAGGAAGAGTTGAAGAGGCGGCACGTGGCCGATGAGAGCCACTGTGAGGTTTGCGGATGTCCATCTTCCATGTTGTTTTCAAATGTACGGTGGCGAGAAGGTTTTGGGAAGAGGTGAAGAAGCTTCGGGAGTAAAAGCTCCAAACCTACATCCGTGCTCGTGGGCGACCGACGTGCTTCGTGAGCAGGGGTTTGCTCGCCAGGGAGGCGGAGGTGGTCATATGCGGTGCCTGGCTCTCTGGACCGACCGAAATGCAAGACGCAATGACCGGCCGGACACGGGGCCGAGAGCGATGGCCAGATATATAGCCACACCGGTAGAGGAGTTGGCCACGCTCAAGATGCCGAAGCAGGAATCCAAAGTGAGAAGGAAAGTGAGATGGAAGAAGCCGGCTAATGGCTGGTGCAAAGTAAACACAGATGCGGGCTTCGATCATACCAAGTGCACGGGAAGAGGTGGAGCTGTCATCCGTGACCACACGGGAGCAATCTTAGCAGCAGCGGCAAGGTGGTTCGATGACGTTCCAGGTGCCCTAACAGCAGAAGCAATGGCGGCGCTGGAGGGCCTGGAGTTGGCAGCGGAGATTGGCTGTGAGCACGTTATTCTGGAGGTGGATAATCTTCAACTTCGAAACCTCCTTCAGAGTAACTTAGGGGCAAGAACCGCTGTGGGTGGGTTGTGTTTAGATATCACAGAGCTTGGGAAGAGTTTTAGAAGTTTTAATTGTGTTTGGGTGTGTAGAGAAGCTAACTCGGTAGCTGATCACTGTGTCCAATGGGTTTCAGCTACCGAACGATGCTTCTTTTGGCTCGACGAGTTTCCTCATCGGCTGTTGGAACTAGTCGCTGCCGAATGTAACCTGATTGATGATGAATGAAAAGCTCGGTGATGCTCAAAAAAAAAAAAAAAAAAGAGAGGATGAGAAGGTTTCCGCAAAATTAGGCCTCCTCCTAGGCTCGCGCACAATCGTGAAATTCGGACTGCTCCGAGGCTCGCGCAAAGTCGCTCTGTACCGCGTGCCTTCCTCTCGGGATTTTGGTTTTTCACACACTCACGTGGACTGGGCTGTTTCCGCGAATTTGGCCCTGCTCCTAGCTAGGCTCACGCGGAGTCGCTCCGTCCTCTCGGTACCGCCTGCCCTCCACTCGGGATTTTTGATTCACGTGGTTCCACGTGAGGAGTCCACAACTTATATGTTCACAGGATATGGAACAAACTACGTGCTTCTCACCTATAAAAACTGTGTCTAACCACAACACGATGAACGAGTTTGGTACAATTGGTAATAATATTATATGAATACACCATGCATAGAAACAAAATAATAATGGTGATGTATATTAAAAGCAACGATGTAATATAAGATATAATGAAAAATAAAAAATATAAACTGATAAAAATAAAACAAAAATGAGATCTTGATACAACAGAATATATAAAATACAGGAAAATTTTAATATGTACATGTCAATGTGAGAACCCAAACAACCAAAAAGAGAGAATATAATAGGAAAAGTTTCATGTAACACCAGACATGGAAGGGAAATACAAAATAAAAAATAAATAAGAAACATGTCAATGTGAGAACCCAAACAACCAAAAAGAGAGAATATAATAGGAAAAGTTTCATGTAACACCAGACATGGAAGGAAATACAAAATAAAAATAAATAAGAAACACTACTACAGAATTGTACATTATCGATGGGCTCAAACCCTCCTCCTTCACCGCCGAATACTGAACCGCGTAACCAAAGCGCAGTAGTGATGTGGGTTTGGAAACACTACCGGGTCGAAACAACGACGGTGATTTGCGGAGAGGTCGCCGGTTGATATCAAACCGACAACACACTGTCGGGGTGATCCATTGACCGGCAGTATTTTTTATCCAAGCAATGCCGGTGCGGAAGTCGACGCGGAGTTGATATTGAGATCATTGTTGGGCTTTAACGAACCGACAAAAATGAGAGAATAATACTATCGGGTTAGATTTTACCGACAATGTATCGAAGAGCTAACAATGTTGGTTTACTTTGAACCCGTCGCTGAACTTTATGTGAACGCTTATCGGTTGATTCAACCCGACAAATAAGTTATTAGAGTCAACACCATCGATTGGTTAATGCAGCCGACAATGCTCTTTCTATCATCGATGACGGTTTGTAATTCAAACCGACAGTGTTTGGTGTAGTTACCCTACCGGTTTGTTTGTCATTCACTGTCGGGCCAATGCCACCCGACGTTTTTGTTTTTATTTTTTTTAAATTTTTTGAATTTATTCATGGAATCCAGCTCTTTTTAAATTCAAAAATCATCATACATTAATATCGTCAAAACATTACAGGATTTAATGGTTACATACAACAAAAATCCACCTAATGCTCTAAAAAACTAAGCCTACATCAACTTTTGAAATAAGAATACCAATGACCATAGACATAAATAAAAGCATGACATCCTTCCAAGACCAATTAAACAAAGAATTCTCGCAATCTTCATAACTTTGTGGGGTGGGTTCTCTTCAATCTCCGGGGCCGGCTAGTTTGCACCATTGTAGGCGATGACACTTCACCTTCGGTGTTGTATTTTCTATAACAATTATTAGCGTAGCCTTGACTTGAGCATAGCGGTCTTCCCGGTTAGATAGATCCCGGCATGCGACCAACAAACACTACGTACCACGCCATGCTTGCTTATACATGTAACCAAAATAGGATGATAATGCTATGTTATTCATAAATGTTGTACAAAAGTACAAACATATATTTAAAATCTCCAAAATGGATTTCGAACAACACTAACTCATGAATGTCAATCACAATTCGAAAGCACTAGTATGTCTTCAGTCATGCTGTAAATGACCATAATGTTTTAAAGCTCATTTGTTACTAAGGATCCGAACTGTTTTTGAAAACAAAATCTATGAATTTCAATCACAATTTGAGCACTAGTATGTTTTCAGTCATGCTTGTAAATGAAAATAATGTTTTAGAGCTCATTTGTTACTAAGGATCCGAATTGTTTGAAACCAAAAATCTAAATATAAAAGGAAAATAACAGGTTGCGCTTATCCACACGGGCATTTCAACGAACACTTCAAGGGCGTGACCGATGCACTCACCAAGCTTCAGGCGCCAGTGCGCTCCTATCTTGTCTCGAGAGGATTCGAGGAGGACAAGATCACGGCCGGTACGGCGTCGGGCGGTGAAGAGGAAGACGGCGTGAGGCTATGAACGACGAGAGGTGTGGCGGCGGTCCTCCGGCGGCGTGGAGGAAGACCAAGCGGGCGAGGCGAGGCTAGAACAGCGCGAATTTGTTCTCATTCTCATAGGTTTAAACTCGAACATCTAAAGAGGTAATTAGTTCTCATCGTGGAAGGGCAGAGAATGCCGGCCGGGCGTTGGGGACGTCGGAGTGGAGGAGCGCGACGTGGAAGAACGTTGTCAAGCCTCGATTCCGCTGGAGCAGAATGACCAGGGATGCACGAACGGACGGCCCGGGCGGCGTAGGGGACGACGAACGGCGACGAGGGAGTTGTTGGTGCTCCGTCGGCGAATCTAGTTCTCTTCGGTCTTTGGTGGGGAATGAATGGCGCGGGGTTCTAATGACTTGCAAAAAAAAATTTGGCTCCGAGCTACTCACATATATATATATATATCGGCAAGGATGGTTTTGGCGTGGTGGGGAACGAATGGCGGGAGGTTCAGATAGATTTGGAAAATTTCACCTCAATCCTATTCACTGCCAGTTATTTACCCACAACGCGTCAGTGCTATAGCAATGCTGCCACTTCATGTATGATCATGTACCTCTGTGAAGGATGTGTAATCCTTCATCCTAGGTAGAAATGGCTTGAATTTTTTTTGTAGTCATGTACACCCAAAATATGACACCACACAAGATCTTAAGTTTTTCTGATAAATATTTTAATTACTATGATTTTCTTCAAGCTAAATTGGCCACAAGAAGGCTAATTACACCATGAAAACACAAGAATTTTGCATGGACCTCCACAGTAATTTGCCTCCTAGGGCACATGAGATGATGAGGACATCCTCCACTATTACCCATTGGCAAAGACGCAACAATTAAATGGGCCAAGTGGCCTAGTTGTAGTCGGGCGGCGACCGTGTGAGCCTCCTCGAATAATCCCACCTTGCTTAACTTGGGAGGACGAAGCCACCTTAAAAGGGAGAGCCACCCTTTCCCCTATCGAGACTAGTCTTTTGGGGCGATTGGGTCTTTCCCTGAGTGGGGGCACCAAAGTACGGTGGTAAGATTGCCGAGGCGCAACAGGAGGCCCTAGTGGCGTTGTAGCCGGATCGGTGTGTTGTATTTTCGGCTGTCGGTGCTAAGATTGCGGGATTTGAGGAATCCAGATCGGTGTGTCGGGCTTTTCATCCAACCACCCCGCTCGGGCCGGACTCATCATTTGGTATCGGAGCTGGGCCCTTGTTAAGGGTGTGGGAATGATGAGGACATCCTCCACTATTACCCGTTGGCAAAGACGCAACAATTAAATGGGCCAAGTGGCCCGGTTGTAGTCGGGCGGCGGCCGGTGTGAGCCTATGAATAATCCCACCTTGCTTAACTTGGGAGGAGGAAGCCACCTTAAAAGGGAGAGCCACCCTTCCCCTATCGAGACTAGTCTTTTTGGGGCGATTGGGTCTTTCCTCGAGTGGGGGGCACCGGAGTACGGTGCTAAGATTGTCGAGGCGCAACAGGAGGCCCTAGTGGCGTTGTAGCCGATCGGTGTGTCGTATTTTTTTTTTTGTCGGTGCTAAGATTGCGGGATTCGAGGAATACAGATCGGTATGTCGGGCTTTTCATCCAACCCCGCCTCGGGCCGGACTCATCATGAGACCCTATAGAAAAAGTTTAGCAGCATTCCGGATCTTTTCATGGGTACCCTAAGTTCAAACTATAATTACACGGCGGGCGTCGAGAAATTCAAATAAACCGAAAAGTACCAAACCATCTCCGAAAAATCTCAAACTTCGTGGTTGATTCCCCATTTGCATGTGAAAGGCTTAGAAAAAGTTTCAAACCACTACAACACCGGCAAACATATGAACCACATGGAGCACAAGAACTACATTGTATAATCTTGTGCTTCGTGAAGGATGTGTAATCTTCCCGTGGAAATGGCTTGAATTTTTTTTTTTTTCAGTCATGTACACCTAAAATATAACCCCACAAATGATCTTATGTTTTTCTGATAAACATTTTAATTACTATGTCATTTAATTACTTGATTAGAAGTTTAGAACACACACAACTGTTTTCCACCCCAAGTACGCAAGAGCTTATTCCAAGGCAGAAGCAGTGATTTGTTCGACATAAAGCAAACGATACATATGAGTTGCCACAGTTGTGGGTTTCACGAGAGACACCCGAATGCCACATGACGTGAAGAATACAATGAATAAAATTAAAAACAAACAAGTTCTGCTCACGTACACCTCAAAACACCAATAAAATTAAAAATAACTGCAGGCACCTAATAATATAATTAAGCAGCATTAGAGGCAGAGCTTGGCCTGGTAGTGATCCCTGCATGGGCGAGCAATGCCCAGATAAGCGTCAGGAGCTCGGCACCGTGGGCGATGGCCTCCTTGTGCGCCTTGATGTCATCAGAGGGAGCCACGTAGAGCACAATCTCAGACCAGAAGCTGGTCAAGAAATCCCAGCTTGCGTCCTCATCATCTTGAACCAACTCCATGAGCTGTTTTCCCAATTTAAGCCCCATCTTCACCACCTCGTGCTCGCACCTATCACCGAGACCAGCAGCCATGGTCATGGCATCGCCTACAACATGTGCACGCTTGATGTCTTTGCTCACCGTCTTGTAAAGTTTCGCTGACCATTCCTTATTATCTGGCAGCAGCTGAGGTGCGTCAGCCACCAAGTAGGCGCAGTACCGGGACAGATGCAACGCGACAGCCCTGTTGGCATTGGCAGCTGATGAGCGAATGCTGCTGATGGTAGAGGTCTCAACCAAGCCAGTGGCGATGTGCCAAGCAAGGATCACATCGGATGTGCCTTGCCCTTCACATGCCCAACGGAGGCTGTTGCCACTGCTGCTGTGCTTGTCGAGCGCTACCGTCCCTTTGGTCAGGGTACCATTGCTCCTTCTAAGCGCGTCGACGATGGCAGCCTTCACCTCTAGAGGCACTTTGACATACTGCCGCCGTATGCTTGGTGGTAGTAGCGACCTCTGTCCCATGTGATCACTCCAGCTCCTACTGAACCTGATCCTGAGTTTCATAACAACACCAATCCATCTCTGCACACGAGGTGATTCCTGCCAGGATGCATGGGTCATATAGTGGCAAAGCATGGTTACCTTGACCCAGTTGGAGCACAAGTATGACACAATCTGCCATGCCTCTGCAACTATGACGGCTGCGAAAAGTGATAATGTGGGTAGGGTGTTAAAATGTATGTTGCCAAATGCTACTCGGTAGCCATTATCATTTAAGTACTGGGGTGGAAATATGCAGGACGACGTAGGTTCTGGCCTGCAGTATATTTGGTTACGGCGGCCGTGAACATTGTAATACTCTAATACGATAGAGCCCCCAGCTAAGCACCAGATTATAACTGAGAGGGAGACAATGAAATTGAGAATTGGCAGAAGTCGACCAAAGTTGAAAGTCGGCAATGATGAATAGTAAGAATCAAGGATGAAGGAGATCTCATCTGCCATCACTCTGAATACCCTGTCAGCGCTGCCATTGTTAAGCAGCACATCCAAGACAAAAATTAAACGCCTTGGTAGAGCCAGACTCAGCGATATGAGCCTTGGCGAAGCGGCGTCTAAGCAACTTGGACAATGAGAATGAAAGGCGTAAGTCCTTGAGCCATGGTTGGGAGGACAAGAGAGCATCACCAGTCGCCGACATTTGCCATACCTTGTCGACAGTCACCAAGCTACCATTTATTTTCTTGATGCTGTACCCATGGGGTGTTTCCTCGATATGCTGCTTGTCCTCCCCCATCACTATAAATGGGGTATCATCTGATGCTGATGACCACACAACACCGCCCCGGGCACCGGTGATAATCCAGCTTCTAATGGGCTCTCATCATCACCATGTAATTTCTCCATGTATCCGGCGATAAGGTGAGAGTTACGCCCAAGAGAGAAAGATTTCCTTGCCTTCTGAAACGCATAAAACATGAGCATTATCTTTGCAAGACTAAGAAGACAGAGAGCCACTAGATACTTTGATAGCATCTTGTAGAACTGTATGCTTGTCAACGTAGTTTGGGCTGCTTTCGGTGACGAAACCACGGCTTGCATAGTAGAACACCAGGTATGATATCCATACCGTACGGAAAAGCAGCTGGATCAAAGGGCTCAGGTTCTGCCCACAGTGGTAGTCATCAGCGGCGACTACTGCACTTGTGTTGGTTCCAACAATCTGGACAAGAACTGTCCAGATCAGGAGTAAGGCCACGTATGACCTGCCGTGGCAGAAGACGTCAAGCCCTCCTGATGTTCTGCAGGATTCCTTGCCAATGGAAGAAGCAACGTAGGAGACGATGGGGAGGTACAGCGTGGTGGCTCCCTGGAACAGGAACCGGGTCCCAGCTGCATACCGATAACGCCGGCCAGATGCATCAGCTGCCACCATGATTGCCACAAGGATGGCATTGGCAACCATGAGTGCATTGGACCGCCACAGCTGCATAGTCACCCCGACGATAAACTTGACGACGACAGCATTTGAGCACAGGCCTGTTTTGATTTCACAAATTTACAGGAACTGTCAGTGTGAGTGTAAGCAAATCCATAAACCAAACATGATTTTCAGTGTTTTCAGACATCATTTCAGCATTTCATGCGCATTCATATATATAAAAACAGAGATCACATTGCAAATATGAGGCGATGTTACATAGTTACTACTTACCATCAGCATCAGAAACTAGTTCAGACATGGTAGAATCTTCTATAGTGTTGAGGTGTTGAGGGTGACCTCTGCAGACGTGCTCTGAAATAATGTTTCTTTTGTGGATCCGATCGACTGCAGTATGAAATACTTTTGAACTATCAACTGTTTGTAAATAAAGTAAGAACAGGGTGCCAGTAGGAATGAAGCGTACGTACCTTAGCTTGTAGTCCTGCTAGATGCCTAAGCAACCAGGGAGAGTGAAGGATGTGCCCTGCCGCTCTCTAGTATTTATAGTGAGGATTATCCTGTGCCAATCCAACTTGGACTGCCCTTTCGTACAAACGCACGCCACATATTCTTTAATGCCTCCATTCCAATTTGTAAAGTCATTATGTCTTTTGTTCGTAGATACGTAGATTTTTGCCATATCTTGGCTATGTATCTACTAAAAAGTTTGGAATGACTTGCAACTTAGATGTTATATAGGAAAGCCTAAATTGAGTAAGAGCATCTCCAAGAGTTTCTCATATTTTGTTCCCCAAAATTTGGTGTATGCCAACTCCCAAATAAGTATGGGGAAGAAAAAAATATCATCTTCAAGAGTATTATTTATTTCTACATTTACCTTAAAAATTTCCTCGGCATGTTTTTTTTCAACGATCCGGTCTCATGTTTAGCATGAGGAACCTTGAATTTGTTTCTATATGTGTTTAAGCCCTTCACCAAATCTTTCTCTTACGTTTTTCTTACATCAAACCCTAAATTTATTTTTGTACACATTTAATCCCTTCCACCTCCAGATGTGCATCCCCGGCCATGAGTATATTTGCGCATAGATGACTGTGAATTTGGAATTGGCAAAAGATGGGAAAACGATACGGGAAAACATTGGAGATGAGTTCTTGTTTTTTTAAAAAAAAAAAAGGATGCGAAAGAGAGATATGCCAAACTCTTGCACATGCTCTAAGCTTCCAAGGTTCACCCAAGACATATGTACGGTCGCACTGATTGGATAGTTCACGCTCTCTTGGGGAGACTTTCTTAAGAAAAGGATGGCCAACACTAACCTCCATCGTTGGCAACGGAAAGTGGTTAAGGGGCCCTTTGATGCATCCAGCATCATATCACAACCAAAGAGAAAGTGGTTAAGGGAATGTTTAGGACGGATTTTGTGCCATTTTTTCAATATTCACATGTGCGCGCTGAAAACAGTGTAGACAAGTGTCATCCCTATAAAACCTATTTCGTCATATGATTCGCTATATATATATATATATATATATATGTGTGTGAAAAATATTTTCTACTCCTGTGAAGTAGTTACTCCCCATGTATATATCTCTAGATTTAGGATGTATATGATCAAACAAAGTGTATGTGAATGAAGTATATGATCATACTAACCATCTAGGGTGGTATGTATGTTAAATATGTATGTATACGTTGAGTATGTGCATATACTTTTTTATATATACAGCAGTAGTGATATTTTAGTAATATATTAAAAAAACATGGGTTCTTTTCAAAAATAATTTCATATAATAAGATCTAGATTATCTCAATATGAGTATGTAAACATACTCAAACTGATTAGGCAATGTGGTTTTTTTGACGATGGTAGTAACTACTCCTGAGGAAATCTCTTTCATCGATACTATTCCGCATCATCGATACTATTCCGCATCAAGTTATTTAATTTAATGTCCATAAAACTCGTTAAGGTTACATTATTGTGACCAGCGTAAGTTTTCTGCTGTACTAATCTAGTTGGCGTCTTTAAGTCAATGTTAGATGCATGTGCGTGCCATCTCAGAGATATAATTGCTCACCTACCACCAGCATGTTCTGTGGGCTGTGTGAGTAGTTCGTTGAGTCAAGTCCACGGCTTGGCCTTGCCGCAGGTCAACGTCTCCCACAAGGACAATGGCTGGAGGTAGCTGACGTCAACACTGTTGACGTCACAACCGATGCTTGCCCTGTGACACTGGTGTTGACGTCACAACCGAACCAACACAGCGTCAAGTAGGCTATGTGGGCTAGTTATTGTGGTGTCCAGTATTTGGTTGGATCAGGGTAAGAGCATCTCTAAGAGCTCTTGTATCTAAGAGTAGTTAAAATTCTAATTTAGCTATTATGTAAAATGAAATAGCTAGCAAAAATAATGAAATCCAACAGCTTCTTTAAATCTAACATGCACAGAGCAGGGGAAGATGACTAGCGAGACATGTCTTCTATATTTATCTAGCGACGAGGAGAAAAAAAGAAAACAAGATAGCTAGCTGAGAAAAATAAAGAGTCTCGTTGGATCCAAGTTTTGATGAAGTTTCTATCCTTTTTAGCTAACTCATTCAATATACAAGAGCTCTTGGAGATGCTCTAATAATCCATTATTTCTTACATACACATATGCCTACTGTTTGTGAAATATAGCAATTTTTGTTACACTAAGGCCTCGACAAATTTTTCTGGGAAATGTTAGAAAGTTAGAATTTGAACACCGTAGCACGCTTTCGTTTGTTTGTGGTAAACATTGTCCAATCATGGACTAATTAGGCTCAAAAGATTCGTCTCGTCATGTACAACAAAACTGTGTAATTAGTTATTTTTTTTACCTATATTTACTGCTCCGAACATATGTCTTTTGGTGTATTTAATGTGATGTGATGGAGAGAGAATCTGAAAACTTGAAGTTGGAGGCAAAAACTTGCCCAACTAAACGAGGCCTAATTTTTCCTTTTCATTGATCGTGCGACTTCACGACTTGCCAACCGTTACCCAACAATTACGACCAGTGCTTGTCCGATTTTGAAAATAAAAATAGTACCCTAATTAGTGCATGCTATGCAAGATACTACTAATTATGACACCATTTGCTACAAATTGTATATCATTTTAGTTTTATTCTAAGTGAAACTTGCCTAAGGTTTATTGTTTTCTTAACAATATATGAAATTTTTACATGTTTTAAAAAAAATACACTATTAATAAATATTATATAAAGTATCTAATGAGATGGCACTGTAATTTGATACTAGGTGGATTCCCCGTGCGTTGCCGCTGGTCCGAAGAAGAAATCTATAAGTTACAATATTAGTATCACCCTCCTATTCTTTTTTTTTCTTTTTTCATTCTATTTTTTTTATTTTTTACTTTACTCTATACCAACTACCATCAGTGGGACCCACCTATAATTTTATTGAAATGTACATATGAGATCTTGTTTTTTTGAAGAATTTATTAAAAGGAATTCAATGGTGTAATCGAAAAGTTAATTTGGTATTTTGCTTTGTGAGTTATGATATTTTTTAGTTAGTTCAAAACAAAGAGGGCCCGTCGTTGGATGTCGTGGTCTTAGTGGGAAACAAAATATCAAAGAAAATAAAGAAAAATATAAATGTGTATCAAATGTTATGAAATGTATAGAAAAAATAGAATAAAATAAAATAAGTAATTTGATTGCAAAGCAAAGCCAAGTGGTTTGGTAATAAAATGATGTAACCTACACATAAATGCAAAAGAATTATCACAAAGGCGCAAACACATAAATGATTTCTATAGTTAGGCACCACTTGTGAATATGGTTCTATTTTTATGAGAAAATTGTCTTTTACAAAATTTAACTATCTAATTTGGGGGCTTTTGTGATTTTGCCCACGTTTTTTGAACTTTGTGATTTTTCCCTTCACTACCAAGAAGTCGGCCTAAGTTCTAAATAGCTAGCTATGGAAAATAGCGGCACCATTTTTTCAAAAAGCAATATAGCTATAGCGAGCTACGCTATGTCGGATAGCGCTTTTGTTTAAAAAGTATGAAAACACCAATAATGCAAGCAAAAAACATAACAAATATGAAATTTTATGAACATAAATATGTTTCTAAGGTTCTAGAAGTCTATATAACATTACAATATGGTTCGTGAAAGTTAAGTTGTTAATCTCGTGACTTTTTGATGATTGAATGATTGGAAGCTTACTTTATGCAACCGCTTCAAGACCGGATATAGCTTTTAGTATGGGCATGTGTGCAAGATATCAATCATCTCCAAGAGAGAGTCACCTCAAGGCAACTAAGAGAATTTTGAGGTACTTGAAGGGCACACAAGATGTTGGACTTTGGTATCCAAAGGGATCCAAATTTGAGCTAATTGATATTCGATTCGATTATGGAGGATGCAAGATCAATAGAATGAGCACAAGTGGCACATGTTAATTCCTTGAAGGTCACTAGTATCATGGTCTTCAAAGAAGAAAAATAGTGTTGCTCTCTCTACCACCGGCCGAATACATTAGTGCGGGAAGTTGTTGCACTCAATTGCTTTGGATGAGGTCTACATTGAGGGATTTTGGATTCAAATTACAAAGTTTTATGGTTTTGTGGCAATGAAAGTGCTAGAAAGATGACTCAAAATCCGTTCAACATCCAGAACAAAGCACATTGATATAAGACATCACTTCATTAGAGATCATCAACAAGATCATCACCGGCATGGACCGACGCCGCTATTGCGTCGGGCCAGGGGCCAAAAGCTCACGCCGCTTCGACCGACGCTTGCTCGAGTTTGCTCGGACGCTGGACCGACCACCGGAGTCCGGGGCCGGTCCCCCGTCAACGCGCGCTAAAGTGGGTGTTTGGCACCAACGGCTATGTTTTTTTGAGTGGGCTCTATATATACTTGATGGCCGGGTATTTGGAGCTCCTTCTTGAACATTTGAACACTCCTACTTGCTATTGAGCTTGAGATACTCCCTCCACTCATCTCTTCATCCTAACTCGATTCTTGGGTGAGATTGAGAGAGATTGAAGTGCATTGCATTGTTGTTTGCATCTAGAGGCACTTCATCCTTGAGGAGCTGGGCGCAGATCTTTGTTTCTCTTGGGAATTTGCTCGATTCCCAGCGGCTTGGAGGTTGAGGCATTGTTGAGCTTGATTGGAGCTTGTTTGGAGGCCACACCGGTGGACTTGTGAGGGGTCCTTCCTTACCCCACAGAGATTCGTGAAAGGAGCACTAGTGGATTGCTCGTGGCTTGTGAATCCTCTTATGATTGGTGTGCTTGAGCTCCCACCGATTTGACACGTGTCATTAAGCTTAGCAACTATCAAGTGAGTGTATCGCCACAACGGGGACTAGCATGCCGGCAAGCACGTGAACCTCGTGAAAAATCATCGTGTTAATCTTGTTCTTGCTCGTTGGAGACTTCATATTGTTCACGGTGATTGGCTTCCCACCTCTTACACGCTGACGCCGGTATATCGATCACATCTTCTAGCATTTAAATTTGATGTACTTTGTGTAGCTTTGCTTAGGTTGTTTAGTTGACTAGAATAGTTTAGCTCAAAAAGTGGTAGAATTAGTTAGTTTATCTTGCTCACCTAGGAGTAAACTAGCAACCTATCACTTGCGGGACTTAGAGATATTAGAATTGCTATATTTGACT
>JADLZK010002668.1:0-166220 GCA_015847255.1 Hyparrhenia diplandra | reverse complement strand
GGAAGCATACGGCGCTGGCGACAAGCTCACCGCAGTACCAGCCCTCCACGGCGCGCGTGGGCCGGAACTCCGCAGGACCCGCCGCCCGAGGATGTTCCCGCGCCACGCCGGCCGGAACAAGCGCAGCGCAGCCAGCGTCTTCTACCTCGCAGGCGGCACACGCAGCGCCTTCATCGGGCGGAGCTGCGTGCGCGAGCGGGCCGCGTGTTCCGCCAACCTTCGGTGGCCGCTACAACAGCGCGCTCTTCAACCGAGCCGCGTATCTCCTACGACAGCGGCGTACAGACGCCGTGTCACCGCCGCGGTGTCTCACGACTAACGCCACCATCACCGTATGGTCTTGGACCTCACCGGCCAGACCAAGCAGTTCATCACGGGTGCGGGTAGCGAGCTGGCGGTGTTCTGGGCCGCGCCCACGCGTCGGTCGCGGCGTCTACGGCTGCTTGGCGGCTTCGGCGTCTGCAACGGAGGAGCCAGCGCCGTGCCGATTGCCCGCCGGGATTCGCTCGGCGGCGGACAAGGGCGGGGACTTCGGCGGCTGGGCCTTGCGGGTGCCGCCAGTGCGCTGCGATTAATGTCGGCAGCGGGAACAGCGTCGGGGCCGGCTTCCTCGAAGCCGCGGACATGAAGGCCCGGCGGTCCGGTACGGCACGTGGGCTCGGGCGCCCAAGCAGTGCGAGATGGCTTGTCTAAGAATCGCCTTTGCCAAGCCTACACGTTCTCCGCGGTGGTGGCTTGGTATGCAGCACGATGGATTCCGCAACCTTGAGAATCAAGCTTCCGGATAATGATACCTCTCCAATAAGTGGTCTGGCTTCGCAGCACGGCTGCCGAGCGCAGTAACACCGGCCGTTTAATCCGAATTGCAAGAACCATACGGCGCGATGCCAATGGGAAGAACAGTAACTGAGAGCTTGGTCGCTTTGGCGTCATCATTGGCACACCGGGCGTGGTTACTCCAGTAGCATCGTCAGATCCTGTGTTGAGGATAAGACGCCGGCTGAAATGGCGAAGTCAGCAGAAGAGCTCCTCCCTTGTCGCAGTATTAATACGGCGCATCTCCCTGGCCAGGCGACGAGCAACTTCTGAGCGGCCGGGCGCGGAAGCTTCGGCTCGGTACCGCGGGCGTGCTGAACGACGGACGACACACCCAAGTCCAAATCGCCCGTGAAGAAGATGGAGGGTCTCCCCGGCAGGCGACAAGCAGTTCGAACGGAGGTGAACACGCTAGGCCTCATCATCCAGCCGTGAACCTCGTCCGTCTCCTCGGCTTCCTCCTCCGGCAACGACGACAAGCTTGCTCGTGTACGAGTACATGCCCAACGGCTCCCTTGGACTGTTCTCTTCGGCACCGGCGGTTCGCTCGCCATGCCCAAGGGCGTCGGCGCTACGGCGTCATGGTCGGCGTCGCCAGAGGCCTGGCGTACCTCCATGACGCCTGCCGGAGGCGCATCATCCACTGCGACATCAAGCGGAGAACATACTTCTGGACAAGATTTCACGCCCAAGATCGCCGATTTCGGGATGGCGAAGCTGGTCGGCAGAGACTTCAGCTGGGCGCTTCACCACCATGCGTGGCACCATCGGGGTACCTCGCCGGAGTGGATCTCCTGGCCTACCCATCAGCGCCAAGGCGGCGTGTACAGCAGGGATGCTGCTGTTCGGCTTCATCTCCGGCGCGCCGGCAACAACGCCACGTCGAGGCATCGGCGGCGCCCGATGCGGGAACGGACGGCGGCGGAAGAGGTGAGCGCCTGCTTACGCCGCAGCAGCAGCAGGGGCGCCGGCCGCCCACGTTCTTTCCGTGTGGGCGGTCGCGGACCCGGCTGCGGTGGGCGACGTGGCGAGGACGAGCTGGAGCGCGCGGGTGGCGTGCTGGTGTATCCAGGACCAGGAGGCGGATCGCCCGCCATGGCGCAGGTCGTGCAGGCGCTGGAGGGCGTCGTCGACGTCGACATACCGCCGTGCCAAGGGCGCTGCAGCACCTCGCCACGCTCACATAATCTCATCGATATCTAGTGCAGGCTATACTGCTAGTACTAGTATAGTATTTCTGGCCGGCTTGACGATCCAATCAAATGAGCTGAGCATTATATATTGCTCAAGTTTTGACACCGAAGCCGCAGCTTTGTCGCTTGTCACCACTAGAGTAGAGTACCTTTTTTCTTTTTCCTCCCAATGTAACAGGATATTCCTAATGTGATATATATATGGTTTCACTTCACTGGCCCCTTGTACATTGGACTTCCTTTTTATGCTCTCAGTCTCTACAATTTATTATGGAGCAGTTTGGAACAACAAAAGCAGGTGATGATGTCCAAATTCTTCTATGCTTACGAGTTTATATATGTATTTGATTAATTTTGTTTACAGCGAAAGCCCCTCGTCGTCCTTTCGTTAGGCGGGCGGGTGACCCCAACCAACCCCCGCCCAGCCACCCCTTCAATCCCTCCCTGCAGCTACCGAGCTTGCCGACAGGTGGCCGCCAGCTTAGGCAATGAAGGCAGCAGCGGGGCTCCTATTTCCTTTTTCCTCCCGCATCCGGGTTGCCGATGCCGCTTCCCCTCGCGCTGCTCCCATGGCGGACCCGACGAATCAGGCCGCGACCCCAACCAACCCCGCCGCCAGCCACCCCTTCCAATCCTCCCCGCAGCTACCCGAAGCTTGCGGCCAGTGGCAGCTAGGCAATGAAGGCAGCAGCGGGGCTCCCTATTTCCTTTTTCCTCCCCGCATCCGGGGTTGCGATGCCGCTTCCCCGCGCCGCCCCATGGCGGACCTGACGAATCAGCCGCGACGGTGCGGATCCGGGGCCCTCCATGGCCGTATCTCCTCTCCCCTACATCGATCCGCCCTTCGGCGAGGGCGCTTTGGAGCGCCCGGTTCGGTGGCTCGCCGGGGGGTGGGAGGCTCGATTCCGCCATCCTAGCTAGGATTGCGGTGAGTGGCGGGCTTCATGGGTCGCGGTGGTGGTAGTGGCATGGCAGCACTGGGGGTGGTGGTCGGTGGCGCGTGTTGCGGCCTGATTTGGTTGGCGCGCGGGTGATGGCCACAACGCGACGACGGCAGTGTGAGGAAGGTGCGGGTGGAGGCGAGTTGTGGGTCAAGCCACGTTGGTGGCACTCGTCTTGTGGGTGCCCCCAATCCAGATCGGGCGGGTGTTGTGGTGCCCAAGGCGACGCCTGCGGTGGTGTCGGGCGCGACGGTTGTGTGGCCTACCGCCTTTCGGGGTGGTGGTGATTGGCGCCACGCGGCGCCCGCGGCCATGGTGGGACCGAGCTGTTCTCGCCGTGGGCAGCGGGCAGCGGTGGTTGTGGAGTCGCCGTCCCAATATGGGCGCTTCGGGTTGCGTTTTGTGCTTGTGCTCCTTTCTTCGCGACGGCGCTTCGTACGACGCCGCCTTGGTGGTGGGGCTGGGGGGCGGCGAGTACCGGTGGTGTCGTGGCCGGTGTCTTTGGCTGTGGTTGGGCTCTTCCGGATAGTATTGTTGCGCTTGAGGTTGGGAGTACGTGGTCGGGCTTGGTTGAGAGCGTATGGTGTTGTGCTAGGTGAAAGCTTCCAACGCACGCTTTGTCGGTGGTGATGATGGCGACGGCCGCTGGCCGCTTTCGCGTTAGGGGCGTCATTGGGAGTCGTCATGTTCTGCAGACTGAGTCTTTCGTGAAAAACTCTGTCCTTTTTGATGTGCGATGACGACGCCATTGGCATCATGCCCCTCCTTGAGGCGCCGCATTTGGAGACTCATGTCACCGGTGTCGATGGTGGGCTTAGTTGGTGGTGCTTGTCTTGCAGAAGGCTGGCCTGGGGTGCGGCGTGGTTTGCGCGGTTGGCTTGCGTGGTAAGGGGGGTCGCGTGGTGGATGTGGCTGGGGACCCTGTGGCGTTGGGGGATGGTCCTTGTCTATGTCGTCCCTCCCCTCTGGACTTTGGCGGCGGCTACGACGCGGCGCCGAGGGAGGGACCGGGGCTTTGCATGGTGACTTGTTGGCGGGGGGTGACGCAGCTTCGGCTGCTTGCATAGTCGGGCGCCACGATCCTCTCGTGGGGCTTTTGCTAGGTGTGGCAAATGACGCGTGGGTCGCCGTTTTTCCTCTTGTGTGTGGGAGCTAGTGAAGTTGGCGGAGGCTTTGCTGCGTGTCGATGTCCCAATCCGACCAAGCCGGTATTGATGGTTACTCGTTGATGCCCCAATCCAACCGAGTTGAGCTGTTCATGTTTTTACTTATTTCCATCTATCTGGGTCGCTTGTTTGGTTTGTGTGAGTTGTTGGTGTCAAATGGTTGCCCGTAATGGCGATGACCCAATCCGACCGAGGATTTCGGGCTTGTGTCGATGTCCCAATCCGACCAAGCAAGGAGTTGAGTGGGCGCTAGTTGTGGCGCAAGTTGAGTTAACTTGGTACCTAGGTCTGTAGGTGGGTAGGGTACCCTCCAAAATCGTATGGTTTTTCTGGCCTGGTTTCCGGTCAAAAACTGGGCTAACAGTTGTCTCTTCCTTTATTCTATTAGAAATCGCGATAAAGCTTTTGCCGTCCTTTAAAAAATTTGTTTAGCGTCACTTTATCATCGCTAGTATACAGTGCACGTGCCAAAGCTGCGACATCATTTAATCAGCAGTTTTGAGCAAATTTTGATTCGATGTTCCATATTTGGGCTGGGCTTCTCAACGGGCCAGGTCCTCCGCCAGGCACATGACGAGGCACCGTGCGTGGGCCTGGTGAAGGCTACGTTGTGGACCTCGCACGGGCCAAAGCCTCGTCATCCTTGCAGCCGCTCGACTAGTTAGTGTTTTTTTAAATATAAAGGACATATTCGTGTAGAATCATGCTTCATGCTTTGCTGATACATCACCGATCTCTTTATTTTTTTATATTGATTTAAATCCCACATCATCGTTCTTGGCCTTCACTTGTCGGGTAAATTATATGAAAAAGGTGTGGTTGCACAAGTTTCTCTGTAAAAAAAAAAACAATTCGAATGTTTTTACATGTCAGAAACTAGTGCGTGTATATTTTTTTTGAGTTCAAGGGTCTATGGTCCGGCCTTTCAATTGATATCAAAAAGACCACGGAGTGTTTCCCAAAAAACTCTAGCTGCCACGCTAGGCCAAACTGGGCAAAGACTAACCCCGATACAAAAAAAAAAACTCTAGCTGCCACGCTAGGCCAAACTGCGAGTGCAAATGGATATCCACCTCCAAACAACATCCATCCAATTAAATCCACAGCTAATATGATCCATTTATACTTTGGATTATCCAAATCCACTTCCAGCTGGAGATACGAGGCTATAAGCCTGAATGTGCTACTGAAAAAACTATTACATCATAGCAATCTCAGGGATGACCGTGCAGCTAGAGTACGCCAGTGCTCTCGAGCTTGCATGCATCAGATGCCGCCTTCTGAATTTCAACTTTTGTTCCAGTTCATGGGGAGCCAGTGTACCATCCCAGCCTCCCTCTTGATTTTGTCGGCATAGTCCAGGAACTGATTCTTCTTGTCTGCGAGGGCAGAGAACTACCCAATTCACTAGGAGACCATAAATCTTGAAGAAAACTATATATCCATACTTCTCCAGCCAAGCTGTTGGAAACACATTTCATTTCCAAGATCCTAGATAGACCAAATAACAGCAGAAGATATCATGTTAACAAGGCAAAACATCTTGTTACTTAACCAATGTCTACCAATGTCCAACATACTGCTTCCCATCAGATAATTTACAGCGTTTGGCCACGACACACTCAGAATAAGTGATGAACACTCTTTCTCAGAGCAAAACAAACAAGTATCATCATCTACTTTTCTCCTTTTAGCTAAATTGTCTTTTGTGAGGGTTGTGTTATTGATGACCAGCCACAAATGAAATGCACACATGGTGGAATTTTAAGGCTCCATACTGCTGGGACATGGACAACATTAATACATCTAAAGTTGATGATTTTATATAAAAACTACGAGGAGTAAATAGCATAGGATTTATTCCCAAATCATTTCATCCTCGGTCCCAGAAAATTAATAGTGGAGACTAACTCTATTATTTCTAACCAGTTCTGGTATTGATTATTAGTCACGGTTCTTCTAAAAGTACACTTCAGATCAGAACCATCCCACAAATCTGCTATGGGTTTACCTTTTTCATTCACAATTCTATATATACACGGTAAAATTGAATAGCTAAACAGGAAGAACCCAACCAGTTATCCTCCCACAGCCTAATTTTCTTCCCATTACCTATTTTCCATATATATCCCATATTGGCAGCAGGAGTTTGACAACAACATGAAGGTGGACAAACAGCCCTTCCTAGTGAGCATGGTCTCCTTCTCTATGAATATGGTGTCTGCAAACGGTCCCAAGGATAAGGGCAAGAGGAAGGTGCTGACCTCTAACAGAGGGCAAAACAAAGCGTTCGGTAGACCCTAGTCGGCAAGTCACCAGTAAGGGAGCTCCAGCAACATATGGTTCGGTTCCCAAATAGCCGAACTCAGAAGGGTGAGACCTCAAAACCTAGGGTTACTTCACGTATACTACTAAACAAGTGGTAGAGGCAGCAAGAGAAGCAAAGTACGCAGGGATCGCAGCTTTGCGGAAAGAGCGGCAAAGGTACGAGGAGGAGATGTACCGCTTGGAACAAGAGGAATACATGCGAGAGCAAGAGGAGTCTCACTGGGATTGTCCCTTCTTTAGACACTGCTGGAATGAAGGCTTAAAGTTGCCTGCTGGAAACAACTATTCCGAATGCAGTGAGCAATACTTCGGGTATAGACATGCTCGAGTCAACCGCCCTCCCATCCTAGAAATACTGGGGGCATGTTCCCCTAAGGATGATCGGCGCTTAAAAATAGAGGACAACAGGTCTCATAGTGGCAAAAGGGTTGCAGATCAAGCATGGCCTGATTATGAAGACTATGAGGACTATGATGACGAGGAACTTCCTCAGGAGTATGTATGGCAGATGGGGACAAAGGTGCCCTCGGGGCTGAGAAAGAGTCAAAAGAGAAGAGTACAGCGCCTGAGGAACAAGGAGCTCAAGGAAGAAGCAGCTGAAAGGAAAAAGCTGTGGCGCCCGAAGAAAAAACCTGATGAAACCGAACATTCGGCTGATGTGGGCATGGTTTTCTATCTGCCACCAGAGTTCATGGCTCCTGTAGATCAAGAAGATGCTTATTCAGATGAAGAGTCCTAATCTGATTTTGATAGCAAAGAGATGGTTGATCTCTTGGATTAGTTAGTCTCTCTACCTGAAGGGATATGTCAATGGGAAGCCTCTAACGAAGATGTTTATGGATGGAGGCGCTGCTATCAATGTCATGCACTACACGACCTTCAGTAAGCTGGGGATGACTGAAGAGGATTTGCTGAAGATAGACATGATTCTTAGGGATTTTGCTAGCATTCCTATAGACACCCATGGAGCCATGCATGTTGAGTTAATGATCGGCTCGAAGACATTAATTACTACCTTCTTTGTTATTGACAGCAAAGGATTATACAACTTGCTTCTTGGGAGAGATTGGATCCATGCCAATTATTGTGTTCCTTCCACCATGCACCAGGTTCTCATACAGTGGAATGGCGAAGAAGTTGAAATTGTTCAAGCCGATGACTTCGGTGAGCATCATCGAAAACCTCGTTCCGGGAGTATGATGGTGTAGAGTGCTTCTCGTGCGTGGAGTGGAAAGAAGGAGGTCTTGTTAATGCTTTTTACCTAGATCAGCCGACCCGTCGAAAAGCGGTGGGCTCTCATAGTAATATTTAATGGAAAACCCAATCGATGGCAACAAAGGGAAGCTAGGGCATGGTTTTATGTCGCCCGATAAATTGGAATAAGTGGATATAGGTGATGGTGACAAGCCAAGGCCGACATACATTAGTGCCCAGCTAGATCAAGAATTCAGATTAAAATTGATAAATCTTCTCAAAGAGTTCAAAGACTATTTTACTTGGGATTATTCAGAGATGCCTGGATTAGATCGTTCCATTGTTGAACATCGATTATCCATCAAACTAGGTTATCGCCCTTATAAACAACCTCTTCAAAAAAATATGAAGGGCAGGTATTGGCCGACGTGAAGAAAGAGATTGAAAGATTATTAGAAGTAGAATTCATTCAGCCATGTAGATATGCAGAGTGGATCTCAAGCATTGTTCCCATCTACAAGAAGAATGGAAAGATGAGGGTTTGTATAGGTTTCAGAGATCTTAACAAAGCCACACCTATGGATGGATATCCTATGCCAGTTGCCAATTTGCTGGTAGATGCTGCTGCTGGACATGAGGTTATCAGCTTTATGGATGGGAATGCTGGTTACAACCAAATCTATCGCCATTGGGGATATTTCAAAGACAGCTTTCAGATGCCCAGGCCATATTGGTTTGTTTGAGTGGATCGTCATGACATTTGGTTTGAAGAATGCTGGTGCAACTTACCAGAGAGCTGTCACGCCCCACTTTTAATGGGTCGTTAATTACACGTATTAGTGCCAGGATCAAGCGCTAATACGCTTTATAAGACAAGAGTGGACACAGATTTATTTATAAAAAGTGCTGAAGCTTTTATTGATAGGATAAATAAGGTCTTACATAAGTGACTCGAGGGTCACTATCTTAGAGGTTAAACAACGGTGGATAAACTTAAGCCATCTTTGTGGCTAATTATTTATTTATCGAGTCCGCTCTGAAGATAGTGGCTCCTATCATGTCACACCCACAAGCAACTTGAGCGTAGTCGAAACCCTAGTGTCAACATCCCGGTCCTAGCAACTCCAAAGGCGTAAACGTCTAAGCATCCCGCATTGCCTTATCGTGGTCATCGTGGCGAAGTCCCCATCCGGGCTAACTCAGGGAAAAATTAACAACGGGTGAGTACAAAAGTACTCAGCAAGTCCACACCTGGGGGTTGGTGGTTATTAGGGGTTTGGGCCCTAGCGAGACTCTAAAAGCTGCTCTCGCTAGTTCCCAATTAGCTTATATAAGATTATCATCAACAACAAGCACAAATGGTTAGTCAACAATAGTATGAAAATCTAATCATAGATGATCGGCCTAGCATTTGCCCATGCCAAGTGAAGGGTCGAGATGGGGACTAGAGGGGGTGAATAGTCCCTTTTCAAAACTAATCGCAACGGCTAACCGAAATAATGCGGAATTAAACTTATCGGTCTAGCCAAGACTTCACCCCTCTAACTAAGACTCTAAATCACCTCACAAAAGATCCTACACAAGAAAGGTGAGGTGACAAGCCTAGCTTGAGCTCCTAATCAAATCTAATGCAAGGTCACACAAACCTAAGCACTAGTACTTCAAGCACAAGAGAGTTCTACACAATTCTAGTAAGCGCAAGCACAAAGCCCCTAAGCTCACTAGATGCACAATGGACAAGGCAACACACGCCTAACCCAAAGGCTCAAATTACCTAGCTACACAAGCTAAGCAAACTAACTAAACAAGCTACACAAGCTAGATAGTTACAACTACTCTACTCAAGCACAAACACAATGTATATATGAATGTAAGAACAAGGCTTGAGATGAAGAGATTGCAAACCACCCGTGAAGTGTGGACACAAGATGACACCGGTGATTTTTTACCAGGTCTCGGGAAGCTTGCCAACTTCCCTACTCCTCGTTGTGTCGACCAACACTTTAGTGGTTCCACGGTTTGGCGAATCACCCAAGATGATTCTCAAGCTTAATGGCGGCTACCAAATCCCGCAATACTGGAGCTCGATCGAGACCCTCACACGGTGTGAGTTCTCTAGCCAATCCCTCGAGAGGGCACCGTGTGAACCCACACACAAGTGTGATAGCTCAATGACACGCTCCACTAGAGTTGCTCTTCACGATCCCCGCGAGGTGAGCACGAACCTCTCACAATCTCTTCTTCTTGAGCACCGCACAAGCTTCCTTGCGTGCTTCACGAAGTCTCTTGCCACCAAGCCGTCTAGGAGGTGGCAACCTCCAAGAGAAACAAGCACACCGGCTTGCAACACGATCACCTAGTGCCACGAATGCGATCTCTCAACGCAACGCACTAGAACTCGATCTCTCACTCAATCGGATGAACGATATCAAGCATATGTGAGTGGGAGGCTCTCAAGCACCACACAACAAGCCACAAAGGCTAGAGTGTGCTCAGCAACCAACCCAAAGCCGGCCACCCCATCTATTTATAGCCACAAGCCAAAATAGAGCCGCTGGGGTGCTTAGCGCGTTGATCGGGCGCATCGACCCAGGACTCACCAGCGAGTCCGTCTCCAGCGTCCGGCCGCTCCCTTCCGGCGTCCGTCCGAATCGGACAAGGCCCCCGCCCCACACCGACAACCCGGAGCATGCTTCCGGTGCATGCGTCCGGTCAGCACCGGATGCGTCCGTCGAGGTTCCGGTCGCAGCGTCCCGTCAAAACAGCGAAACAAGCTTTTGCGCGGGGCACCCACCGGAAGCGTCCGGTCGAACGCGCGTGCTTCGGCCGCGCGTCCGGTCACCGTTTTCCAGCGAAAACTTCACCGAAACACCGACACCTTCTCTTCGACATGCTACCCATCAAGTATACCAAACTTGAGCACGAGGGATAGCATGTTTTCACCACCAACTTGCATCCGGCGCAATAGAAAATATGCAACTCATTTTCTCGAAAAGCGCCGAATCCCGCCGAAGCTTGCGAATGTGCCAACACCACCAAGTGTACATCACCATGTGCAAGTGTGTTAGCATTTTCACAATCATTTCAAAGGCCGGGTTAGCTCTTAGCACACCACTCGATCCTAACACATCACAAAGTTAGATCGCTCAAGTGGCACTAGATGACCGATATGCAAACAAGTTTGCCCCTCTTGATAGTACGGCCATCTATCCTAAATCCAGTCATAAACTTCTCTAAGCTCCTCATGACCAGGTGAAATGAAATGCCCTATAGGTTATACCTTTGCCTTGTGCATTTCCATTCCGCTTCATCTCCAAGTGTCGATGCAACACGTGCACCAACACGATCAACAATGATATGATCCATTTCATATCATCACATGTCCTTCTTGATCCATCGATCTTGACCTCACTTGCTCTTCACCGTTGCGTTGGTCCATCGGCGCCAAGTCCCTCGACTTGCCCTTCACACTTGCAACCGGTCCATCAAGCCAAGCCTCGTCTTGATCTTCACCACCTCGGTCACATGACTCCATGTCATGTTTCATATGCAATAAGCTCCTTCATTGCACCATCACGTGTGAACTAATTTCCTGCGTATAATCTCAATCACACATATTAGTTCACCTAATGTTGACACTCAATTACCAAAAACCACAAGGGACCTTTCACCAAGGACGTGGCTATTCGAATAGATTTTAATATAAAAACTCTGTAGAGGTTGTACAAATTTCCCCACACGATGAATCAGCTCCTTCCATGATCGGTGGTCGAAAAGATCCAACGAGACCTCGTACCCACTTTCGGATGCCTCCTAGGTTTCGGTATATCTTCTACCAAAGGTTTCTGGGGGTTGGGAATGGGAAGGTCACTCAAGATCCCATTAGCACTCAGCATTTCGGAAGATCACTCAGCATCCGTCAACTTAATAATTCGTATATGATAATAACATTGCGCCAAA
Organism: Hyparrhenia diplandra; assembly: GCA_015847255.1. NCBI lineage: Eukaryota > Viridiplantae > Streptophyta > Magnoliopsida > Poales > Poaceae > Hyparrhenia > Hyparrhenia diplandra. The sequence goes on along the minus strand of JADLZK010002668.1, from coordinate 154,622 downwards.
AGTTTTACTTGGAGGATCACTCAGCATCCACGCCAACCGGACCATGGGGCCACTCTCCCCATGTCTCGCTCCCGATATCCCTACGCCTACCACCGGCCACCTAGGCATACAATATACCTTGACCTAACGGGTGTGAGTTCAAGTCGTCCCATCTCGACGCGTGTGGGCATGCGTGATGTCTCACTAGGTAGATGGTCTATGAACCGGTCCTTAGGGAGGCAAGTATCTCTCCGCAGAACCCTCGGTTCCAGTCGTGTTAGCCCACCTCCATGTAGACTAACACCACCCACCTCTTTGTTGGTCGCTCATTTATTATTATTATATCTTTACTTATAATTAAACATTATGAACACATCGCTGATAACCCCTCGCACATAGCATCATCATTATCTCAAGCACACGACTTATTACGCACTTAGCTTAGAATCGAGGTTATCATCGCATGTGTAAACATTCACTTAGATTAACACATCATGTATATAATTATTGCATGATTAAAGGTTAATTAATTAGGTCATGATTAAGGGGGTAAGGACTTGCCTTGGTTGTTTACGTCGTCAGGGCTCGCGATGTAATCGGGGTTGTAATTCTCCTAATAAAGGTCCTCGTTGGCTACTTCCCACGTTCGCGAGATTATCGAATAAATATTAGGGCAAATCAATAGCGATAAAAAAGACACCATGTGATAAAGAGTGAAATCATGATAAACAGATAGAGTATGATTTTAGAAAAATATTGGAAGTGGTTTGACCTAAATCGGAGTTACGGATCGGAAGTTATGATTTTCCCAAGTTTAATTCTAGATAATAAATCTCGTGGGATTTTTATGTCAATATTTTATTAATGGAAAAATATAATAAAAATCATGACAGTCATCTCCACATAATCTAGTTTATTTACATATTTTTCTAGAATTTTTCTCGACACTGGAAAATACATTTATAACATTCATTATTACATAATCCGGGTGGACTTAGCAATTCTACCTAGTGTACCCACACCGTGAGTTCCTCCCAGCGGCTGACCAATGGGCCCCGGTCGGGGCCCACGTGGCGCATAACGGAGGGGAAAACGGTGGTGGATGGAACGGACACTTGGCGGCGTCTTGTTGGTCGACCCTTGATGTCGCTACGACGGTTGATGGCGCCGCCGTGTCGGCCCGGCCCGCCGCCCCTGGCGGCGGCGCCCGCCGGATTCCCACCGGAGTGGCTCGGCGTCTTGCCGTAGCTTTCGCGGGGCGCATTAGGTCCTCGACCTCTCCCCCGAACCCGACGTGTCTCGGGCGGCGGCAAGGGGTATCCCCACGGCAAGGCGCATGCTTGGCGCGGCGTTTACGCCGCCCGTGGTGGTGGTATACACCGCAATAGAGGGCAATAATCGTGGAAATGAAAGGGGAGGGAGTAGGGAGGCATACCGAGCCACAAATTCGACCGGTGGTGACCTTATTTGGACGGCGGCGCCGGACCTTGCACGGCGGCGGCGGGATACCAATTTGGGGAAATCCGGTCGGGCCGGATAGGGAGGGGGATTGGCGAACCGGCGCGAGCACCTTTGTGTTCTAGCTCCCAGGCGGAGCTTGTGGTGCTCGGCGAGGTCGGATGGAGCACCCATTGGGGCTATTTATAGCCTCGCCACGGTGGGCGTCCCCGGCGGCCTTTCCCGATCTTTTCCGCAGAGGCAACGCGCCGCGTGGTCCTTGCCGCCCACTCACCACCGGGTCATCGTCCCCGTGAGCTAGCTGGCCGCGCGGTCACGCCGAGGTACAGCCCGGTGAGCCGGGCTGGCCAAAGTGCGGTCACATCACGGCAAAGCGCGAACAGCAAGGCAGACCGTCGTTCGCGATGCGGACGCTGTCATACCTGTCCCGGTCGGTCCCTCGACTCTTGCCCGGCGTAGGCGGCACGCGCGTGGGCCCTTCGCGGCTCGTTGTCACGCTGCGTTGGTGTCATGGCGGAGCTCGCCGCAAAGCTCGCTTGGCTCGCCGGCGCGGTCGCCGCCGTGCTATGCGCCTCGGTGCGGTGTCGAGCCGGCCGCTAGCGTTCGTCCCGTATCACGTGGTGCCCGTGCTCAATCAGAGGCTCGCCAACGCCTCCCGGTGACTTGGTACGGCGAGGGGGCAGCGGGGTCCCGACGGGATCGTGCCGCGATCGTCGTCTCCGGGGAGGGACGGCTAACGACCGGGCCCCACGCAAAGTATCACCGAGAAAGAGATGGGCCGCGGCTGTGGCTTGGTGGGCTTAATTCCCTGGGCCGGCCCGCTCGGTGGGAGAAGAAAAGAGAGGAGGAGAGAAGGCTGGGCTGGGCCGGCTGCTCACTCTTTCTTTCTTTTATTCTTTCTTTCTTTTCTATTTCTTCTCCTTCCCTTCCTTTCTAATTTCTTTCTCCTTTATTTCTTTCCCCTTTTATTATTTCCCAAATATTTGTCAACTCCTTTTTGGGACTAAGAAAATGAAATATAATATTTTATGTATTCAAAAATTCAAGGAGATAGAATTTATTATTCTAGTCCTCAAAGTTTTCGAATTAAGCTATAAAATATTATTAAGGCGGCAAATTAAATCGAGATTTTTGAAAAGTTTGAATTTTTAGTGAATTTTAAAAATAGCCAAAATTCGGGGTGTTACAAGAGCCATGAATTACATATTTCATGAGTTGATCGGCAAGATAGTGGAGATCTACATTGATGATGTGGTGGTCAAGTCAATAGATTATGAGAAACATTTGGCCGATTTAAGAAAGACCTTGGAGTGCACTAGGAAGCATGGTTTAAAGATGAACCCAAACAAGTGTGCCTTTGGGGTCTCGGCTGGTGAGTTCCTGGGATTCTTGGTTCACAAGAGTGGGATTGAGGTTGGTAAGAAGAGCATGGAAGCTATAGAAAAGATTGTTCCTCCAACCAATCTCACGTAACTACAATCATTACTCGGCAAGGTTAACTTTGTGAAGAGGTTCATATCCAATCTGTCGAAAAAAAAAGTATTGCCATTTTCTCCACTACTAAAACTCAAGAAGAACCAAAAGTTTGTATGGGGTGATGTACAAAGAAAAGGCTTTAGACAAAATTAAAGAATACATGAAGGCACCACCTATGCTGGTTCCTCCAAAAATCAACAAGCCTTTCAAGTTGTACGTGGTGGTCGATAGCCTAACGATAGGATCGGCCCTCATACAAGAAGTAGATGGGAAAGAGCGAGTGGTTGCTTACCTTAGCCGAAAACCGTTAGATCCTGAGACACGGTACTCTTCTATAGAAAAGTTGTGCTTATGTGTTTACTTCTCATGCACTAAGTTTTGGCACTATTTGTTGAATGCCGAATGTGTGATAGTATCTAAGTTTGATGTAATTAAGCACATGTTATCAATGCCGATTTTAAATGGAAGAATTGGTAAGTGGGTTTTAGCATTATCCGAGTTCGATCTAAGGTATGAATTGGCAAAAGTCATTAAAGGTCAAATTATTGTTGATTTTGTTACCCAACATCATGATCTTTTCTGCTGACATGGTTAGCTTTGCACCTTGGGCTTTATTCTTTGATGGATCGTCTTGTGATAAAGGCGGTGGTGTTGGTATCTTGCTAATTTCACCCAAGGGGGCAGCCTTTGTGTTTGCTTTTCCTATTAGTGCTACTGTAACTAATATTCAGACAAAATATGAAGCATTGCTCAAAGGATTTCAGCTTCTTGTGGAAGCAGAGGCCATTGCAGTTGAAATATTTGGAGATTCAGAATTGGTGATCAAACAACTGACCGGCGAATATGAGTGTAAGAATGACATCTTGAGGAACTACTATGAAGAGTGTCAGGAGTTGCTGAAAACTTTTCGGGTAGTGACCTTACATCACATCCCAAGGGAGCATAATGAAGAAGCAAATAGATTGGCTCAAAGTGCTTTTGGGTACAAGGAAAACCAAGAAGTCTTTGTTGTGGATGTGTATGCGTTCGGTAAGGATCAAGCTGACAATGAATGTAGGAAAGAGTTTGTTGACTACCTTAGAAATCCATCACAGAAAGTCTCCCGAAAGCTCAGGTATAAAGCTATTAAGTTTGTACTTCTTGACGATCAATTATATTACAAATCTATAGATGGAGTGTTGCTTAAATGCCTGGATCAAGAGGAGGCCAAAAGGATGATGTATGAGGTGCATGAAGGATTGTGTGGTGCACATCGGTCGACTTACCGAATGAAGTGGATTATCAGAAGAATAGGATATTTCTGGCCGACTATGTTGGAATACCGCTTTGAGTATTACAAAGGATGCCAAGATTGTCAGAGATTTGGTAATATTTAGAGGGCTCTAGCGTCTGTCTTGAATCCCATCATTAAACCTTGGCCACTCGAGGTTGGGGCATAGATTTAATTGATTAGATTTAATTGATCGATTCATCCTCCATCTAGTAAGGGCCACAAGTTTGTGCTTTTGGCCACAAATTATTTCACCAAGTAGGTTGAGGCCATTCCTTTGAAGAAGGTCACATCAAAAAATATGGTCAATTTTGTTAAAGAGCATATAATTTACAGTTTGAGATTCCTCAAACTAATACAATGACCAAGGGACTCGCCTCACTTCTTGAGTTTTGTGACTTTGCTTGAGGAGATGGGGATCAAGTTATATATTTCATCTCCCTACTATGCACAAGCTAATGGCCGTAGAAGCGTCAAATAAGATTATGATCAAGATCATTTAGAAGAAGATCGATGAAAAGCCTAAGAGGTGGCATTTAGTTCTTGATGAAGCCCTATGGGCTTACCGAATGGCTTGCCATGGATCGACTTAGACATCTCCTTATGAACTAGTATATACGGGCATCATCTTTGTGTTGCCTTGGGAGATACAAACAGGATATAGATGAGTTATGTTACGTAAGGATCTAAAGAATGAGGATTATAAGAGTTTGATGATGGATGAGTTAGAAGATCTCGCACCGTATTCGTCTTAAGGCCTTGGAAAATATTGAGAAGAACAAAATGTGTGTTGCCAAGTACTACAACAAGAAAGTCGTGGTTAAAGAATTTGTCGAAGGTGACCTAGTTTGGAAAGTAATATTGCCAATCGGGTCTAAAGACAGGAATTCGCAAGTGGTCTCCCAACCGGAAAGGACCCTTTCGCCACTAAGATGTGTGCCCGGCAACGCATATATTCTGAAATCTCTGCTGGGAGAGGAGTTTAGATCATTTGTCAATGGAAGATTTCTTAAGAAATTCTATCCTAGTGTCGAAGTTGGAGCCCAAGCTCAAGATCAATCTCAAATAGAAGATAGCCGATGAATGGACATCGCCTAGCTTAAAATAATTATATATTCCACACATATGAAAATAGCCGACCCAAAAGCATGTCGCCTATAGCACAAAAAAATCACACAAGGTTAAGATATGACACAAGATTTTATTCATTGATAAGAAAACATAAGGAGGCCGTACAAGACGTTTGATATATCGATAAGAAATTTCATGTAAATCTAATTACTAGTTAATAGGCTAATCCCCTTTCTTCTTTAGAGCTTCATTTACCGGCTTCAAGGGGAGTTCCGATCTTTTTTGGATAAGTTTTCCCCGGCGTTCAATTACCCTAACTAGGCTGCTAGCCACTTCTTGAAGGCAATGAAGACACTCAACCATGTCTGAAATCAAGTGAAAGAACAAGGTTTAATGAGATGACAAAATTACTCGGGGAGGTTAAATGCAAAAGCTAAACTCAACCCCAAGCCGGACCTCAAGGGTCATGCGGCGGTAGCACTCTACGTTGGTGTAAGCGTGCAGTAGTGCCTAGATCCGCATGAAGGCCCCCGCACTCATGTTTCTAAAAACGGAGTTTTTGGCGGAGTTGCTTAGTATCCTGGCCGCTCTACGCCGATTCGGAGGAATCTGATGTGACCGTACTTGGTATGAATCTAGTCCCAAACATATCCTTTGGAAGGATCTCAAGGCCGTGAAAAAAGAGGGGTTCAAAGTTAAAATGTTAAAAAGTGCCCTCAAGAAATTAGTAAGGGAAGTTTGATCTCACCGGACTTGGACGCCTTTGAGCTTTGTCTACCTTATTCTTAGGTAGTGCTTTTTCCTTTCTCTACCATTGGAGGATTGCGAGTCGGACAGAGTAAACAAGAGAGTGGATGGTGATTCTAGATCTCTACGCGGCTCTATTTATAAAGGATCACTAGAGCCAATGTTGAGGAGCATTAAATTGGAATACCGCACGACGGCCTGGATTCTAGAAAGTATCGCCAAAGTATTCGGGTTCTTTTGCCGAATGAGTGTTATGAATAGCCATTTGGCAAGATATCTACGTTTTGTGTTGTGATTTCTCGTTGGATGACTTTAGTGTTTTTCCAAAGGTAGATATATTGGGAAAGGTGAGAGGAGGATTTCTGATTAAATGAAGCATTGAATAGTGTTTGGAATTCTCCGTAAAGCCGGATTTTATGTGAAGATTGGATCCATTCGCTATGATGACGTCATGCTATTCGGCAGGGGGCTATTCCGTTAATTCGCTCGGGAAATTGATTTAGGTGATTGATTGATATTCACAAAGGAAGACTAAATTGTCACACAAAAATAGCATGGAGGTCATCATGGAATAAGAGCAACAAAAGAAATTTTTATTATCATAACCACCACCCTAGGTACAAACTAAAATGCTTTAACCTAGCATTTCAAAGAACTTCTCGAGGAGGGTGGCTTCGAGATGGCGGCGGTGTCCTCGTCGTGCTTGGCGAAGAGCGACTACGGACCGACGTCGATATTCGCCGGGAAGCCAAAGCTGGAGCCTTTGATAGACGGTGAAGTCCTACTTCGCTTGCGTCGACAAATAGCGCCACGCCCAAGCCGGCGCCCGATGAAGAGGCCGTTGATGGAGACCTGATCGATGCCATCGTTGACACAATCAAGACGGTCCACCGATCGCCCGCGAGCCTTCACCTTGTCCATAATGACGCCGCCACACGACCTTCGACCGGGCGTTCTCGGCTGAAAGCTCTACAAGTTGAGAAATCAAGCCTTGTCAGGAAAAAACGAAAAATAAGGCGATGGATTGGAGAAAAATAAATGAGGGTTTTTAGCACAGAACCGCCGATGGTTTTGAGGAATTGCCTCCGCTGCTCCTCCCACTCCAACTCCTTAGTGGACATCTTCTGGGAGTACCTGCTGTACTCATCCTAGATCTTCTGCGCATCCTTGCGGATGGCAGCGACCTAGGGAGTACGTATACTCCAGCTCCGACTCCGATGAGTAGGACGAGGAGTTGGAGGCCGCTGAGCTTGTGGCCTGCTCTGAAGCGGCTGGCGGAGCTCTCCTCCTCAGGGGAGGAAGTGGATGCTCCCTGCCCGTGGCCTGGATATCACTGAACAAGATTGAAAGGAATTTGCGTCAATAATGATTCAAGAAGATGAACAGTAGATGCAAGGGGCGAGTGTGCGAGATAACTTACCCGACTTCGGCGATGAGGAGCACGGCTCCCTTCCGCCTCGTCTTCGGCCGCGCATTTGCCAAGATTGCACACTGGGCCAGCCATGGATGATCTCGGCGGTCTTCTTGGATTGGTTTCGAGAAAAGGAGGCAAGAAGGCAAAGGCAGGATCTGTGCTGAATTGAGATGATGGAAGAAGCCGGAGATGGTTTTATTTATAAGCCAGCATAGGAGATCGTGGCAAACCACGGATCAGATTGTGGCACGTATCTCGAAAGTGGATTGGAATGCCGAACGGTAGCAAAGAAGTTTTCGGAACTGCCATTTGAATGGGCCGGGTCTTTGAATGGGCTTTGGCTCATGAAAGATTATGAGAATTGGTGGTCATAACATATGTATATGTGTCATAAGTATGCTTGTTTCCCCGATTTGGATGTAAATTGGCGGATAAAAATGGTCGATGTTGGTATATCATATAGTATAAAAATTAATAGACATTTAAAACTAAAATAAGGGCTTAAAATGAATATCAACATAGTTTAGGGGCCCTTTACATTATTCCATGAGTTTTGGTGATTTATATGTTTTTAGGGATTAAATAGTAAAATGCCCGAGTTTGCAAGCCCTACGACACAAAAGACTTATCCGCCGGCTACTCGACTTGAAACCCACACAAGAATATTCTAGAAAACACCGGAGGACACGACCCACAAGACGGGGCCCACCTGATAGTGACCCGGGGTGGTCAGAACACCCTGGTGTTAATCAACTAAAATTTTGCCATGTCATCATGATCATCGCAAAAGCATGCATGATTAGAAAATTTGAAATGCATCAAATTAAAATAAGTTTATATTTTAGAGAATTGTTTGTGCTTAAGAATTTTAGTGATTTAATTTTTTTTTTTAATTTATGTTTTTGATCCTAAGTGTGTTGTTGTATGATGGTTTGATAGTATAGGTTGGGAATCTGAAATTTGAATCAAATTCAAGTTTGAATTGAGCTTTGAAAACCCTAATTCCTATCCCTCTTTTACCCCCTTTTCCATAATTCAAAATCTAAGCAAAATTTGTCAAAACTTCCAAAAGCCAAGTTGTAGATCTTGTTTTGATGTACAAAAAGAGGTGTACAAAGTTTTTGAAGTTTTTAAATAAATTTTAAAGTAATTTTGAATTCAAAAATTCTTCCATTTTGACCCCATTTCAAAAAGTCATATTTAGAGGCCGAATTTGAAAATCTTTCAATTGTGAAAATTGTAGATCTTGAAAAAATTAGGCCAAGTTACTTTTTGGAGTTTTTCAAGTTCAGTTCAAATTTTGGGAGAATTTGATCAAATTCAGAAAAGTTAGGGTTTTGAGTGCTACAAAGAACGGGGGTTCACTGTTCCCCTCCATACCGGCATGTCGCCGGAGCGCCGCCGGGCGTTCTCACGCGTTCTCGCCCACCCGCGTTTTTCCACCACCGGGGCGTCTTCGCACCCCCGCCACGTCCCCCCTTTTCCTTCTCCATTTAAGACGATGAGGCCGCCGTCCTCTTCTTTCTTTTCCTCGCCGTCGCCGTCGCCGAGCCCTCTGTCCGCCGTCGGTTTTTCGCCGTCATTGCTCCACCTCTCTCCATCCCACCTTGCAACCAGCTCCGCCCGTATCCTTGCGCATCGTTTGGAGTAGTTAGCGCCTTGTCTCGCAGCCGGAAGCGGCCGCGCGCCGTCTTCTTCTTTGTGGCGGCAACCGCCGCCGCCGCACGCCGCTCACCGTGGCCAGCACGCTGCGGTGAGCTTCACGGCGAACCAACTTGCACCCCTAGCTCCGTTTTGTCGTCCCCAATTCTCGCGGCGCCGATGGTTTTTCGCGATCGGTGTCTCAAGTCGCCGAACGCGATCCTTGCTAATCGCCGAGTACACGCCCGTTGCATTTGTCACCGCCCGACGACCCTTCTCCGTCATATCTCCGACCCATCCAACGCGTGAGCACCGTGTTCCCCGTGATCCAGTGCGGCAGCCGTAGCACCTTTTATTTTGAACTCTACTACACGTGGTCGCCGAACGTCGGCGCCGACGAGGTCCGTCGTGGCCGCGCGGCCGCGCGTTCTTTGTCGCGCGTAGGACCGGTTAGGGGCTAGTTTAGTTGAGGGTTCGGGTTCGCTCGATGGTGCCGGACTCGCCGGCACCCTCATCGCCGCCGGAGTTGGCTCCGGTGAGCCGCGCCACCGTCCGCCGCGCGCCGCCGGGCCGCCATGGCTGCCGGCGTGCTCGCCGCAGCGTTTCGAGGAGGGCAAAAGGGTGCTAGGTGATGCGCGGTGTCGAGGGGAGTCCGTGGGTGCAACCACGCACCGGGAGTGGAGAGATGGCGGGAACCCACCCTACCGGTCAAACCGTCATTAGGGAGTAGGGAGGTGGGAGAGATGGCTCTCGGGTGGCGCAGCCTGCCCCCGCTTTGGACAAATCGAAAGAAGGTTGATATATGCAAGCTTAAGTGCTACATATGTCGTGTGGTTAGGGATCCCCAGCTGGGTATAATCGGTTCATGAATCGCCGTTGCTTCTCGGTTATGGAGACCCGTTCTTCTGCCCATTCATCGTAGTAAATGATGGAATATGTTTTTGAGGAAAGAAAGTTGGCATAAGAAAAATATGTTTGCTCTAGAATAGGATAACCTAGAGTATATGAGCTACTAATCTGAATTAAAAATATTGAAAGTAAGGATTCACTTATAGTAAGCTTTTCTGCAAAAGAGTTCTTGATTCTTGCTAAAGCCTTACCTTGACTCCTAAGACCAGCATTCCTGAGTCTTCTCCTCTTTTCTTTGTCGGGTAAGTCTTGTTGAGTACTCCCGTACTCAGGGTTCTTTGACCCTTGTTGCAGGAGCAGGTCATGAGCAGGCTTGTTTTGGTCCCTGCTGCATGACGGTGTACCAGGAGGAAGATGACGAGTAGAGTTGAACCCTCGGGCAGGGTTGTCAGTGTATTATATGTATAATGTTACTCCAATAATTCCAGGCTTGTAATAATGTCACTTAAGTTTGTTTATTTGAACAAATGTTTTGTAAAAATTATGGTTATGTAATCCTTCCACTATTTACTCGATGTATTTTGAATAAAAAGTTGTAATACTTGCACCGACTTGTTAATGAGATCCTGTTCGAAGATTAATAGCACTTTCTAGATTATTGGGAACTCGTGCATAGTGATTAGAGGTCTTAATGACAATGATAAGTGCATGTGGGCCCCTCGTAATTTAGGAGGTTCTCATTATAGTGGCCGCGCCCATGGGGCCCACAATCAGCCTCTCCTTCTTATGTCAGTTCAATACCGCCACTAAGGTGCAATCTACGCCGCTCCTCAAGGTTGGTTTGATCTAAGGGCTACGGTGCATCCTCTGGGGCTATATAACAAGACCCCTTGACCCCCCGGGTGAAACCCTAAGTCATTCTACTCCATACCAAGTCCCATCATGAAGACCCAAGTCAAGATCCCAAGCCCTAGTTCCACCATAATTAGAGCATTAGCGATCTAGGCTAGTTCTAGAGGAAGTCAAGCCTGTCTTGGATTCCTGATCGTCAAGAAGTAGCGGGAGCCGAGCTTCTCGTGGCTTCTCTCTTGTATCTAATTTGTAAGTATTTGGTTAGAATACAATTGCTATGATTTTATTCTACTCAATGATTATATTCTTAGTTATATGTTTCCATGCTTATTATGATTATATATCTAGTTTAGTAAGTTTGTTTTATATTCTAGCATGGAGTCATATAGCGCCCCCTTAGTTGCGCACTTTATGGGTGGTCAACAATGTGTAAACATGGTGTTTATACAACGTTTGCCTGCGACTGCACCCTATATTCTGGGATGTGTGGTAGATCGTGGATGTGATATTGCCATTGAGTCCTGTGTAATCCACCACCCGAATGTAGGGCTAGTTGAGCTTTATAACTATGGTAGACTTACTTTGTTCCTAATCTTCCTTAGTAATGTTCACCATGTGTAGATATATTGCTTTCATGCCATGATGACTAGATGTATTGCGCTAATTGTAGTATGGATTGACATATAAGTAGGAGTAACTTCGGAATATTCTGTCTGCTCTACCTGTACCATGTTATTTAGCCAGTTATGATACATTCTAGTGGCATACCATGATCTTCGTCTTGGCAGTTATCATTATCAATTAGCATTATTTATCATTATTATGTGACTCGTCCTAGTTTGAGTTTAGTTTGATGCATATGGTTTACTCTACATTACCACACTACAAGTGAATCAATCAATCTACCCATAACCCTACCCCTTCCCTGTGGTAAAATATAAATATGATACCTGGATAGACTCCCGGTGAAGTGCTACAATTGGTATTTCTATCTCTGTATTTGCAGATACTATATTCATATTATTATTGCAAGAGATTCAAGTGTCATATTAAGAATACCATTCACGCATTTCTTAGCGTTGTTGTTAGGGTGACGAACCGAGACGTAGGCAATGCTAGAATGTGTGGTACACCTTTTGTGCCTATCCCGGTGAGATTAATTGCACTATGGATAATGTTGCAGAGGCATACACCATAACTAATTCCGTCTAACTTATTTTAACTCTCCGCCCTAACCGTTTTGCCGGAATGTGAGATTAACTCCACATCCAGGCTGACTTATTAGATAGATACCATTATACATTTCTGGTGCCATTTTAGGGTTGGATCTTAAATCCATCCTTTTGTGATTGCGTTAAGAAATGTGAACAGTCGATAACGACCGCCAACAAAGGCCACCTAGAACGTCGACGAAATTCACGGAGAATGCCACCGGACAACAGATTAGATGGGTTAGAGAGAAGAAATTATGGTTTGAGGAGTTGGTAGTTGATCTTTGATCGATTGGATGTAGATGGGATCAAATCGGCCATGAACCTCTTTATTATATAGAGCAGGGTGGTCTTATCCTTTTAGGAAACCGTCCTTGGACATCTCCAATCTCCAAAACCGACCAAAACACAATTTAGGAAACAATCGGTTCAGATCAGATCTCGTACGGACACAGCACGGTCGCGACGGACCGGACGCCGGACCAACACACAGATGTCAGCGCCCGGTCACTTCCAGAGACGCTTGTAACACGGTGTTTGATCGGACTCCGGACCGGACGCGCAGGTGCAACGTCCGGTCAATTCCAGAAATGCCTGTTTTGGTTTAAGTTTGGCTATGTCTGGAATTTTACCATGCCTTAGTCCAAGCCAATTTTAGGTGTCAACATAAATCTAACTTGGAAGGTGCATCACACTTAATTCATCTTCCTAGGCACCGATGAGAAGTGCTCGGTAGAGCCACATGAGGATCACTGCGTGCTCTGGTGAGAAAATGGAATAAACTAGTGCGTGCTCCGGTGAGAAAATGGAATAAACTAGAGCGCGAAATCTCAAAAAAAATTTGGACCATTTCTCGATTTGTGCATGTCATCCTAGTGCAGCGGCCATGCTAATCTTCTCCCTCCAAAGAGAAATTATTAGGCAGGGAAAAACAGCTTATAATGAAAGTTGTCTCGCATTGCACTAGCGAGGTGGCACTAATTAAACATCATTAGATTTTTTTTTTTTTTTGGGGCGTTAAACATCATTAGATTCCTCCTACAGTGTCGCTCCACAACTAGATGCTGATGGGACCTGGCAGACGGTTGGGCTGCTTGCTTTCCACAGCACATTTAGTTGGGAGCCCAAAATAGGCCATGATACATATGCCCAATGCCCGGGAGGAATTGTAAATACTTTGCTCTTCCTTATCATTGAAAGCCGGTAACGGATCTTTTGAAAAAAAATATTGATAGTCAAAGTGGGGTACGTAGAGGCCTGCATATTAGACAATTACTAACTTTATTTGTATGACAAGACCTATTGGCACATTGATGCCAGACGTGTTACATAGCATAGGGTATACAAAAATATTACATGTACAGAAAACAAATTTATTTATACACCACAAGACAAATATTACATGTTACAGGATACAAATTTATTTGCCATAACAACGGATACAAATTTACAGGATACAAATTTATTTGCTCTTCCTTATTCCATGTTCACTTCTCCATGCAAGTTTGCATCCACACTCATAGTGCCTCCATGAAGAAGCTTGTGTGCAACTTGCACACGAAAATAGTCTCCCTGACCTTCAATATCACTGCAAGAATGTCGAATAGAGTTCCTCTTTCCTGATATGATCTCAAACAGGACCATCTCATAGCTATAAACATTGACCTTGGGAGTAATAGGTGTTCCACTGATCCATTCTGGAGCAAGATATCCAATAGTTCCACACATTGTAGTCACAACATAACTGAAATCCCGCCCTAGAAGCTTCGCCATGCCAAAATCTGCAACTTTTGGAATGAAATACGAGTCGAGGAGTATGTTCTCTGGTTTGATATCACAGTGTATTATGCAGTCTCGACAACCATGATGCAAGTATGCTAGAGCTCTAGCAACACCCAGAGCTATTTGGTATCTGATGTTCCAATCTAGAATTGAACCATTACTTTGGAACAGATGAGAATCCAAGGAGCCATTTGGCATGAGTTCGTACACCAGTAACCTCTTATCACCTTCGCAGCAAAATCCAACCAGTTTCACTAAATTTATATGATGGATGATTCCAATCGAATTTACCTCAGCCCTGAATTGCTTCTCTCCTAGTGGGGCGCCATCGAGCCTTTTCACTGCTATGGCAATTGAGTCACTCAAGCACCCCTTAAATACAGAACCAAAACCACATGTTCCTAGCTTGTCTGCGAATTTTTTTGTTGCATACTGCAAGTCAGCATATTTGCATGCAATTATGCTAGTGCCACCTTGGTCATTGTCTACTCTAGGTCTAGAACATTTCCCCTTTCTCCTCCAAATCAATAAGAGCAAAATAAAAACCAAAGCAACAATGGTTGTGCCAATGGCAACACAAATGACCATGCCACTCCTATTGCCTGTCCCACTCCCAAACTCTACTGCAGCAAGGCGAAGGTAAATCATTTCTTCATTGCCACCAGTAGCTACATTAAGTAAGTCGCCAAGCCAGATAGAGCAACTGTAACACCCCAAATTTGGCCTCTTTTGAAAATAGAATAAAATGATTTATTTAAGTATTTGTGCTCATAAAATATAGGAAAATAAATATTTTTATGAAATTAAAATTAACTATAAGGCTAGAGACATTTTTTGTGCACTCATGCTGCTGCATTTTGTTTTGTGTTGACTGGTTTTTACCTAAAACAGTAATGTATTTGAAACTCATTTGAAAACTCCTTATTGAAATCTGTTCAAAATTTATAAAGAAAAAGAAAAGTGATTTATTTCCATCTCTGGAAATTGGCCGAAGGCCTCTTGCCTTCACTTCCTTGCCCGAGAAGCATCAAGTTTCATGTATTTACCAAACTGCCACTGATCATGTTTTGCCATTCAAATTCAAATGTTCATAACTTTTCTGTTTTGAATCCAAATTGATCCATTCAAATTGCGTTAGATTCGTAAGACCGTAATCTAGATGTTTATGCCACTGTTCAGTAGGTTTCCAACTTTTAATTTTCGTAGTCATAATTAATTTATTATTTTATTCACGCAAATCTTGTCAAATGCGTAACTCATCCATTTTAGCTCCGATTTCGGTGATCTTTAGGTCCGTGTGATCGTAGTGACGTGTAGAATAGTTTTATAAGCTTTTCAAACTGCTTTTGCACTGTTGGTGTATTGTTCTAATTGTAGCCTTGTTTGCCATGCATGATTGGATCCATATGTTTGTGGGTTGCTGATTGGAATCGAGTAGATCGGTGAGCTTTATGTTGTTGATCTCGAAGAAGACCGTGATCTATAAGAAGTTGATGAAGAAGGTGTTTTTGGGAAAGCATTGGACTTGAAGAAAGGATCTATATTTAAGGCAAATATAGTTCTGGGATATGCTATCTTTAAACCATGATCTTATGACTTGCTTAATGTTTATGCACTGAATGTTAAATATGAATTGTTGATAACATGTTTCATAGGGTGAAAGAGCTATGTTTTGTTTATGAAGCTCTTAGCTCTCCATAAGGACTTATTCATTTGTGATCATCCGGGATATACAGTACAACTATGGGGGCCACATGGCTCTGGCTCTAGTTGTTCAAGGGTTTTACCTAACTTTGTTGGTGGTTTGCCAGAATTGGGAGAAACGGGGTTGTAGCTCTGTTGGCCACTTAATATTTTTAGGAGGGCCTTTGAACGGCTTTATATGGTTTTCATTTGTTTGGGGAGTCATGAACCTACTCTGGTGGAAACCATGACCCGTAGTGAAAGTGTACACCTCTCGCACGAGTTAAAATCTGTTATAATGTACCGTGTTCGCGGTCACGAACGGCCTTGGAGACATCTATGAATAGAATCACATGCTTATTATGTTGTTGATATTTAACTTGATGTTTATAACTGTTGGCTATACATGCTTATTAAATTGTTCATGATTTATCGTTTCATGCTATTCATTATTTATGTTATAATGATCATGGGTTTTTGGGTAGATATTGCCTAGCTATATTTGCGGAGTTCGACATGGACTCACTCTTGCTATTTCCCCACACCTCAGGAAGTAGTTAGGCTTGTGATCAACCAGTCAGTCGTTCCCTGTGGAGTCTACACCAGAAGATCAGAGTGTCTTTCCGCTGTCTGCTAGCTGAGGTTATGTCTTTTATGTTATGTTCGTTATATTTTAAGCATTGTGAATTGATATTACTATTTATTTGTAAACTATATGTGAGATTTGACTTCCAGGGCTCACATATAGCATCATCTGGTTTTGTTCTTAAAATCGGATGTTACAGCAACCATCTTTGCCATAAGAATATGCAGTGCAAGAGCAATTACTCAAACAAATTTGTGCACATTCATTAGCACTTGACACATTTGGCATGGTATTGCCATTCTGGGGGAACCTTATGCCTGGCATGGAGTAGAATTTGTCTGCCATGCCTGTTCTGTTTCCATGATCAGTTGCACCGCAGTTGAGTGGAGTGTTCCTGATGCACCCGCTTGTTCTGTCCTCGATCTCCCAATCGGCAGGTGATCTTACGGAGAATCCCTTCATGCAATTGCAATAAGGATCTGCACTTGAAGTGCAGACTGTGAAAGGGCCACAGGCAGCATACACATCACACTGATGTGTTGGTAGATTGTAAACTACCATCCAATCCTTCCCGGTCCAAACACGCACTTGGTTTTGACCAGAGATATGCAACATACCACGTATGATTATGCTCTCATCAAACATGTTGTAGGTATAGGAAAGCTCTTGGTCGTTGTCGACGAATGTAAAATTGGCTAAAGGGGAACCTGCAGACATCTCTGGGACTGGGTTAAAAAATCTACCACTCCACTTACTAGTCGAATAAACAACAGATGAGTTCCATCACAACCTAGCAGCCCCATCAAGGTCAAACCCCGAGGAGTATATACCTGATGTCTCATCAATGGAATTCTTTCTCGCAACAAGTTTACGGTTCAAGCCGGTGACCTTGTTCCATCCAATCTTCGCACCAGGTAGATGGGTGTCTGTCGGGTAGTCGAAGCTTTCCCAGAATGTGAGCGAAGAGTTAGAGGCGCTCCGTAGGACAAGGTTGCCACTGCCCAAGAGCACAGCGACGGTGTCATTAGTTGTCGTGTTGGCCTAGGTATACCAGATGGTGGTGCCCTGGGCTAAGACAACCAGGTTGCCGTTGCTGGAAATGATGAGCTCTACTCCCTCCGTCTCAAAATAATTCACCATGTTGACTCTAAGACATCATGTTTGACCGCTCGTCTTATTCAAATTATTTATACAATTTATGAAATAAAAAAATTATTATTAAAGTATCTCTAATAATAAACCAAGTCACATCAAAATGGATGATGTTTATATAAAAAATTTGAATAAAACGAGCGGTCAAACATGACATCTTAAAGTCAATATGATGAATTATTTTGAGACGGAGGGAGTAGTGAAGTGGAATTAGAGACTGGATTGTCCCCGTTGGCTGTCCACACGGGGTCAGCACGACGGGACTTTAAGGAACCATATGCCGAGGTAGGAGTTGAGTGTTTTTTTAGTGGATCGGCGACCATCTCCCTGTTTGGAAGAAGCCGAGAGCGAACTTGCCATTGGCCGAGACAAGCTTGTCTCTGCCGGCTAGTGGATGGCCGCGTCGGAGCGTGTCTGCAGCGGCGGCAGGGGGCGAGGCTGTGTGCAGGATGACGAAAAAGGAGTAGAGAGAGAACAGAAGGACGGAGAAGATACATGGCAGAATGAAGTTTTGTTTGAGGAAAGGGTAAGGATGGATCCACAGAAGAGGGAGCGAAATTTTGTCTGAAGAAAGGGGAGAGAAGGAATTAAGCTTCTAGCTAGCTTAGCTTGCTGCCTTTGCTGGAATCCGGTGGTGGCAAGAACCTAAATATATATGAGCAGTGGACTGTCTTTAGCGACTAGCTGAAGAAATAGAATATACTGTTGGCATTCAAGGAACGTTACTGGCCTTTCTTAGGTGTTTCTTTTTCCCATGTTCTAGTACTGTCGGTCAACGGAATGTATCATTTTCTAGTGCGTTGCTAGCCGCCACAGAACCTGGACAGCTGAAAAATTAAGAAGGCGCCTGGACACACGCATAATGCTAGGGAACTGCGGTTCGGTAGTTAACTAAAACAATTATGGCATGTAATTGGAATCCACCTCTTTGCACAATGGTCTAAGCTGACTTCCACTGTTTTCATGCCCCTTGTATCGGTTGGTGTATCGGTTTCCAAAGGATGAGCATGAAGGTCAAGGATCGACTAGTTGTATGTGCCAATGAAATTGATGGACATTTACAGTAGTAAATAGAATTTTTGTTTTGGCTTTAACCGTACTGTATGTGGGGTTGGGGGTTGTTGGGGGTGGGGGTATGAACTAGTTGTTTCGTTTCTCATCTTTTAGTATATATTCAATAATAAACTGAAAGTGTGTTGCTAGCAGCCTGTACAATTGACTATGAAGGCTCCGGCAAGAATCACACATGCATAATGGTGGCCAACTGCACCTATGCAAAGGCAGTCCGGTAGTTGACCGAAACCTAGTCCAATATATCAACATTACACTACTTAGCCCTCAATCATACAGTACGCAGCATAGAACTGGTGGAATGAACATCTATCGTCACTGGGGGAGTATTAATGCCCGTCCCATGCCTGTTTAATAATCATCATCCTAGTTACGGTGAGTTTGGACAAGTGAACAGTCAAAATCAAAAGAGATGAACCAGTTCGCATCAGATGTGGTGTAACTCGTGAACTCTATTTCAGGGAAAACTTGGTTTCCAAAACAATTGTGCTATGTAAATGGAATCGACATCGTCTTTGCACAATGGTTAAGAGTTGGCTTCTCACTGTCTCACCACTATCTATATATGCTCCGTGTACTCCCTACTTACTAGTAATTCAAGTTAGTTTGAACAAGGAAACGGTTTCTAAAGTATAGCTTTGACTTCTTATTTTTATACAAAAATATTTACTGGAAAGTGGTATATGTATATTTTTATGAAACTACATTTCAAGATAAACCCATTCATTAGTTTTCATGTCTCCAAACTCGACAACTTAAAAGTGCATTCTTGATTTATATTTCCAAGGTCTGACCTGAGCTTTATCCAAAACAACTTGAATTACTAGTACAAGGAGTACTTAGGAAGGCAAGCATGAGCTGTTGAAATAGTTTCAGAATATTCAAATGTCTGATGATTACGTACGTGTAGGAGACTAATGGTGTGTTTGGTTAGTTGAGTCATCCCATGCTTCATGAGATGATGCATCATGAGTTCATTCCTTGAATTTGGTTGGAAACCGACTATATACAGTGATTTCATTTAAACAGATCGAGTTACTACAATTTGGCACATTCATTCGTTGGACAATATGATTACGATAATCCACTTTATCATTTACCATGGTTGAGTTACTATAATGGCGCGTTCGGTTTACCCATAGAATGATTTACGATAATCCACATCAACAGCACACTAGGCGGTTTGGCTGCTACTTTCCAGGTTCAAACATGGTGGACTCGTCGTTGAGGACGTGGATGGCCACCCGGCTGAAGTGCGGCGCGGAGAGGGGTGACCGGCGATCCCTCGCGGTTGGCGGACACCCAGGCAGCCATGAACCGCCACACTGCCTGGCCGTCGCCTAACGGCGTGGAGCACGGAAAACCCGAGCGCGTGGCATGCACAGCACGAAGGTCACGCCGGGGTCGTCAGTGCAGTCCAAGACCACGTCCCCGGTGCCAGCGACGTATGCTAGCTTCCCGGCCAAGGTTATATTACTACAATATAGTAGTTGTCTTTTGATACGTGCTCTTGTCTTGTTATCTGTCTGATTCACACAATACCATAATATTGTTAATTTTAAATGATTTACTAGAATGTATGATGCGTCCCTAGATTATATAGTTACGATAATCTAGTTACTAGATTTTCGAATTGTTTACTAGAATGTATGCCTTCCTGCACCTGGTATAGTTATACGATATTCTATTTACAAGAATTTTGAAAACTATTTACTAGAATTCGAAGGAATAGTAATATCAATAAAATGAATTTCCATCCAAAATTTTGAGAGAGAAAAAGGTGTTCTAAATCATCTAGAGCTTCTCCCATGCTGGCTTTGGATTACACAATGCCCATTAACATTTCACATTGTTCAGGGGCCAAACAAACTTTGAAAAATCGTCATTCAAGGGATATATGGCTTGACAACATGAAGATGATCCCCCAAATGCACAGCGGCATGCTTGCAACAGCATGTGCTGATCCGGTAAAGAATGCCAAACCAAATCAGCTGCATGACATGACGGAAAGATTTTTTTTGATAATTAGCACTAATTAAACGACAATATAAAAAAGCATTAGGACTATTGTTGCTGTGCAGGAACTCACCTGAAAAGAATAGCACGGATCAGGGCCATCACAATTCACAACCTTACGCGGAGACAGGAGAGCAGCTAGAACAAGATGTCGGAGGCAATTGTGGTAGCGCCGTCAGGGGTTCTTTTGGTAGCGCCGCCGGGCTGGGTGGCAGTCGTAGACTCGCAGTCCGGCCTCCGGCCGGGAAGTCGTCCGCTCCTCCTCCAGTCGATCGTCCCCCTCGGGCAGCGTTATCGTGCACCACGCCGATGTTGGAATAGTTGCTGAGAGATGGATTTTGTAAATGGTCACCAATGTGTGGCAAAATACTCTTGTTGATAGCCCACCTATAGAAAGATGGCAGACCAAGATTAGAAGGCTTTGCCAGCATCTTCGTGGTTGTGCTAAGAATGTCAGTGGTACATACAAAAAAAAGACAATCTTGTGAAACAAATTGGATGAACTAGATAAAAATGTAGAATCGACCATGCTTAATCAATCAGAATTGGATTTAGAACACGTGATAAATGAGAAATTAGCTGAGCTATTAAGGGAGGAAGAAATTAAATTGTACCAAAGGGCCAAGGCAAAACATCTCTTAGAAGGGGATGCAAACACTAAATATTATCATTTGCTTGCTAATGGTAGACATCGCAAAACTCGTATCTTTCAGCTGGTGGATGGGAACAATGTAATAAGTAGTGATGCCTACTTAAAAGTGCATATTACCAATTATTATAAGAGTCTGTTTGGTCCTTCAGAGGTCTCCTAGACTACGCTGGATGAGGCAAATACTGAGGACATTCCACAGGTTTCTCAGCTGGAGAATGATTTTTAACTAAATCCTTCTCACATGAGGAGGTTAGGGCTACGATTTTTCAGATGGAACACAATAAGGCACTAGGCCCGGAAGGTTTTCCTGCAAGAATTTTATTAGGTATTTTGGAATGACCTAAAAGATGATCTGATGGCTCTGTCCACTGAATTCCATTAGGGGGATTTACCCTTAAATCGACTCAATTTTGGAACCATCATTCTTCTACCTACGAAGAAGGATGCAAAAGTAATTCAGCAATACAGACCTATCTGTTTACTGAATGTGTCTTTCAAAATCTTCACAAAAGTGGCAACTAATAGGTTAACTACCATAGCACAAAAGATAATACGACCCACTCGGGCGACCTTTTTGCCGGAAGAAATATCATGGAGGGTGCAGTGATTCTACATGATACTATACATGAACTTCATTCTAAAAGAAAGATGGCATAATTTTTAAAATAGATTTTCAAAAAGCATATGACAAGGTTAAATGGAGTTTTTACAACAAAACATTAAGAATGAAAGGTTTCTCACGAAATGGTGTTAATGGGTGCAAAGATTTACGTAAGTGGGAAATATTAATATTAAGGTGAATGATACGTTAGGCAATTACTTCCAAACTAAAAAAAGGCTTAAGGCAAGGTGACCCTATGTCACCCATACTATTTAATATAGTGGTTGACATGTTAGCTTTGCTAATTGCCGAGAGCTAAGAAAGCAGGCCAGGTGGAAGGGGTTATACCTAATTAAATTCAAGATGGTTTATCCATCCTTCGGTACGCGAATGACACAATAATCTTTATGAGCCATGATGTTCAAAAGGCAAGAAACATGAAACTTTTACTAAGCACCTTTGAGCATCTATCGGGTCTAAAGATAAACTTTCATAAAAGCGAGATATTTTGCTTCGGTAAAGGAAAAGAGCAAGAAGGTTTTTATTCACAACATTTTCGATTTGTGCGGTCGGCAAGTATCATTTTCGTTATCTTGGTCTCGCCAATGCAGTTTAGAAAGGTAAACAACAAAGATTGGAAAATTATAGAGGAAAGGATTGAAAAGAGACTGATTGGATGGAAAGGTAAAATGTTGTCAGTAGGGAGGATGGCTGGTCTTAATAAACTCAATACTTTCTAGTTTACCGATGTTTATGATATCTATTTTGAACTACCGAAAGGTGTTCTAGAAAAATAGACTGTTTTAGATCACGTTTCTACTGGCAAAATGACAACCACAAAAGAAAATATAGATTAGCGAAATGGGAGATCTTATGCCAACCAAAAAGACCAAGGAGGGTTAGGAATTCAAAATTTACTTATACGTAACAAATGTTTACTAGGCAAATGGCTCTTCAAATTGCTAAAGGAAGATGGCCTTTGGCAAGAATTGATAAGAAACAAATACATTAAAGATAAGACTTTAAAGAGTTGCGTTAAAAAACCAACAGATTCTCATTTTTGGAAGAGTTACGAATATCAAAGATTGTTTTTGGATCTTGGCTCCTTTCCGGATGGAACTCAAATCAGGTTACGCATGATACTTGGTTAGGTAATAAGCCATTGAAAGAAAACTTCTTGTCTTTGTTTAATATTGTTAGGAGAAAAAATGTTTTTGTATCACAAGTGCTTAGTTCAGTCCCCACTAAATATTTCCATAGGGACTAAAAATTTAGTGGGAGAAAATCTAAATGCTTGAAATAGAATTGTAGCATCCTTACAAGACATTAATTTAAGTGAACAAATGGATGTCTTTATTTAGGGGCTTAATGCATCTTGAATCTTTACGAACAAGTCTATGTATGTTAAGTTAATTAACAATGGTGTTAGAGTGTCATGAGATATCGGCAAATTAAGGTTCCTATGAAAATAAAAAAATTTCTTTGGTACCTAAAAATGGTGTGATTCTAACTAAAGATAATTTAGTTAGACATAACTGGATTGTTGACAAAAATTGTTTTGTTTGCCACTTTAGAAAACAATTCAACATCTTTTTTTTATTGTTATTATGCCAAATTCTTATGGTGTGCTATACATATACTTTTTGGTTTAGCTCCACCAACTAATATGAATCACCTATTCATATGGTGGTCAAAAATTGCAAATAAAAAAAGTATAATTCATTGTTAGTAACTTTGCTGCTGCACTTTTTTGGGCAATTTGGTTGACAAGGAATGAAGTGGTTCTTGATAAATGTAGACCAAAATCTTTCTTGCAGGTACTGTTCAGGGAACGCATTGGCTACGTCAGCGGGCAAGTCTGCAGCGGCATGAGGATCAGCGGAACGACCGATACACGCTGCACAATATCTTGAGTCGTCGGCGTTACAACTTTTTTTACTCTACTGGATGGTTATCTGCAAGACATATTGGTCATGCTTAGAAAAAACCTTATTTTGCTCCCCGTCTGCAAACATATTGCAGCCGCCATCTTTTTTGTATTCCAAAATACTTTGTTTTTGTATTCCAAAATACTTTGGAATAATTGGCCTGATTCTTAATCCATTATCTAAAAAAATAAGTTACCCCTGGATTGGTAGTCAATCGGCACAGGCTTATAGTAGTGAATTTGCCTAAATGTTCTAGTTTCCAGGTCACAGAATCCTCCCCATCAGTAAGAGTGGCCTCCCCAGAATAGGTTTTGTAGACGAGTTACAAGTTCTCATTACATTACCCACACATGCAATTAAAACTATCTTCAAGGAGACTACGGAAGATCAATGAAGAGGCCACCACCAATGGATAGGTGTCTGGACGACGAGGTGATTTCTTCCTTCAATTGAGAGAAATCGGTTTCAAGCACTATTTGTGTGATGCCAAATTGTTCTGCAGCCTCCTACGCCTGTTTGCATGCGACAGATAGCAAGCAGTGCACCATGCCTGCCGTCATGATTGCTAACGATGAAGCCCCACGCGCTGCACCGTCATCTCTTCCCCAGTGATGGTAGAAGTTCATTCTAGTCCTTAATTTGCATACTAAATGATTGAGGGCTAAATAACACTGATTGGACCACCACGCATCAGTCAACTACAAGGCTACCTTTGCATAGGTGCAGTTCGCCATCATTTTATTAT
Organism: Hyparrhenia diplandra; assembly: GCA_015847255.1. Taxonomy (NCBI): domain Eukaryota; kingdom Viridiplantae; phylum Streptophyta; class Magnoliopsida; order Poales; family Poaceae; genus Hyparrhenia; species Hyparrhenia diplandra. The sequence continues at coordinate 130,438 of JADLZK010002668.1, read as the reverse complement.
CCATGTGATGATTCTGTTCTGGCTGCTAGCAACGCACTAGAAAACAAGTTCTCTAGCTATTATATGTGTGATTCTGGCTGTCGCCTTCATAATTTTTCAGTTGTCCAGGCTGCTAGCGCGCAACACACTGAAAAATGACTTTTTCAATTAACTAGAAAAATGAGTTTGCAGCCATTTCGATCATCAACCACCTCCCGTTCATCCGCCATTTTCTCAATTAACTAGAAAAATGAGTTTGCAGCCATTTCGATGATCAACCACCTCCCGCTTCATCCGCCATTTTTCTCAATTAACTAGAAAAATGAGTTTGCAGCCATTTCGATCATCAACCACCTCCCGTTCATCCGCCATCTTAAGTCTGACCAAGTTTATTCTAATATTGTCTGATGACGGATGAACGGGAGGTGGTTGATGATCGAAAAGGCTGCAAACTCATTTTTCTAGTTAATTGAGAAAAAGTCATTTTTCAGTGTGTTGCGCGCTAGCAGCTTGGACAACTGAAAAATTATGAAGGTGGCGGCCAGAATCACACATATAATAGCTAGAGAACTTGTTTCCTAGTGCATTGCTAGCAGCCAGAGCAGAATCATCACACGGATAATATAATGATGGCGAACTGCACCTATGCAAAGGCAGCCTTGTAGTTGACCGATGCGTGGCGGTCCAATCAGCATTATTTAGCCCTCAATCATTTAGTATGCAAATTAAGGACTCGAATGAACTTCTACCATCACCGGGGAAGAGATGACAGTGCAGCGCCTAGGGCTTCATCGTTAGCAATCATGACGGCCGTCATGGTGCACTGCTTGCTATCTGTCGCATGCAAACAGGCGTAGGAGGCTGCAAAACATTTTGGCATCACACAAATAGTGCTTGAAACCGATTTCTCTCAATTGAAGGACACCTCGTCGTCCAGACACCTATCCATTGGTGGTGGCCTCTTCATTGATCTTCGTAGTCTCCTTGAAGATAGTTTTAATTGCATGTGTGGGTAATGTAACGAGAACTTGTAACTCGTCTGCAAAACCTATTTTGGGGAGGCCACTCTTACTGATGGGGAGGATTCTGTGACCTAGAAACTAGAACATTTAGGCAAATTCACTACTATGAGCTAGTGCCGATTGATTACCAGTCCAAGGGTAACTGATTTTTTTAGATAATGGATTAAGAATCAGGCCAATTATTCCAAAGTATTTCGAATACAAAAAGATGACGGCTGCAATATGTTTGCGCACGGGGGAGCAAAATAAGGTTTTTTTTCTAAACATGACCAATATGTCTTGCAGATAACCATCCACTAGAGTAAAAAAGTTGTAACGTAATGACTCAAGATATTGTGCAGCGTGTATCAGTCGTTCCCGCTAATCCTCATGCCACTGTAGACTTGCCCGCGATGTAGCCAATCGTTTCCTGAACAATACCTGCAACAAAGATTTTGGTCTACATTTATCAAAAAGCACTTCATTCTTTGTCAACCAAATTGCCCAACTAAGTGCAGCAGCTCCAGTTAATAACAATGAATTATACTTTTTATTTGCAATTTTTGACCACCTTATGAATAAGTGATTCATATTAGTTGGTGGAGCTAAACCAAAAGTATATGTATAGCACACCATAAGAATTTGGCATAATAACAATCGAAAAAAGATGTTGAATTGTTTTCAAAAGTGGCAAACAAAACAATTTTTGTCACTATTCCAGTTATGTCTAACTAAATTATCTTTAGTTAGAATCACACCATTTTTTAGATACCAAAGAAAATTTTGATTTTCATAGGAACCTTAATTTGCCGATATCTTGTGAGACTTTAACACCATTGTTAATTAACTTAGCATACATAGACTTGTCTCAAAGATTCCGATGCATTAAGCCCCAAAATAAAGACATCCATTTGTTCACTTAAATTAATGTCTTGTAAGGATGCAACAATTCTATGCCAAGCATTTAGATTTTCTCCCACTAAATTTCGTCCCGTGGAAATATTTAGTGGGACTGAACTAAGCACTTGTGCTACAAAAACATTTTTTCTCCTACCAATATTAAACAAAGACAAGAATTTTTCTTTCAATGGCTTATTACCTAACCAAGTATCATGCCGTAACCTGATTTGAGTTCCATCCTTTATTCTGAAGGAGCCAAGATCCAAAGAACAGTCTTTGATATTCATTAAACTCTTCCAAAAATGAGAATTTGTTGGTTTTTTAACGCAACTCTTTAAAGTCTTACCTTTACTATATTTGTTTCTTATCAATTCTTGCCATAGGAAATATCATCATATCCATCTTCGGAGCTACTTGATAGCTCACTTGACCCCGTGCCTTCTTCTTGCTTCTTCTTTTCCCTTGCTGCTTGTCTAGCAACTCTTGCTTCACGGATCATTCTTGTTTGATCTTTTCGTTGAAGCTTCTCGGCAAGTTTGATGCTAGCTACCTCTTCAAGCTTCCTTCTTTCTTGCTCTTCTCTTCTTGCAAGCCTTCTAGCTTGGCTTGCTGCTTTTCTTTCGGGGTCGGTGGCATCCCCCTTGAGAGTGCTCTCTCTAGCAGTCCTAAGGGAGAGCTCGCTGCTGCTAGCCTCCCCATCCTCCATGGGGATGGTGGACTTGGCTCCATTTTTTGAACCCTCCGGCTTGTCCATACCTCACGCGGTGAAGCGTATAGGAGGCATCCTAGCTCTGATACCACCTGTAGGATCTGATGAAAGCCTAGAGGGGGAGGGAGTGAATAGGCTGACCACCTAAAATCGACCTGTCAAAACTCAAACAACACTATCAGTACAGAATGCGCGGCACTGCCGCGTGTAGGTGCAGCACTGCCGCATGTAGCAAATAGTAACATAGAAGGCTTAGCAGCGTGCGCGGCATTGCCACGTGACCGAGTAGCACTACCGCGTGTTGTGGAACCGAAACTACACCAAAGTGAATCTGAGAGTTGGAGTTTGGTGCTCGTGGTTCCTCCTTGTTCCTACACACAAATACTTCACAAAAGGGTTGCCAAAACTCTCTGAAACACAGCAACAAAGTAGATCGGGATGAAACCCTAGCTCACAAGAATATATATGCAAAAATGTAAAGAACACAAGAGACACAAGGATTTATCCCGTGGTTCACCATCGCCACAACGGCTGGGTTACTTCCACGTTGTTGAGGTTGCCACCCAAGGCTTAGCTTGTCATAAAGGCTTGGTTTTTCCCTCGATCGTTCACAAGTTTAGGGAGCGAACCCTAGAGATGTGCGGTAATGTATTGATTTGTGTGAGGTTACAAACCTTCCAATGCTGCCACACGAAGGGGGCAAGCTCAAGGGTGATGTCTAGCCATCTAGGAGCAAGCTCCAAGAGTTAAGAATCCTAGGGTTCCGGCCAAACATGAACCAAATGCTCTTTTGAGTGGGGGAAGTAGTAGTTCCGATCTCCAATCAAAGTTTGTTGCCTTTTCTCTCAAGAATCCGTGGTGGGAAGTGAGAGATTGAGTGGGGAGCTCAAAGTGCTTCAATGGAGGAGTGAGAGAGAGCAAAAGGTGAGTTCTTGGCTGTTCTGCTCGAGGTAGGAGATGAAGTGAACCAGGTGACTGTTGTGGGAGGGGTAGGAGTGGTATTTATACCCGAAGGTCCCAACGGTCGGTTTAAGTGTGGCATTGCCGCACTTAACGCGCGGCACTGCCGCGGGTGCTAGACATCGAAGAGTGAATATGTGTTGTTTGATGGCTGTTCTGGCTTGGAGTTGTGTTTGTGGCTGGATTTGAGCATTTAGCCCACATGTAGCCAAGAGTCCTTGGATCCCTCTTGATAGTACGACATTTCCTAAACTCAAGATTCAAAATATAAAAAGAATTTAAACGCCTTGATCCGGAAACACCATCATCTAGCTCATGAGATGCCTTTGGACTTGTACATCAACTCCTTATTTTATTTCCTGCATATCATCTCCGTAAATCTCATTAGCCCCTAATTCGGTTAGTCATCAATGCCAAAAACCGACTAAGAGCTTGATTGCACTTACATGGGCCTTAAATCAAGGACATTGCTTAACAACATCACTAATATAGCTAACTTGCACAAAGAAAAGCAACGGCGCCAAAAAATTGCTTGTTGACACCGCTAACGACATCACTAATATAGCTAACTAGCATAGTAAAAGCAATGGCGCCAAAAATAAGGTCCCACTAATGCTAGGTGACAACACTATAAAAGCAATGACCCCAAACAGTGCTGGTATTATAACAATCATTAAGCCACTATAAACTAGTCAAAGGATAACCTATACTTCTAGTAAAGGAGGTTGTTCATTCCTACTTATGCAACTAGAGAGTATAACATGGCATAAAATAATATGACAAGGCAGAAAATTGAATAAGATAAAGAATATAGAACAAGGCTCTACAAGCGGATAGAATAATAAATACCATTGTAGCATTTTAAATGAGTAAGAGTATCATATCCACAGGGAAGACAACTTAAACTAGCTACTAAATACGTACACTAATAAAGTCCTTATATATGGAATATCTATAACCAATAATGATAATGCTTCTACTCAACAACAGGGTTAATGTCACATGAAATAATAATAAATAAGATAATGATAAATACAGGGATCAAGCCATCATGAAATGATAAAATTCAATAGAATATTCTAGTCTAAGGACTCACATGGGCAATATAAGGAAAACTTACTATGTGTAACTATCATCACATGTTATTGCTAAACTCTAATTAGTGCAAACATCTAGCTATCATGGCTACTACCATTACTTCATATCAAACTTAAGGGTCACCAACTGGGAATGATTCAATAATGAGATCTTCACCTTCTTCGCGACACCACCACCTACCGTTGACTAAATACGGAGGGAGGATTATAGAAGACTCAATAGAGTCAGTAACCTCTACGAACTACCCCACGACTCGGCATATAGCTGGTATTTGTAGATATAACATATATAAGCTGTATGCTTTCATAAGTTATAACACCTATCTTGCACGTTACAAGATGAGGGCTATACAATCCTAAGCATGCAATCCATAATAAATAAATAACTATAGTAGACATATTAAAGCAAACAATAGACAAAGCAAATGATAATATAATAAAGATAAAGAACAATATCATAGATGATCAGTGAGTAATGAATATATCAAAGATATAAATATATCAAAAGATATAACAATGTACCTATGAACACCTTGCCAATATCTGAAGCTCAACCCTTCCTATGCTTGGCTCTCCTTCTAATATATTACTAAGTAGCTAATCTCTCTAGATCTAGAACTATTCTCGAGGAACTAGGGTTTATGGCTCGACTTGATCTCTGAAACTCGGGTTTATGATATTCAAGACTGAACTAGGATGTCAAGGGGTAGCCCCGCCCCTTCTTTAATAGCCCCATAGGATGAATCTCAGCCCTTGGATCAAACCGACTTGATTGGACGGATTAGATCTACTCCATAGGTCGGTTGTAGGAAGGTTCCAGAAGCAGGACACGTGGCTCCACCAGGGGGTGCCGCACGGCACGCCCCTTGTGCCGCCGCGGCCCGCCCCGTCGGCAGGTGGGCCCCGACCTTCGTGAGCTGTCTTCTCATTTAGATCCTTGGAAATTATACTAATCGCCTTGATTTGGTCCTTTTCTGATGTTTTCCAGAGTTCACCTGTAAAACTGAGTGCATACAAAACTTGTGGAAATTATTAGAAGAAACCCTATCTTTTATTTGTTCTTGTCCTCAAATGTTCTATTATTTCATGATAAAAAGTGGACAATAACTACCGTGAACAAGCTCCCCCAACCTTACCTTTTATTAGTCCCTTAGCAAAACATATAAATGATAAAACAAACTTGGATCGGGGAGTTGCTACGATACTTTCATTCTTGAGTACACATTCTTTCAAAAAGAAACTTTACTCCGGACTGGATGGACTTATTCTGACTTCAAACTCATTCTTATTACCAAACTATGGTGCTTTTTGTCGGAACCCAACTAGATTGGGCCGAACCGACACGAGATCGTTGGTCGTTGGGTGAGGAGAGGGTAGTGGAGGCGGTGGCGTCGCGGCGGCGCGCGTCAGCGTGGAGGGAGGCGGCGGCGTGGGGGGCGGCTGGCTGGCGGCGGCGGTGAAGGGGAAGGGGGCGCGCGGGGGGGGAGAGAGGAGAGATTGGGATAAATTTTCTTTATTTGCTTCTTGCCCCGAAAGATTACAGACCCCTTACTTATATAGCCCGGCTAGTGGGACTTGTATCGCAAGCAATCTCTCTAAAAGGTTTTCTTATAGATTGGAATACCTTTTTACAAGCATGTCCTATTTATTTTCCTAATTACGGTCTGCCCTTAGCTAGATATAGGTTTCGTATGAGAAAAAAATGACCTATTTGCATTGTTGCTTTCTGAGAAAACAACAACTCCGTAGCATCTTGTTGTTGTAGTGGTTCATCTTCCTCTTTCTCGGCCCTTCCCCTGCTACAGGTGAGAGAGGGCAACTCAGAGGCAACCGGGTCTGGTGTCGCTCTCGGCCGGTCCCCCTCCACTCCGGTGGCTGCTCCGGCGTTGTCGGGGATGGGGAATCGGGAGGGAGGCGGGCGGTGTACATCTTTCCTCCTAGTCCAGTAGATCTAGATAGAGTAGGGTTCGTCTGCTCGTCGGTGTCGTCGCAGGCATTGGCCTTTTGATTTTGCTCGCCGTCGTTTTTGGTGGTGGAGCTTCGGTTTGCTACCGGGATGTTATTGGGCGGTTGCTATTTTCGGCTGCTGGCATTGGTGCTGGCGGTGGCTGATCTTTTGCTTCGTCCCCTTTCCTCCATGGGGATGTTGCATCTAGTTCCTCCTAGGTTGGGTCTCGTTTTTTTTCACCGTTTTCGTTTGGGTCAAGAATGAGGTACGATTTCTATATCCTATGTGCAGTTGGGGTGGAGGTCAATCCACTCCCCTGGCTAGGATTTCCCTGGCTTGTACCCCGACGATGACGGTCGATGTGCCCCAATGGTGATTTCATGCGGCTTTAAAATGCCGGACGCCTTGTCGGTGGTTCCGGTTTCAAGCTCAAATTCTGTTCATGGTTTGTCTTCTCCGACTCCAGCGGATCGGGGAGGCGGCGCGTGCTCGGATGCGGAGATGAAGGCCTTGTGGAGTTTGGATATTTTTTTCTTTGTTTTGTAGGGTCTTCTGTGTAAGATTTTGTAGGAGGAGAAGTATTGGATGCGGACCTACTTGTAATTTCATACTTCTCTAGGGGCCTTGGTGTAATCCGTCCATGGGTGTAAGCATGTCCTTATCTTCAATATAATCAACGCTTCTACACTACCGAATCAGGGGCCTAAGCCGTGTGCACGAGGCACACGGCTTAGGCCAAAAACACGGCTTAGGCTAAGCCGAGTGTTACACTCGGCTTAGGCCACCCGGCCATGTTTTTCTCGCCTTTGAAGGCCTAAGCCGAAAGTGTCAAATTTCGCACACGGCTTAGCCTAAGCCGAGTGTTTTTTAACCTAAGGCGGGTGTTTTTAACCTAAGCCGGTAGTGCTAGCCCCTTCCGAAAAAAAGTGTAGTTCCTATGTTAACTCGTCGCACCACCGATTCTTACCATGTCAAGCACCGACGGCGGCAAGGGTATGCCTGGGTATTCCAATGAATACCTAAGATTCCAGTAAAAAAACATATGCGGCATATGCCAATATACACGTATACTCTCTTTTTTAATTGGAGCAAGATGCAAAAAGGACACAAACAAGGAATCCACTATATTTTTGCTTCATTTTTTTTTGACATTTCGCATACCCAGCCATAGATTCCTAGCTCCGCCAGTGATTGTCAAATCATCTCCGTGGATATCATGTCTTGGCAATACATACGGAACCGGTGCCCCATGATAGGAACACTTGAGCCTGTCTGGTCTGGATAGAACATGGCAGCGTGAATCGGTTAGGGATTCCACAAATTGTGGTTTATGACTACAAATATTGAAAGGATGGTGAATGAGACAAGAAAGTAGTAGCAGTTTTTATATTGACTTGGTGCATGAATGTCATACTATTCTCTCTGAAATTTATTCATCAGTTTTTATTTTCTTTTAATCCCAGTGAATGAATTCTTACAATTTTTGTGTTTTATTTGAATATGGAAACAGACATGACATTTTTCTATATCTGTCCCCACTTCCAAGCAAGCAAGAATCTAATTCGAGCCATGCGTACATACATTTTTGTGAGCTACACCCTCCGTCTGTGGTGGTACCTGCTTGAAAACAAGGTTCGGCCTCATCAGAGAACACCCGGCCGGCAACCAACTAACCACATGTCACCTGCTTCCGCTGTTGCCACCGCTCTCGCCACCGTTGTCGCGTGTTGCATCACGGCAGCAGGACAACTTCCCCGGCGGTGCTGCGGCGGGGGGTGGCGGGGACACTGTCTCGGCGCAGCAGCCACTTCTGGCCACGACACTGTGGTCTCCGCGCAGGGCAAGTTCGAGCTCGGCCTCTTCAGCCCCGTGGCTCCGCTGCCGGCCGGTTCTACCTCGGGATCTGGTACAAGAACGTGCCCGTGCAGACCATCATCTGGGTCGCCAACCGTGTCACTCCCTGTCCGATGTCGCCTCCACCGAGCTCGGGTCTCCCCTCCTCCGCAACCTCGAGCTCGCCGGGGTCAGCAGCAGCCCATCCTCTCCCTCTACCACGCCAGGCGTCGTGTGGTCGTCGAACCTGTCGCCGCCCGTCGCCGTCGTCCCTCCAACGTCGCTGTGATGCGGCGACAACGGCAATCTGGTCCTCCTCGACGGCGGCAACTCCAGTAACGTGCTGCGTGGCGAGCTTCGACCACCCGGACGGACACGGTGGTGCGGAAGCATGGCTCGGCGGACAAGCTCACCGGGCGAGTACCAGTCCCGGCGTCGTGGCGAACTCCGAGGACCCGTCGCCAGGCATGTTCACGCGGCGCAGTCGACCGAACAACGTCGGCGGCAGCGAAGTTCTTCTACCTGAACGGTTCCCGCGCCATCGGCGGAGCGGCGTGTGGGCCCGGGCCGCGTGTTCGCCAACCTTCCCGAGGGCGTCAACAACGCGTGCTCTACAACGAGACGTACCTCGACACGCCGGGCGCATCGTCGCCTCATCAGCGTGCTCTACGACAACGCCACCATCACCCGCATGGTCATGGGCGCCACCGCCCAGGTCAAGCAGTTCATCCGGGTGCCCGTAGCCAAAGCTGGCAGATGTTCTGGGCCAATCCCACCGCCCAAAGGCGATGTCTACGCTACTGTGGCGACTTTCGGCGTCTGCAACAAGAGGAGGCAGCCGCTGTGCGGTGCCGCCTGGGTTCGCTACGCGGGCGGTGGACCGGACTGGGGCTCAACGACCGGAGCGCCGCTGCCGACGGAGCCTACCGCTGCAGTGTGGTGGCAACGGGTCAATGACGGACGGCTTCCTCGAGCTGCCGTACATGAAGCCCCCGGACGATTCTGTGTCTGTGGCCGGCGCCGAGACCAAAGCACAGTGCGAGCTGGCTTGTCTAAACAACTGCTCTTGCCAAGCCTACACGTTTTCTGACGGCGGCGGCGCTGGCTGCGCCGTCTGGCACGACGGATTCCGCAACCTTGAGCAACTGTTTCCTGATAATGATACCGGGGCGGCGGGGGTTCATTGGCGGCGCCAGCGTCGAGCCTGCACCTTCGGCTGTCGAAATCTGAATTGGAGGATCTGCGAGGTGGCGGCGGCAATGGGAAGAACAGGCGGCGGAGGTGGCTCATCCTTGGCATTGTCATTGCCGCACTGGGCGTGTCAGTAGCAGCAGCGTGGATCCTTGTGTCTAGGAGGAGACGCCAGGCTGAAATGGAGAAGCTGCAGAAGACCTCCTCCTCCCTTGCAGTGTACAGCTACAGCGACCTCCGGTCGGCGACGAGCAACTTTTCGGAGCGGCTTGGCGGCGGAAGCTTCGGCTCGGTGTACCGTGGCGTGCTGAACGACGGACACACCCAAGTCCAAGTCGCCGTGAAGAAGTTGGAGGGTCTCCGGTGTTAGTTTACATAAGTGTTTATCTCTCTGTAATCTAGTTGGAACTTTGTAGTTTACGCTTTCAGTGCTTTCATTAGAGGCGTGGAATCGCGGGTGGTTAGTGCTGTGCTTAGTCCACGCCGTGACCGCCAGGTGTGTGTCTCCCCGTTGCGACGACGCGCTGCGCATGCCCACGGTCGATCCGTAAAAGAAGGAGATCGTGGAGTGCGTCGTGCAGCGGACCGGGGTAGTCGGGCTTCAAGCCTATGTATCAGTCTATGTATTAACAACTCTAAGAAAACTGCGACAGTTGCGCAGGCCTCGTGTCCATCCAATTCTCGTGTGCGTGTGTTCGTTTCAGAGCTTCCTCTCTTGCCGCGTCCAAGCGCCGTCGTCACAGCTGTTCCGTCGCCGTCGATCCACGGACCCATCCCACAACTCACAATCACCTCCCAAGCTTCCCCATCCTAACGCGCGACACCGCCACCATGTGCTCTTGCGTCTCTCACCTCCCTCCGTGCACTCTAGCCGTGACAATCCACTATCGGAATCTGTGCCTTTCCCATGGGGGAAAGCTTTCCCGTCAGGCGCTCACGGGAAAGGCCCATCTTTCCCGTGAGCAGGCAAGAAGGCGCACAGGAAAGAAACACACACGGGGAAGAGCCTTTCCCGTGATGGCAGCTCACGGGAAAGGGCACTGTGGTGGGCCATCAGCGTTGACCCTCCTTTCCCAGGAAATGCCCCACCCTTTTTTTATTTTTTAGTTTTTGGGCTCCAAACTTTTTCTACACTTCATACACATCATATGACACTCCATTTTCAATTTTGATGAATTTTTAACTTTATTTGTTATATTTAGGTAATTATTCTCTTTTACGACAATTTTTTGAAATGAAGCCAAATTTGAATTACAAGTGATTGAAATTTTTGAAAAAATAGTAAAAAATTTATATTCCTCTTACTCAAAACAAAGTAAGGCCTTGCATATAAAAATAAAATAAAATCCGAAACATCTTAATATGAAATCATGAACGTTAATCCCTGCTCGAAAGTGGTTTAAAAAATTCTAGGAAATCAACCGATGTGCGTAAAAATCATAAAATTTGATAATATGTCATGGTATCTTATGACGAGGCTATGATAAAAAATTGGGAACGTTTCACACAAGTTGGCACACATGATGTTCACAAGCTCCAACATCTACGTAGAAGTTTCATGTTTGTCGAGAATGATCCAAAGGTGATTTTACGTGGATGTGGTGGTCAAGTTGTGGTTTGGCTATAAAACTTTTTCTATATGCAATAGACATCGAGATTGTGTCATGTCAATTTTTGGGATTTTCTTGGATTATTTTGGTAATTATTATAATTTTATGTTGTAATTAAGTAAATACAAATAGAGATAAAACCACATGAAATAATGGTCAATTTTTCGCTAAAGCATCAATTATGTATGGATGAGTGAATGTGACAAGGTATTTTTGATGTATTCTCGATTAAAATTTGAAAATATGATAGAAAAAGAAAGAGAGAGCAAAAAAATATTTTTTTTGAAAAACATCTTTCCCGTGAGCTTTTTTAGCGCTAGCTCACGGGAAAGGGATCCTCTTTCCCGTGTGAGCTGACGTGGGAAACTCACGGGGAAAGGGGGGACCCACCTTGTTGGCGCGCCGTGGGAATTTTGTTTTTTATCCTTTCCCCGTGACTAGATCTCTCACGGGAAACGGGCGGGCCCACCTGGGTGGCGGTGGCGTAGGGAAATTTGGTTTTTATCCTTTCCTCGTGGAGCCGATCCCGCGCTCATGGGAAAGCCTTTCCCGTGAGCCGCAAGATCCGCTCACGGAAAGGACTATACCAATTTTTTAAAAAATGAAGTCACCAAATTCAACACTCACACACACTCGCATCTCACACGCCAACACTCACACACCCGCCGCCGCCCACGCGCACCACTCCGCCGCCGCCACACTTATGCTGCCTACCCGTGCCCACACCGGGCGCCGGACCGCGCCCCCACTCCACCATTGTCGGCCCCCCACCGCCCCTCCCCAACAAGGCTGCCCCCCCCACCGCCGGCCGGCCCCACCCCCCTCCACCGCTGACGGACGGGCCCTCTTCCCCATCAAGGCCAAGCCCCCCCCCCTCCTCCACGGCGACGGCCGGCCCCTCTCGCCTCCACCACGCATGGCGGCCTCCTCGCCACCACCGCAGCAGGCCGGGGGGGGGCTGCTCCCCTCCCAGAAGGAGTAATGGGGGGAGGTGGAGGAGGGAGGAGGAGGAGGATGGAGGGAGAAGGGAGGAGATGAGGAGGGGAGGAAAGAGGAGGAGGAGGAGGAGGAGGAGGAAGAAGAAGAAGAAGAAGAAGGGAGGAGGAGCACGACCGCCCCACCTTTGTCCGTCCAACCCGCCCTAGTTACTTGGCGCTGGCCCCGACCCATCTCTAGCCCCGGACGCTAACCTAGTTGGCCACGCCTTTTAGCCTCGCAAGTTGTCGGCCATCGAGCCATGTGACTTGTTTATGTAAATATATATGTGGTTGTCACCCATCGTGGTCGTGTGCTTGTTTTGTGGTTTTAGAAACCTCACCGTATAGGGGAGGTTTTGTCGAAGTTTTTCAACCGAGCCCGCTTTGTTTCTTTTATTTCGAATAGGAGCCCGCCGGAGCAGAGTGGAGTGCCTTGCCGAGCCGAGTGCCTTGGCGGCCCCGATCTTCTTCCTCGCCGGCTAGCCTAACTCCACCGCGAGCCTAGGTATAACCCCTCTTCCGTATCATGGCTTAGCTAGGTCGCACGGCTCGGGTTAGGGCGTCTCCCATTCGAGGAGATACGGTTGGAAGTATGTAGATCTCTGCGCATACCTATAACCGTATCTGTTTGGGTAATTGTCCACGTTTTGGACAGCCCGAGGATGCGTAGATGTGGTTAGTTCCCATGTTCTACTCTGCTCGATTCGAGTTTCGGCAAATCTCTCCTTGTTCTTCGAATACACAATCTCCCCCTCTGGGAGGACGGTATTTGGAGAACAAAGGGGGGGAGGTGCCGCCAAAATTTCGTGGTATAGGAGTGGAGCATGGAACTCGACCTCTTCTATGCATCCACGGGTGGGATTAGGACTTATCTTCACCTATTAGATGGTAGGATCCATGTGTAGATGCAAAGCATTCTTATATTCTCGCCATATATGGTTGAGAATGGATTATCGTGGCGTGGATATACGATGGGCTCGGAAGAGTTTTGGAGATTATGACCCTGAATTGATTAGTAAGAGCAGTGCTTTAATGGACAAAGCTTTTCGAGAATGCTCGAGGTGCGAGTAAGCTTTTCGCATGCTATAGCGTGAACTGCATGCTGACGCTAGATTGCAAATAGCGCCGCTATAGCCCGCGGCGCCAATAGCGCCCGTAATAGGCTGCCGCTAAACTTCATAGCGTGCGATCTAAAACATGGGTAGATATAGATAATTTACGCGACAAGTGAAGGCCAAGAAAGATGATGTGGGATTCAAATCAATAACACTACCGGATTCGCCGATATCCCGCGGAGCCCGACGCTCATGGGAAAGACCCTTTAATCACGGAAAGGATAGCCCTGGGGTAACTCACGGGATATCGCTGGCGGAAAAAAAACGACAGGAAATTCTCTTTCCCGTGAACACCGACCATGTTCACGGGATATCCTTTCCCCGTGATTCTACAAAGCTCACGGGATATACTTAACGGGGGCCGTCCAATAACGGGAGGGGTAAAACCCCGATATGGCCTACGTGGGCTCGTGACATGAAACGGCGTTTTCGAGTGATTTCCGTGAGCGTAATCGGTGCAGCTCACGGGATATCCTTCTTCCCTTCCGTGAGTCATATCGAGTTCACGGGAAATATTTAGTCAATTTCCCGTGAGCCGTGCCACTCACGGGGAAATATTCGTCTCTTTCCGTGTGTGGCTCACGGAAATTGAGTTTTTTTTTTTTTTTTGTTCCAAAGACATTATTAACACATATAAATATATATATACATACACAGATTTCATAATATCCATAATACCACATATATAGCTCGATAAATCCATAATACCACATATATTACATAATATCCAACAAAGTCACAAGTTCAACCACATGTCCATGAGTGCAACCACAAGTTCACAAACTCACATAAAATCCAAGTTCACAAGTTCAAGTGCACAAGTTTTCAACCTAAAACATGACAAATTTACGGCCACGGCGTCCAACCTCGCCGGCGCCGCTCCCAAACGTCCCCGTTGAGATTGGTTCGAGTTGGGTTCGAGGCATGAGAATTTTCCCTGCACGTAGGCAAAGATAAATAGTTAGAAATTTGTGAGACAAAATTCAAGGTAGAATCTATTAACTTGAAAAAGAAGAGAAATAGTTAGAAATTTCGGCAAAAGCACCTCCCCGCACGGAGGGCTTTCCAACCTACAAGAAAACAAAATTTCTCGATGGCCGACAACCACATGTCCACGTGCACATCTCATGGTGCATTCAAAACTCCGTGATCATATCCATTCACATTCATATATGCATATTTCGAGTTACGGGAGACAAACTCACGGGGAGAGGCTCCATGCGGTGGAGGGAAGATCGACGGCTGACCGTAGACGGGCGGTGGGACGAAGACGGGCGGTGGCGGGGAAAGCGTCTCCGTGGGCAGCTGCACACCAACCCGGCACCAACACGCTGGAGGTACGCTTAGAGAGCTTCCATGCTCTTTCTCGTGCTTGCTTAGCCCTCTCTTGTTCGGCTGAGCCTCTCTCTTGCTCCGCGAGCCCTTGCCCGCCCCTCTCCTCAAATTTCTCCTCCTGCCGCTTCCTCTCTTCCTCTATCTCGGGCCTATTTCAACACAAAGTTAGAACACGGAGAAAGAGTATGCAACGATAAATGAACCTTAAATAAAAATATATAAACCTCAAGTCCGAGATCAGAAGCCCGGTAAGTGGTTAGCCGCCACGTATCACGGGCCTCCCGAGCGTGCTTTCGAGCTCGATAGCTTCTTTGTGTTGTGCGGGTTGATAACGCTATCACCCAAATAGTACCGCCCGTGCTTCTTGCCTTCTCCGGCGTCATGGCGATGTCCTCCTCAATGTCGTGGCCGCGAGGGATCGAAGCTTTCTCATACATCTCCCCTCGCCACTTCGGTGTACCCTCTCGATCTTCTCGTAGGCGGTCGGGTTGGTGTAGGCTTCGGCCCAGCCTCGGGGTTGAAGACGGCATCGTGGGATCTTTATACCTGCCCGTGTGGGAGTTAGCAAAGGCCTCGAGCATGCCGATTGCGTGCCATGTGTCTCGCCTCCCCTGTGTGAGAAAAAGAAAAGTAGCTAGAATGGTAAGAAAGTATTGAGTTGCACATCGAAAAATAAGAATTGGATAACACTTACATATCTAGCTTGGTAGGCCGCGAGATTAAGGTTGCCTTGATGGTGTGGTACACTGGCATCATGGCACGCCAGTCCCGGTAGTCGTTGTGGACCTCCCGATAGTTCCAGACGACCCACTTGTCCACCCGAAGCTCCCAAAGAACGCCTATGCAACAAGCACCACTCGAATCACCTACGGGACACCAAGTATAACACGGATTATAAAAATCACATTAAGCATAATTAAACTTAGTATGAGCATTCAATATTTACCCCCATGTATTGCTCTTTGGTCGATTCAGCATTTTCCATTCCTCGCTTATCAAGCCTTCTTTTTCTCGTTTATCGCTGCACCACGCCCCGACGGCCCGCCGCAAGTGCCTGCGCACCACATGTCCGCCACAAGCTTGAAACAGTTTAGAGCCACTTCCTCCGCCTCGGCCTCATATCCCTCCTCGCACTTGAAGTATTTACGCACATAGAAGCAATGTAATAAGTCATTATTTCTAACATTAGAATTTGGAGCGATGTATTTGTACACTACAAAGGCGACATAGACTTACCCAAAACTCTTTTGATCACACGCATGGCCTTGTTACTATATTTTTTATGCCATCCTCATCATAGTTGTCATCAAAGTCCACGTGACCGGTGGAACGACGTGACAAAGATACTCTACTCCGTCGATGGTAACAAGGCCGGGGTAGTGCTTCTTGACCGTAATACCAAGAATGTTTGGCGGGAAGGCGTCCCTTGAACCGAAGTTCAGCGGTGACAACAAAACCCCTGCCCAAATGATCAAGAATAACTATTAGTTCCTATTACGATTTTGAAACCTGAAAAATAAGAAAGTAGTGCTAAAGTGTAAAGTAAATTACCTTGGCCGTGTTGGTCTTATGGTCGGGTTTCTCGGTCCTCACGAGGTTGTTGATCCGGGAGTCCGGAGGGGCCTCGCCAAGTAGACACGCCTACGGCGGAGGAAGAGGAACCCCCCCGTACTCGGCTAGTCCCTCCTCGTGGTGCGACGCCGAAGCGGTCCGCGTGGGTGCGACGCCGAAGCGGTCCAAAGGTCTTTGCGACGCCGAGAGGTCCACGCCCTCCGCCTCGCCTCTTCCTCCTCCTCCCTCCTCGTGCACCACCGGTGGTGGCGACGGTGGTCGGTGCATGACGCCCGCCCCTGCCCCTACCCCCGTGGCGGTGTTGGGTGGCTCGACGCTTCCTCTTCCCGCTGCCCTTGCCCTAGCGAGGCTACACTTCAACCTCCCCGGTCATTCTCTTGAACACATTCGCTCGAGGCATCTTTTGAATGACCTGCAATTAGATAGAACATAATTAGTAAAAATGCAAAATTAAATAGAACATAATTATGAAGAGATTGAAAACCAATAATCGAACATAATTATTAAGAGATGCATAGTATTACATGTATTAGAAATAATCCTCATCCCCTCCACGATTTCTCGCACTATCGGATCATAATCCTCATGATCACTATCATCCATGTCTACGCCTTCCAACATATGAAGATTGGCGGGATCCATGGGAGGAGGAACGACGCCAACACCGCATTTGTCTTTAAGTAATTTTTCAAATAATCAGTAAGTCCTTCGCATCTCGAACCTCCTCGTCCTCCTCATCATCAATTCTAGCCTTAACATTGTCCTTTGACTTGCTAGTTTCCATGAATGTTCCAAAAAAATACTTTCGGCGATGTTCTTTTCAAAAGATGCATTAAATCAAGGTTATGTGGAAGAAGAAAGTCATCATAATAGGGGAGCCTCTCTAATCCCCGACTTGTGAGTCCATGCATGATGCTCGCCATAACCCACAAAGACACCATTTTCATCACCACAAGAGAATCCACTTGAGCGTGTACCTCGGCAGATGTCATCATCCTCGGCTCGGGTCCAGAACTTGAGACCTTTCGTAAAGTTCTTCTTTGTCTAGCCCAAAGCATGGTCGAGGCGGGAACTGCCGATGCTTGTCGAACGCAGAATACTTGCCACCCTTCTTCAACCAGTGAACCTCACACCGCCTTGCATACCGGGCAAGGGAACTTGCCGTGCACACACCACGCCACAGAATATCCCATACGCCAAGAAATCATGCGAGGGAGTAGTGGTACCACACGCATATCCCGAAATTTCTCTTCAAAGCTCTGGTCGTATGTCCAAAACCCTTCATTCCAACCTTTGATCAATTCATCAATCACGGGCTCTAAGAACACACCCATTTTATTTCCCGGGTGGCCGGGAATTATCAAAGACAAAAGAATGTTCTTCGGTTGAAAGCGACGCGCGAGGCGGATTCACGGATAACGAATACAAAGCCAACAAGTGTATGGGGCAGCCATCATTCCATAAGGATTGAACCCATCTGCTGCCGGTACCAAACAACACGCACATTACGAGCCTCCATAGCTTTGTCGATGAATATTGTTGAAATGGGTCCATGCTTCGGCATCGGATGGGTGTACCATCTTATCGCTTGTAGCGATGCCCATCTTTGTGCCATGTCATCTGTTTTCGCTCCTCGGTCATGTACATCCGTTGTAACCTCGGTCTGAAGGGGAAGGTACCATAGGATTTTCACGGGGACCTTAAGCTGCCTCTTCTCACCGGCTTCACGGGTCTACCTCTATGAACCTTGAGGATTTACACTTTGGGCGGTCGCGTATCATCTTTGTACTCTTTCCTAAATAAGGCGCACCCGTTCTCACAAGCATGTATCTTTCGTATGGCATCTTGAGTACCTTGAGGAGTTTCTCGGACTCATACATGTTCTTTGGCGAGCACGTGACTGGGCGGAAGCAAGCCCCCAAAGATCGTCAACATGTCGGTGAAGCCGTCTCGACTAATATTGCATCGGGCCTTCAAGTCCATAAGGCGTGAAATGGCATCTAGTTTGGAGACCTCACAATAGTCGTGAAGGGGTTTTACGTGCCGCCGCAACATGGTATAATAGGCCTTTGCGGTTTCTTCGGCTCCTCCTCCCCTCATCCCCAAGTCCTTGCTCAAAGTTTCCTAGCATGAAAGTCATCTATCATGTCTCCTATCCCGCATCGAAGCAAGATCATCGATGCGTTGCCTCACGACCTCGTCTCTCATACGCCAGATTTCACCATGGAAGATCCACCGCTTATAGCCCGCCGTCCATCCATACTTGGGAAGATGTTTAGACATGTCCTCCTTACTTTGCCTTTTTTATTGTCACAATTCTTGCGGGGACACCAAACCTTAATCGCCCCTCGAGCATTTTGAAAAGCATGATCCACGAAAGCACCGCTCTTCCTAACCCATTCACGGTCATAATCTCCAAAACTCCTCCAGCCATTGTATATCCACGCACGGTCATCCATTCTCTATCATTTCAGCGAGAATATAAGAATGCAATGCATCTACACATCGATCCTACCATCTAGTAGGTGAAGATAGGTCTAATCCCACCCGAGGATGCGTGGATGAGGTCAGTTCCATGCTCCACTCCTATCCAAGGCAATTTGGTAGCACCTCCCCGCTCCATACACGAATCCCCGGAGAGGGGATCTCGTGTATTCAAGAACAACAAGGAGATGCTTTGCCAAAACTCTCAATCACACAGAGTGGAGCATGGAACGAACCTCATCTACGCATCCTGCTGTCCAAAAACGTGGACAATTCCAAACAGATACGGTTATAGGTATGCAGGGATCTGCATACTTTCAACCGTATCTCTTTCGAACGGAGACGCCTAACCGAGCTACGCGATCTAGCTACGACCATGACACGGAATGGGGATATACCTAGGTCGCGGTGGAGTCGCTACCCGACGAGGAAGAAGATCGGGGCGCCAAGGGACTCCGTCCGGCTTGGCGAGGCACTCAACTCCGCCTCCGGAGGGCTCCTCTCTGCATAAAAGAAACACACGGGATCAGTTGAAAATTTCGTAACCTCTCCTGTGACGGGAGGTTACCAATACCGCAAACAAAAGCACACCGGCACGATGGCCCGACATTCATATTCACATCGTGGGCACGATGGCCGACAATCATATTCACATCAACGGCACGATGGCCGACAACCTGCTGGCCGAAGACGACGGACGGATCTGCGGGCGGTCCTCCTCCTCTCTTCCGCCGGGCGGGTGGCAGCGGTGCGAGGTCGCAAGGGTGGCGGGCACGCCCGGGGGCGACGGTGGGCGGTCCTCCTCCTCCTCTCCTTCCTTCCCCCTCCTCCCCTCCTCTTCTCCCCCTTCTCCCCTCCTTCCTCCTCCTCTTCCTTCCTCTTCCTCCTCCTCTCCTCCCTTCTCCCTCCTCTCCTCCCACCTCTTCCTTCCTCCCCTTCCCCTCCCCCCCCCTAACTCCTTCCCGCCCGGCCCGGCCCGGCGCGGCAAATGGCGCCGGCCGCTGGCGCCGGGCGCCGTCGGGCGGGGCTGCCGGCGCGGGGAGGCCGCCGCCGGAGGCGGGGGCGGGCGCGTCGGGGCGGGCCGGCGGAGGCGGGGGGCGTGCGCCGCCGGGGCGGGGCGGGGCGGCGCGAGGAGCGGGCCGACGCGATGGTAGGCGGCCGGTGGCGCTTCGTCGGGGAAGGCGCCGGCGCTGCTCCGGTGTTCGTGTGTGTGCCGTGGGTGTGTGCGGGTGTGTGCGTGCGTGTGTGGTGTCGAGTGAGTGTGTGGTGTGTTGACTTTGTAAAAAAAAACGATTTCCCCGTGATGGATCCGGGCCGCTCACGGAAATCCGGCCTTCTTCCCGTGATCCACCCGCATCCAACACGGAAAGAGGTATTTTTTTAAATATCCACCGCCGCCACCTGCGAGGCGGGTCCCACGAACCACCTCTTTCCCGTGATGGATCTGGGCCGCCACAAGAATACGCCTCTTTCCCGTGATCCACCCAGATCCAACACGGAAAGAGGTATTTTTTTTTATATCCACCGCCGCCACCGCGAGGGCGGGTCCCACCGACCACTTCTTTCCGTGATCCATCACGGAAAATCTTGCCGCTTCCGTGAGCGACTCACGGGAAAGGGTTTTTCGAGAATTAAATTTAATTCTCCCCTTTCTTCTTCTAATGTATATATTTTTGAACTTTGATCAACATTACTTCAAAAATACCTTATCACATACACTCACCCATACATAGTTGATCCTTGCGCCGAAAAATGGCCATTATTTCATGTGGTTCTATCTCCTTTTTTCAAAATTGTATTTACTTCACTACAACAAAAAATTATAATAATTACCAAAATAATCCAAAAAATTCTCGCATCCACATGAAATCACACGATCATGACAATGGATCTCGAGGTCTGCATTGCATATAGAAAAAGTTTCGTAACTGCACCACAACTTGACCACCACATCCACATGAAATCACACCGATCATTCTCAACAAACATGAACCTTCTACGAGATGTTGGAGCTTGTGAACATCGTGACGTGCCAACTTGTGCGAAACGTTCCAAATTTTTATCATAGCCTCGCATAAGATATCATGACATATTATCAAATTTTATTATTTTTTGCACATCGGTTTATTTTCTAGAATTTTTAAACCACTTTCGAACAGAGGATTAACGCTCATGATTTCGTATTAAGATGTTCCGATTTCATTATTTTTTTTTAAATGCAAGGCCTTACATTGTGTTGAGGATGAGGAATATAAATTTTCTACTAATTTTTTTTTTCAAAAATTGAAGCACTTGTAGTTCAAATTTGGCCTCATTTCATAAATTCCCATAAAAGAGAATATTTACCTAAATATATCAAATAAAGTCAATAATTCACCAAACTTTAATATTGAGTGCCATATGATGTGCAACAAGTGTAGAAAAAGTTTGGAGATCAAAATCAAAAAAAAAAAAAAAAAAATTCCCGTGGAGCGTCTTTCCGTGGAGCGTGATACGCGCTCACGGGAAAGGGTTCCCTTTACCAGAGGCCCACTGTTCAGCCCACGGGAAAGCCTGCTCACGGGAAACTCTTTCCCGTGAGTCAGACGGAGTTTGCACGGGAAAGGGTAACGGAGGTGACGGAGCGGGGCGGGGGCTCACGGGCGGTTACCTTTCCCGTGAGCCCCGACCTCACGGGGATAGGACGGGGTCTTTCCCCGCGGATCTAGAGCTCACGGGATATTAGTTTTCCGTGTGTAGATCCTTTCCCGTGGGGTTTTCCTGTTGCTCACGGGATACCTTGTGATTTCCCCGTGATTGTATCCTTTTAGCTCACGGGAAAAAATTTCCTCTCGGGAAATTGCAGGAATCCGGTAGTGTAAAAGAAAAAAGAGAACGGTGATGTGTGCCTCCTCATGTGCCTGGCCAAGGACCTGGCCTTTTGAGAAGCCCATCCCACACATAGCGCACGCATGGACCAGACCACGCACGGTGCTAAATTTGCTGGCTACTGTATTGCATCCTTGTATGGAACATCGGATCAAAATTTGCTCAAAACTACTCTAATGTATATCTTTTGCTAATTTGTTTGATTAAATGATGTCATAGCGTTGGCACGGTCACTATATACTAGCGATAACAACCTAGTAACGCATATTGTAAACAAAATTTATCAAATACATATATGTAACTGGTAAGCATAGAAGCATTTGGACATCACCTCTTGTTGTTCCAAACTGCTCCAGTGGAGTGAAGCCATATACATATCACATTAGGAATATCCTGTTCCATTGGAAAAAGGGGGGCAAAAGAAAAACAAGAAGTTCAGTCAAAACAAAAAAGAAAAAGAAAAAGGTACTCCACTCTAGTGGTGACAACTGACAAAGCTAGCTTGGTGGGGTGTCAAAACTTGAGCAATATATAATGCTCAGCTCATTTGATTGGATCGTCATGACGGCCAGAAATACTATACTAGTACTACAAGTATAGCCTGCACTAGAGATCGATGAGATTATGTGAGCGTGGCGAGGTGCTGCAGCGCCCTTTGGCACCGGGCGGCATGTCGACGTCGACGACACCCTCCAGCACCTGCACGACCTGCGCCATGGCAGGGCGGTCCGCCCCTGGTCCTGGATACACCAGCACGCCACCCGCACGCGGCGCTCCAGCTCGTCCTCGCTCAAGTCGCCAAGCCAGCCGCTGGTCGCCACGCCGCCGCGTCACCTTCCGCCACTCTCACCGCGGCCCACACCGAAAGAACGCCGACGACTGTCGCCCCTGCTGCTGCCGCGCCAGCATAGACTCCTCTCCGCCGCCGCCGTCCGTTACGACGCCCGGGCGCCGGGCGCCGTGCCCCTCGACGCCGGGCGTTGTTGCGCCGCCGGAGATGAGCTCGAACAGCAGCATCCCGAAGCTGTACACGCCGGCCTTAGCGCTGATGGGTAGGCCGGAGATCCATTCCGAGCGAGGTACCCGATGGTGCCCCGCATGGTGGTGAGCGCCCGGCTGAAGTCTCTGCCGACCAGCTTGGCCATCCCGAAATCGGCGATCTTGGGCGTGAAATCCTTATCCAGGAGTATGTTCTCCGGCTTGATGTCACAATGGATGATTCGCTCGCGGCAGCCGTCGTGGAGGTACGCCAGGCCTCTGGCGACGCCGACCATGACGCCGTAGCGCTGGCGCCAGCTTGGGCACGGCGACGAACCGCTGGTAGTGCCGAAGAGGAACGAGTCCAGGGAGCCGTTGGGCATGTACTCGTACACCAGCAGCTTGTCGTCGTCGCCGGAGGAGCAGAAGCCGAGGAGACGGACGAGGTTCACGTGCTGGATGAGGCCTAGCGTGTTCACCTCCGTTCGGAACTGCTTGTCGCCCTGCCGGAGACCCTCCATCTTCTTCACGGCGATTTGGACTTGGGTGTGTCGTCCGTCGTTCAGCACGCCGCGGTACACCGAGCCGAAGCTTCCGCCGCCGAGGCGGTCTGAGAAGTTGCTCGTCGCCGACCGGAGGTCGCCGTAGCTGTACACGACGAGGGAGGAAGAGCTCTTCTGCAGCTTCGCCATTTCAGCCCGGCGTCTCAACCTGGACACAAGGATCCACGCTGATGCCACTGCCGATGACACGCCCAGTGTGCCAATGACGACGCCAAGGGCGAGCCACAGCCTCCGCCGCCTGTTCTTGCCATTGGCATCGCCACCGCCCCGCAGCTGCTGCAATTCAGATTCCGATAGCCGGAGGTACAGGCTCGACGCCGACGCCGCCGACGAACCCTCGCCGCCGGAGGTGTCATTATTGTCTAGAAACAGTTGCTCAAGGTTACGGAATCCATCGTGCCAGACGGCGCAGCCACCTTCAGAGAACGTGTAGGCTTGGCAAGAGCAGTTGTTTAGACAAGCCATCTCGCACTCTGCTTTGCTCTCGGCGCCGGCCACGGACACCGAATCGTCCGGGGGCTTCATGTCCGGCAGCTCTAGGAAGCCGTCCGTCGTTGACGCGTTGCCACCGCACTGCAGCGGCAAGCTCCGGCGGCAGCCGGCACTCCAGTCGCTGAGTCCCCAGTCCCGGTCCTTCGCCGGAGCGAATCCCGGCGGGCACTGGCACGGCGGCTGGCTCCTCTGGTTGCAGACGCCGAAGTCGCCACAGAGCGCGTAGACATCGCACTGGACGGTGGGCGCGGCCCAGAACATCTGCCAGCTCTGGCTACCAGGCACCCAGATGAACTGCTTGGTCTGGCCGGTGAGGTCCAGAACCATGCGAGTAATGGTGGCGTTGTCGTAGAGCACGCTGGTGACACGGCGGTACGCCGGCGTGTCGAGGTACGTCTGGTTGAAGAGCACGTTGTTGACGGCCTCGGGAAGGTTGGCGAACACGCGGCCCGTCCAGACGCCGCTCCGCCAGTAGGCGCGGGTGCCGTTCCAGAGGTAGAAGAACTCGCTGCTGCTGACGTTGTTCCGGTCGACGGTGTCCAAGAACATCCCCGGCGACGGGTCCTCGGCGTTCCGCCACGACGTCAGCGACTGGTACTCGCCGGTGAGCTTGTACTGACCCAGCCACGCCTCGGGAACCAGCGTGTCCGTCGGGTGGTCGAAGCTCTGCCACAGCACGTTACTGGAGTTGCCGCTGTCGAGGAGGACCAGGTTGCCGTTGTCGCGCATCACCGCGATGTTGGAGGACGACGACGGCGACGACAGGTTCGACGACCACACGACGGCTGAGGATGGGCCGACGAGCTCGAGGTTGCCGGAGGAGGAGGAGACCCGGAGCTCGGCGGAGGCGACATCGGACAGGGAGTGACACGGTTGGCGACCCAGATGACGGTCTGCACGGGCACGTTCTTGTACCAGATGCCGAGATAGAACCGGCCGGCAGCGGAGCCGCCGGGGCTGAAGTGGCCGAGCTCGAACTTGCCCTGAGCCGAAACCACCGTGTCGTTGCCCCGCAGCGGTTGCGTCGCCGAGACGGTGTCCACCGCCGCCGCCAACGCACCGCCGGGAAGTTGTCCTGCTGCCACGATGCAGCACGCGACAACGGCGGCGAGAGCGGTGGCAACGGAAGCAGGTGACATGGTTTGTTGTTGGTTGCCCAGGCCGGGTGTTCTCTGATGAGGCCGCACGCACGTGGTTTTCAAGCAGGTGCCACATGCGCTAGGGAACAAGCGCAGGTGCCCGCTGGTCAAGGTCTGGCGAGGACACATGGCCTAGGTACTGCCTGCGCCACATACATGTATGGATGGCTCGAATTAAATTCTTGCTTGCTTGGGACAGATATGGAAATATCGTCAGGTCTGTTTTAAAAGTCAAATAAAACAAAATACAGTTGTAAGAGAATTCATTCAACAGAATTATAAGAAACTAGAAACTGATGAATAAATTTCAGAGAGAATAGTATGATATTCATACACGAAGACACTATAAACCTACTACTACTTTCTAGTCTTTTTTTTTTCTAGAACACGACTTCACGTGTATTTCATTAACGACAGAGTTCAAACACAACACGCAAAAAACAAACAACCAAGCAAATAAACAGCTAAACCAAGGCTACACTGCAGGCGCAGCTGCGAATTACAAAAGAAAAAACCAGAAGAACGACCGAGAATGTCTAGACAAACAGAGGCCAAGAATCAGTCCCCCGGGGAAGACGCACGCCGACGTCGCTACCAACGTCGCTCAGGGAACGGCTCCTTCATGGCTGACCGAATAATGGTGCGCTTGGCAGAGGAGAGCGGCTCCCCGAACTCCATGTGGAACTCCTCGTTAAAAGAGTTGTCAGGCAGCTCGGGCGACGGTGGATCCACCGCCGGTCTCCACTTCATGAGTAGCACCTTCTTAGCTTGAAGCTCCGACTTTGGTTCACGGCGGTGGGATAGTGCAGCAATGCGAACACTTCGCCGGGCACCAAAGGAGGGCTAGGCCTGCGGGTGACACGGCGTATCGGGCGTGGACAACAAGTGGTTCCCCGAAGAGGCAACCACAGAGAGCCGGTGAAGTCCGTCGACGGAGCCGGGACACACCCGCCCCCTCACAGGCAGCTTCATCCGCACACCCATCCTCGTAGGCAGCTTCATCCGCCTGAGACGACGTAGTAGGGAGCACAAGAGGCGACTGCACGGTCACGGGCTCCATAGCAACATCCGGCGGGTCTTCGGCACCCAGTTCCGAGTCCCCGACCTCTGGCATCCCTACACCGGAGACTCGGGCTGCCCAGGCCCATCTAGAGTCATGCCGACGAACGCGTTGCAAACCGCGAACTCCGCGTCCACCAAATCCGCCCACCAATCAGGGCGTGGAGTGACAATATCTACCTCAGTAGGCGACGTGGAAGGCTCCCTGTTGGCACCCCGCGACTGGCCAAGTGGTCGTAGAGGACCAAGCAAGGTCCCAACACTCGATGTCGACGATAGCCTCCATATCCTGCCGCGAGGAGTCGAGACTGTGTGTCGATGCAGGTGAATCCCCGGTCGGCGCGGCGTCGGTTGGTTGCTTTTGCGGACCTTCCGCGGCAAAGGGGAGCGGCATTACTTTCGGGTGAGCCGGCTGAAGCACCTTCGCCGTGCGTCGTTGAGAGCGGCTGCACTTGCTTTTGCCAGTCCGCCGCGTACGCGGGCCGTGGCCGTGAACCACGACAAGCTCCTCTGGTGGCACATGGCCCGTCGCCGCGATGGAAGCACACACATCGCCGATGAGCAAGTCCGTCCGAATCACAGCGGTCGACAACGACGATGAAGTGCAAGGCGGCTCTCGGCGCCGTTCAACCCGGGCGTCGTGCCTGATTTTGGATGAAGTGCCTGGCTGAATGTTGCCGGTGTCGCCCTTGACGCCAGCCGATGGGGATGGAGACGGGTGCTCCCATGGGCACTCGCGTCCGGTGGTGTCCCACGGCCCCTAGAGCGTCTTTGCCGTAGACCTGGGTCGTCCGCTTCGAGTTGCCGGCGCGCGACGCACGCGCGAAGCGGTTTCCAGCGGCGCTGGCTCGCCGTTCGACGGACCTCTTGGGAAGGCCGTAGCGGCGGACCACCGCGCCCGCTCGCATCCGGCGCCGGCGCGCCGGCAGAGCCTAGGCACATGTGGTTGGGAATGCGTGAACGGCGGTGAGCGAGCATCCTCTTCTTCTTCGCGGATCCGCCGCCGTCGGCTTCGGCGTCCGATTGGCGACCTCGGTGTTGTCGCTGCGAACAGCCCGGCGAGTCTCGACGGAGCACCATCGCCGGATGGCGCTGCACGGTGTAGTGGACCCAACCGCTGGTGGGCTGGTATCCGATCCGCGGCAGCGAGCGGCGGCGCGCCTCGTTCCCGCCTCGACGCCCCGCCCCCGCCCTGTGCGGCGGCGGTGACGCCGCAGGGGAGCACTTTCCCGGCACAGTGCCGCCCGGTGGCTGCCATGGCAGCGCCACGCCCTCTTCGCTGACACCGCGGCGATGAAGGCGGACGCGGGCGAGGCCCCGCTCCCGAACCGGCAGCCAAGGCTGCGGATGCCATCCACCGCGGCTGGGGAGGTAGCCCACGACCGCGCGATGGCTCGCACGCGGCATGCGTAGCTCGGCATAGGCCCTTCGGGAGACCCAGCATTGCCCTCGGCCGGAGAGCATTGCCGGAGGTGACGCCGGACGGATAGTTGTGGCGGCATGCCGCCGTTCCACCCGCCGCGGCACGTGAGGAGCCGCCCAAGTGTGAAATGCCCCCCCTAGAGGACTCGCCCCATCTCAGACCGGGGCTCGCACAGGCCTGGGCGAGGAACGGGCGTCGGGTGGCGAGAGGTAGAGCGGTGGTGGCAGCTCCTCCTCGAGCTCATCATCCGACCAATCACCGAGATCCACGCTCGTCCCACCGCCGGGTCTTGGACCCGCCAGCGGAGCAGGAGGAAGGTGGTGGCCAACGGGAAAGCCCCTTAGCTTGGGAGCCGGCACTAGGGCCGGGCTAGATGTCGCCGCCGGGACGACCTGGGCAGGCCGGGCAACGAGGCGGTTGGGGGAGGCCTGCATGCCGGGCGTAGTCCGCACGTAAGGCCCGGCTTAGGATGAGCTCCGACGAAACGAGGTCCCCATCGGTGAAGGTGCGAGCCGCAGAAGGAGTCGCGGCGCCTAGGCTGGAGTAGGACGGAGGCGGCGCGCCGGCCGGTGTCGGAAGCGACGGAGACACCGGGCGCCTTGAGACCCCGTGAGGGCCCCAACTGGAGCAGCTTTGATCCACTCACTCGCTGAGCGCCTGTCCACGAGGAGCACATCGGAGGGAAGCTCCGTGCCCGTGGAGCGCAGATCCGGTGGCGAATGTAGAGGGGAGGCTGTGGGCGTCGTGGATCTGGCCGGGAAGGTGAGGGAAGGGCAGGGGAAGGGGAGGAACGGGTCAGGGTCGAGGTCGCGCCCGTCCCAACCCTAGACCATTGCTGACTACTTTCTAGTCTCATTCAACAAACTTTCAAGTTTCAATATTTATGGTCATAAACAGATTCTTTTCTTTTTTTCGAAAGCGGGCTTTGCTAATTCTTTTGTAGGTAAATAATTTGCTAAATCTTAAAAAAACTGACCAATTTATGGGCGGGATCACGCACAAATTAACCTACTTACATCCCTAGTTTTTAAAAATGGGTTTACAAAATGACAGTTTCATGAGACTTAGAGCGATGCACCTATTCAATTTATTGAAATAATTTTCTGGCAATTTCGATAGTAGGATGACAACCGCAAACTGCTTTCATCGTACGTCACTATATGTCACGATGCCAAGATATGCATGCTAGGGCAAAAGTTTAATATTTATGGAGCTTTCATTAGTATAGTACTTATTTTGAATGATGGTGATACCTAGATTTCTTGCAAATAATTAAACAGAGAATGTACGAAAGCGAAGTCAGGACCTGGCAGATCGATCGAGTAAGTGAGAACGGGACGACCGTCTCGTGCGTACGACTTGCAGGGTGGCCAGGTCGCTTTCTCGTTTTCGTATTCCCTCCCTCGCGTTGAAATGTGCGACAACACTCACATAACACACCCATGTTTGTTTTTATACATATTTTGTGATGGCAGGATCGGCACGCAGGCCGGAGTGCTTCAATTTGATTTGGTGACTACCAAGCTAGACTGCACGGTGCTCAAACCACAATAAAATAAAAGGTGTACCGCTGGTACGTAGCAGGTTTGGAAAACATGACGAGCCGTATGTGAGTCATTTTTAATTGCCAGCTCTGTGGTCCTCTTGGAAGCTACTACAGAGACATTTCCGTATGTTGATCAAACACTGGAGTGCTGGTGGCTATTCTTTTCGAGAATAGGCCCGTGTTTTATTAACAACAAATTAGAGTTTTTTTGGGAATGATCAAGGGGGGAGTCCACCTGAATTTTATAAATTGGCCCCGAAAGCTTTGCCCCTCCCTGGGTGAAGTTCTTCGGCTGGCTGCTCACACAGGGAATGATACACTGCAGAGTGGCCTTGTTCCGCAAGCACATCCTCAATGATGCCAAGTGCGAGCTGTGTGGGCAGGAAAATGAAACCGTGGACCACCACTACTAGAATCAACAGATTTCCCTAGGGTTAATAATCCTAAGGAAAGGCTAGAAAACCCTAGGGAAACTGTTTCCCTAGGGTATTTCAGAGGGAAAGGCCCCTAGGGCAGAATTCGACGGGGAAAGGCAGAGTTTCCCTACGGTTTTGGCTGGAACCCTAGGGAAACATTCTTTCCCTAGGGGTTGTATCCCCTAGGGAAACTTCGTTAGATGGCAGCAACAAGGCTGCGTGGAAAGGTAGCCAGCATGTAAAGTGTTTCCTTAGGAACCTTTCCCTAGGAATTAGAACTCTAGGGAAAATGCATTATAGAGAACAACATTTGAATCAAATCTTTTACGTAAATTTATATTTAAATTCAAAGACAAATTTATATCTAAATTCAAATTCAAATTCAAATTCACACATGAACACATAATTAAGCACTCATTTCATCCAATAACCACAAATCCATTCATTAAGAGAGATAATATTGTCATATTACAATCATGTCATCCATCCATTTCTGCCCACCAGTACTTAAAACAAAATGCAACAAACAGTAACTAAAACTCTAATATTTTCACTGCACTTGTTTTTCACTCCAGCACTTGTCCCATTTGGATGTCGTGAAATATTCCATAAGCGATCATACTTAATATTTCAGGTCGAGGCACCACCTGTGAGATTAAGGAAATCTAAAGTTATAAAAATGTTGAATTAATTGCATGGGCCATGTCAAAATATACATAGTAACAAGACAAATTGACCTAAGAAGAGCTTTTATTTTAATTAAGTATTGATTTCCTGCAACACGTCTGTATTTTTTAACATGCTAGTGCAGTTCTGTGCATCTAAGTACTAGCAGTAACAAGACAAATTGACCTAAGAAGAGCTTTTTATTTTAATTAAGTATTGATTTCCTGTGTACATTTCGAAATGTACACAACAACACGTCTGTATTTTTTAACATACTAGTGCAGTTCTGTGGATCTAAGTACTAGCAGAAGCTAGCTGCATGCACATCAGGTGTAGAACAAGTGTTGTGATTGCAAAATTGATAAATTGAAGTGGATCAATATATAATGATGTATATTACTACCAACTACAGTATATTGAGGCAACAACTTACCTATTTCTGCTGATAATGAGCCAGGAAATCACTTCATGACAATAAAATCTGCATTCCAACACCGATTTGCATGCTCTACCACGCCATTGCCTTTCACAATGCATCTAGAGCCTTTTGGAACCGCCAAGGCTTTCTCTACATGAACCACTACAAGACTGTAAATTTGTAAACAGTTAATAAAAGTTATGTGTAGTCAGCATTGTGTGTACCACTTACTCCTACATGCAGATACCACCATCTTGAACGATGCTTTCTACATGCCTCGGACTGTCAAGCTGAATGACCCTTATGAACCAAGAACTGCACTGTAAACTGGGTTGTCAAGCTGACCTTCCATTGGAGTTGCTGATCCAAAGTTGATGCACATGGAGACAACATCAATCAGCACAAATGGGTCACTGTCAGGATTATTTACAATAACATCCAGCAATAAAATCAAAGATAAACAAAGACATGCATTTTATTAATTTAAGTGTGGAATGAGTGTACAGGCAAAAGTAACATCATATATAGAACTAAGTTCAGTTGTGCGTTCATCAGCTTCTCCTTGCTGAATCTGGTTTAATATGGAGCCTTGCCTCGAGGCCTGAGGCCTTCACAGCCAGCGAAACGTAGGCACAAATGTTGGATCTTGTCATCAAATCAACACAATTCCAGAACAGAGCATTGGCAATCTAATTTTGTGACACTAAAATTACTACCAAAAATCAAGTTGCTTCAGTTCATCATACTATTATTGCCTCCACTGCATTGCAGACTAAATAAAAACTATAAACCGTGTTAAAATCTAGGTTGTATGAATAAATCACAGGCTTAATATCAGGAACTCTGTCCAATATTAAATCAAAAATGCAAATTTTTAACATTGATACTACAATCAGCATAATATTCGAAATAAGTTGCAGATCCAACATACTTGCATGCAATTTGATGGATCGTGTTTACAAAATCTTGAATCCTGCTGGTTCCTGCAAAATCGACCAAGGCAGTAAACATGACATCTAAATCGACCTGAATACGCTCGTTCTCCAAAGAGGTGAAGAGATCTGGATCTGACCGACTAAAAGTTTGGCAAGAGAAATAACCCAAACCCTAGCACGTAGGGGGAATGGGGATGAGAGGAAGGGATGGGGAAATGACGAACCTGGATGGGTAGATGAATGTGGATGCGGCGGCAACACCTCTCTTGCTGGCCGGCGATGGGCTTGGGCTACGTCGGACTTGGGGACTGGGATGGCGGCGGTTCGGGGCAGGATCTGGGGGCTCGGCCGGGGATTTCAGCGGCGGTCATGTCGGGCGGGTGACGAGTGGTGGCCTCCGGGAGCAACTCGGCGGCGCCGGAGGCGCGCAGCCCCGCCGGGCGGCGGAAGCGCAGAGGCCTGCTGGAAGCCGAGGCGCGGGGGGTTGCGGCGGCCGTGAGGGAGCGACTTCGAACTCACGGAGCATGTGCGCCCCGAATCCCGATGGTGGGAGGCATGGGCCGGTGGGGTGCTGGGCTTAGGATTTCCCACGGTTGCTTTCCTTTTCGTAGGGAATGAACACAAGGAGATGCCAGGCGTGGCTTGCCCCTCTAGTTTTCTTTGGCTTGTCCCGACGAAAGAGTAAGTTTCCTAGGGAAAGAGTAGTTTCCCTAGGGTTTTGCTTACCAACCCTAGGGAAATATATGTCTCCCTAGGGTGTTGAAAAAACGGTAGGGAAAGAATATAACCCTAGGGAAACTCGTAGATTCTAGTAGTGCACCTCATCTCCGGTGCGGCTTCCGACCTTCAGGCACCGATCGGGTGGCAACCGAGCAATGTGGCTGGGTCGACCGCCTCCTCGGGAGTCCCAGCCCCCGTGACGGTGCCCAAACTAACGCTCCACCCGCTCCTCCCGCTGCTCTGTTGGGAAATATGGAAGCATAGCAACGAGGTGGTCTTTACGGGCCGGCACCGTGCACTAACCGCCTCCGAAGCGCCTGCATCCGTAGCATCCAGGACTGGGCATGTCGCATCGCGCGCAAGAAAGAAGCTCTGGCTAGGCAATGGAGACAAGTGTTGAATTCCATGTAATCCACCTCTCTCCCCCAGCTGTGTAATCCTTTTGTAACAAGGCCATTGCCTTCCACCCACCGGCCCCGACCGAATCTGTGGAACATATTTGTAGGTGGGGACTTCCATCCCCCCCGAAGTTACCTCAAAAAAAATATATTGGCCCCAAAAAGTCCCAAAATGGAAGGTTACATTACAAAGCCAGAGGTGCATCCTCTCTCTGTCTTGCAATTTCAAAAAGTTTGTTATACGGCGAAAACAACGATTGTTGCCTGTTAGAGAATACCATATTCTCCATATTCTTCTACATTGCCCTAAAGTAGTGAAGCCGAATGCATATGGAAGATCACATTCTTAACGCACATGAGTTGCGACCTAATCAGAAAAGACAGTTAAAGCTAAAGCGCTGAGGCTAATTTAGGTCATCGTCGACCGTACGTGTCTCACAGGATGGCGCCACGTTAACCTATTGCTTGGACCAGCTTACGCGAGCCGCGTCCTTTGATGACGACAGTGGCTCCATAAACATCTTCCACTCTGGAGACAATTATATGACCCTGGAAAAATTGCAGTGTAGGTGCATGAGCCTTTTTTAAAAAAAAATATCTGGCCCTAGAAAATATTTTGGGAGGTTCTAGTGGCCTTCCGTCATGTTTTGGCACTTAACAGTGTTAAACGAGTGGTAAAAAGACCATTTCGCTCCAGAAAAAATACAAAATACAGCGGTTGCCTCACCGAGACGGTGTCCCCAGCCGCCGCCTCCGCCGGTGGCAACTGGCAACGGAAGCAGGTGACATGGTTTGTTGGTTGTTCTCTGATGAGGCCGCACGCACGTGGTTTTGAAGGAGCTGCCACATGGGCTAGGCAACAATCGCAAGTGCCCGCTGGTCAAGGTTGGCGAGGACACATGGAGGTACTGCCTGCGCCACATATATCTGTGCATGGCTCGAATTAAATTGCTTGCTTGGACAGATATGGAAATATCGTCAGGTCTGTTTTAAAATTGAAGTAAAACAAAATACAGTTGTAAGACAATTGATTCAAGAGAATTAAAAGAAATTGAATACTGTTGAATAAATTTCCGAGAGAATAGTATGGCATTCATACACTAAGTCAATATAAAACTACAACTTTCTAGTCTCATTCACCAGCCTTTCAATATTTTCTGGTGGTGCTAGCTAGGAGTTAACATAGGAACCTCCATTCATTTGGATGCAAATAGGGTTTTTTTGTTTCGTGAGAAAGCAACAATTCTACGAAACCTAGTTAAAAACATGACCTATTAATTTATGGGTTCACACACAAAAAGCTACTTGCACCCCGAGCTAGTTTTGTAAAACAGGTTCAGAAAATGATAGTTTCATGAGATTTAGAATGCACCTCTTCAATTCATGAAATATAAATTTGTACCAATTAATTTAGATAAAAGACAACATCACAGCAAAGCCGCAAATTATGCTTTGATCCTACGTCACGATGCAAAGATGCAGCAAATGTTTAACAGTTTTGGAGCTTTCATATAGTAGTGTACTGAGAACGGGGACTGAGACACGTATATTTAATTTCTTGCCAAATGAGAAGGTACGACGAAAGCGAAGGCAGGACCTGGCAAGGTAAGGTAGTGAGCACGGGAACGTGGACTGTACGTGTCGTGCCTACCACCTGGGCGGCCCGGCAGAAAAACTTTGGTAGTACGTTGGAGTCACTTTCTCGCTATCGTACGGTGGCTAGCTAGAATGACGGAAGGGAACCTTTTGCTGGATTCCCTCGCGTTTTTTTTTTTTTTTTTGACAACACCCTCGCGTTGAAATTTGCGACACGACAACACTCACACACGCATGTTTGTTTACTCTTTTCGTGATGGAAGGATCGGCACGCAGGCCGGTGTGCTTCAATTTGACTGCACGCTGCTCAAACCGCTGAGCCGCCTTTTTTTTTTACAAACAACAACGTATATTATATTATAGCAGCCAAGATATAAAGCAATCATCCAAAGAGGATTGACGAACATTTAGGTCCTGCGACCAGAAAAGTAAACCTACATCGTCTAAGGCATAAAGCAAGACAAATCTGCTAAAGCTAAAGTACCGGCTAATTTAGGTCATCGTCGACCATACGTGTCTCACAGGATGGCGCCACGTTAACCTATTGCTCGGACCAGCTTTATGCGAGCCGCGTGCTTTGATGACGATAGCGGCTCCATAAACTTTTTCACGAACCGCTGAGGAATGGGACAATTATCTACGTGACCCTAGAAAAATTGCAGTGTAGGTACATGACCTTTTTTTATATTAAAAAACTTATCTGACCCTAAAAATTTTTTGGTAGGTTCTAGTCATGTTTTGACACTTAACCGTATTAAACGAAAGTGATAAAAAGACCATTTTACCCTAAAAAACAAAATGCAACAGTTGCCTCCGGAGGCGGTGTCCCCGCCGCCGCCGCACAGCCGGGGAAGTAGTCCTGCTTCCGCAATGCAGCACGCGACAACGGTGGCAACGGAAGCAGGTGACATGGTTTGTTTGTTGGTTGTTCTCTGATGAGGCCGCGCAACGTGGTTTTGAAGCAGCTGCCACATGGGCTAGGCAACAATCGCAGGAGGTGCCCGCTGGTCAAGGTCTGGCGAGGACACATGGAGGTACTGCCTGGGCCACATACATGTGTGCATGGCTCGAATTAAATTGCTTGCTTGGACAGATATGGAAATATCGTCAGGTCTGTTTTAAAATTCAAGAAAAACAAAATACAGTTGTAAGACAATTGATTCAAGAGAACTAAAAGAAATTGAATACTGTTGAATAAATTTCAGAGAGAATAGTATGGCATTCATACACTAAGTCAATATAAAACCACAAGTTTCTAGTCTCATTCACCAACCTTTCAGTATTTTCGGTGCTGAATTTCTCTTACGTGACACCCCACAAATCTATCCGTGGCGGATACAAGTTTTGTCCGCCACGGTTAATGGCCCGATTAACTGGGGCAGACATTTTTTATTTTCCGAGATAGCTAGGCACATTTGCCTGTGACAAAAAATCGATTAACCGTGGTGGACATTAATAAACGGCCCGCCATGGAAAATGCAACCATTTATGGGGGTGGACATGTTGCATAGGCCCGCCCTAGAAAATACCCTTGAGCCCACGGCGAAACCAAAACCCCACCCTATCGGGCCATATATATATACGACTCTCTAGGGTTTTCCTCACCCTCTCATTCTCACTCAGTCCCAACGTCACATCCTCTCCACTGGTCTCCCTCCCATACTCTCCCATCCGCTCTCCTCTCTCTCTCTCTCTCTCTCTCTCTCTCTCTCTCTCTCTCTCTCTCTCTCTACACACTTCCCTGGCCGCTTCCAAACCCTAAACCCTAGAGGCATGACGCGGCGGCTCTCCTTGGTGGCCAATCGAGGCGGAACTCAGCGCGTGGGGCGGAGCGTGGCAGCCATGGCGGATTCGGGCGGCCATGGAGGATTAAGCGGTCGAAGGCGAGGATCCGACGGTCGGCGGTGGATCCGGCGGCCATGGCGGATTCGGTAGTCGGCGACGCCGATCCGTCCGGTCTAGCGGTGGATCCGGCGATCTAGCGGCGGCTTGAGGCTCGAGGATCTATGCTTGGACCTGTGGCGGCGGGCCAGGTGCGATGGCGGCGTGGATCACGGCGGTGGCGGCGTGAGGCTCGCCTAGGCCCATGCGGCCCGTGATATGGTCCCGTGCGGTCCATTTTTTGTTTTTCTAATTTATTAACCGTGGGCAAGCAAAAGCACATGTCACGATTAATCTTGTATTAACCGTGACCCCACTACGGTGACGGGCACATTTGCCTGCCATGGTAAATGAAATTCGTCACACAAAAAGTTTAGGTAGTAGTGACATAGGAACCACCATTCATTTGAATGCAAATAGTTTTTTTTTTTTTGTGAGAAAGCGGCAATACAAATAGGTCATTTTTTTTGGCTCCTACGACACCTAGCTAAAAACATGACCTATTAATTTATGGGTTCACACACAAAAGCTACTTTGCACCCCGAGCTAGTTTTATAAAACCGGTTCAGAAAATGATAGTTTCATGAGACTTAGAATACTCCGCTTCAATTTATTGAATAAATTTCTACCAATTTAGATAAAAAGAAAGCATCACAGGAAAGCCGCAAATTGTGCTTTGATCCTACGTCACGATGCAAAGATGCAGCAAATGTTTAACAGTTTCCGAGCTTTCATATAGTATACTGATTTTGATGACACCTAGCTATATTTAATTTCTTGCAAAACGAGAACGTACGACGAAAGCGAAGGCGCAGGACCTGGCAGAGGGACAAGGTAAGGTAGTGAGAACGGGAACGTGGACTGTCGTCTCGTGCCTAGCACCTGGGCGGCCGGATCCGTCCGTGCTCACACCAGGAGGGGATTTTTGCTGGATATATTCGCTCTCGCGTTGAAATTTGCGACAAGACACTCACACACCCATGTTTGTTTATTTATACATTCATTTTCGTGATGGAAGGATCGGCACGCAGGCCGGTATGTGCTTCAATTTGATTTGGTGACTAGACTGCACGGTGCTCAAACCACAATAGAATAAGTAAAGGTAGGTCTCCTGGTAGCAGGTGTGGAAAACACATCACGAGCCGCCTCTCAGTCATTCTTAATGCTAGCAATTGTCCTCTAGAAGCTACTGCAAACACATATTTGGTATTTTGATCAAACACGGTGGCGGCGGCTATATTTGAAAATCAGTATCTACACAAACAGGCAGCTTGGGACCGTCTGTGTGAAAGAAAGATCCGTGTCTCGGTTTTTTTTTTTTTTTTTTTTTTACAATAAAAAGATCCATGTCTCATTGTGGAAAGCCTCAAATTAAAGGACAACTCGGTGACCTTTTTTCGTGGAAGTTATTATCACAATGTATTGGTCTATCAGACGGTACGCAATGATGCCGTCTTCAAGAGTATCCCTTACTCAGTTCAGCGTTGCAAGCGGATCATTAGGAATTGATTTCCTCTGGTTAAGCTAAAAGCAAAGGTGGCTTAGTCTTCATCCAATAAATAATTTAGGTCTACAAGCCTTTTGTGTAATTTTCTTTTTACTTTCTCTTGACCTTATTGATTTCTTGAGCATGTTCTGTAAACTCCTAGTTCCTCTATTAATAAATTCCAGTGGATGTCAAACCCCTCCAGTTTCTTAAATAATGAAAAAAGTTAAAATAATAATAAAAAGAGGTCTGTAAAAGTTTTGTTACATTCGTTCTTCCATTCAAACAACGTTGAAAACAATTTTTCGTTTCAGTTCACAGAGGCAGTTTTAGCTCTAAAACTCTGAAAAAATAAATTAGTGAAGATGACCATATATATCGTCTTAGGATATATGACAGATGCTTACACGCGCGCATGCACTAATTTGTGACATATACAAATATTAGAAGAATATGATTGATCTAATTTTTTTTTTTTTTGAGAATTATATGATTGATCTAATTAAACGAACAAGTCGAGCAGCTGCAAGGAGGCCGTCGACCTGGGCCTCTGATGTACCAAGACGGCCCGTGCGAGGTCCAGAGCACAGACCCACCGTTAGGCCCACTATAGCCTTCCTGCTGTTCTGTTGTAGTACCAAGCCCAGGCCCACCACGCTGCCTCCTCATGTAGCCGCCAAGGGCCTGGCCCGTAGAGAAGCCCAGCCCACACTCCGCGCACGCGTGGGCCTTATGCTAACGCAAGCTGCTTTGAGCTTATTTGTAGTGGTATATTTGTACATGTTTTGAATTGTTGTTAGCTTCAATTTGGCAGATGCTCTGGCACGGTTGAGATCGATGGAGCTTTTCTTTGCAGCCTTCGTTTGTGCTGCTGGTTTCTTTCTCTTATTCTTACCTTCGTCGCTCTTGCTATGGGAGTAGGAGAGAGATAAAAGGAAGAAGAAACATTTATTACATGAAAAAACCCTCTATTGTGATGTAGTTTCTACGTGTGATGTTTGTTGACGCGTGCCTACCATGGAGCAGTTTAGTTTGTACAATCAGGACTGCTCTAAACGTTACTAATCTGCCTGGCTATCTACTACTAATTAATGTAGAGTATTTATATTTTAGCTACCTACAATCCGTCACGTACGGCTTAACTATTGCATGCATTGCAACTTACTGAGAAATTCATTCCAGTCCTAGTGGCTAGTGCAAACAAAGAGATCATCTCGACTATACTATCAACGCGTTCTTGTTATTAAGAAATGACGTGTACTACGTACATACGGAACGTTACGCGGTGCACAATAACTGCTAATATTACACGTCTTTGTATCTTCTATTCAATTATTATTCGTGCACACAAAGGACTTCTGAGAAGAGACCACTTGGACACCAGCCTATCCGACAACTACTATCAGTCAGTACCAATAATTATCAAACAATTTAACAGGGTGTAAGAACTGTAATGCAATCAACCAAAAACTCTTATGTGTTTGTGTTGGAAACGGTAGTATATCCATGAAGCTCATCTTATCCTATGAAACTTTAATTATCTCACTCATGTTAGCTTGATTATTAATATCCATGATTTTTAAGAAAACTACACAATGACTGACCTTATTACCAACTAGTAGTATGAAAAGAATATTAATTAGGGAAAGAAATGAATCAGCATCAGGGTGATGTCCGTGTGAAGACCCCAATGCAATTAAAAGACCAATTATGATAATAGAGAATGATTCTTTTTTTTTTTTTCGAATAAGATGAAGACGCCAATGCATACATATCTTGATATAGCTTAAGACCTAGTCTTGCATAGGTCGTCAAGCTAGTCTTGGAACAAAGGTATCAAAAGTTGTACCTTGTTATTAAAGCATATCCAAAAAAAAAACTTGCTGATGGCATTCATGTTCGTTGTATAGCCAACAGACAAGGTTTTGGAAGTTTCTCTGAACTTGGAACTCATGTACTACGCACGACGTACTGTCGCTGTTGAGTGACACCTCCGAAGTTTCCAGGAAATTCAGCTGATGCTGCGCCTACCTTCCTCTGCAACAACCGACAACAAATTGAATCCACTGTGACGACTCGATCGATCGACTCTGCTTGTGGGCACTACTGTACTAAGCAAATGGCTTCGTGAATAATGTAATATACCAATTTAAACGTCTAGTGTGTGCGTACCGTTTATTTGTAGGTCTACCCCATATATATCTATGGCCCGGTGTGTGTTTGTTCTGTTTGTCAAAAGATAGATATACTCACAGGCCGGATCAATTGGCTTATCAAGAAACCAAAATCATTTGTTGTCACACTTGTTGATGTAGCAATATTTAATAAACGTACAATTATAAGTGTTAAACTCAATCGAACTATATAGTAATTAACCTACAGTTTTACAAGTGTTAGATCAGCCTTGCATGCTCCAACATGTTTTATGCCAAAGACTTCTAAATCTTAGGCTAAAATTAATTTGTACAAAGATATATTATCATCTAAAATATTTCATGATATTGTATTCTTTGAAAACTAATTAGATGCTCATAACATTTTCTATATATTCGATCAATGCAACAAGGTCAGATACATAGAATCATTGTTATCGGGAGTTATGGGAAGAAAAAGACAGGTGGATGGGCAGCACAAAGTGATTCCACCCATGGATTGGGATTTCACTGTAGGGTTCAGACCAGCCATTGTAGTACCCAAATTTCACCAAAATTGCTAATGTTTTAATAGAGGTTCTCTTCTACAACATACTTTTTTGGGTATTTTTTGTTGTTACTAAGTACTCAACATGTTTATGCATATCCATACAAAGAGTGGAAGTCATGAAACCACCAAAAGGTTAAATGTGTGCTTAATTGATAAGAATCCAGCTCTTTGTTGTTGAAATTAAAGAAGGTGAAGCAATGTAGGGTTTAGGATTTTTTTTTTTTTGAATGGAACAGGGTCTCCCCCTTTTTTTCAATTAAATGAAAGAATGTTACAAGCAAATTACAGAGCAACCAAACTCAAAAGAAAGAAACAAATAAAAATTACATAAAAAGACTCTCTCGAGGCACTATTTAGTTGTTAACTAGCCGTCCCGCTTTGGACACAAGCCATGCCAAGTTCCTCCTTGAAGATTGATTTCCACCTAACAATATGTCTCTGACCTTGATCAAAGATGATGTTGTTTCTTAATTTCTAGGTTCCTCAACAAGCACATATCATGATTTCCCTGAAGATAGGACCGCCGAAGTTATTCCTTGCTTGTAGAAGCATATCATGTGAATTTAGGTTTAGGTCCCACTAGATGGATGTGCTATCCTTGCAGTCTTTGCTGAAAGGGCAGTGGAAGAAAAGATGCATGCAAGTTTCTTCAATGCCTTGATCACATACGACACAATCATAACTATCAAGATGTTTCTTGTGTTGAGCCTGTCCCTGAGTAGGAGCCAAAAGAAGAATTTCTAATCACTAGTGCTACTACCTTTCCATGCCCATTTTAGGATTGGGAATGTGGGGTAGCATTCATGCAATAGCTTATACACCTTCTTACTGCTAATTTGAGTTACCCTAGCTATAAGACCAAGAGTCATTCAAATTTTCATCAAGTGCCATATATCTTGAATAGTCTCTAAGAGTTCGAAAAGTTGACCTGCAAGGACGAAGGCATGGGCATGGGACTGAAAACCCTATCCAATTCATTGTTCGAAAAGAATCTCATAGAGGACTTAGGCTTCCTAGCGAAAGAGAACAATTTAGGGATTTTTTGACATAATTGTTGGTCAATCCACAAGTATATCCAGAGCAAAGCTTAATTACCCTTATTTGGATTGGATTTAGAGAAGGTCTTGAAAGTCCCAAAGAGCTTGAGGATATCTTTCCCCCAGAAGGAACCAACTGCATTTCTAGCCTGTGGAGGGGGTATTTGGATTGGAGTAGAAGGTCAACCAGGTCAACTTTACCCAAGGAGTGTCATTGTGATTGTAGAATTTATCCAAGAACTTCATTAATAAGGCATAATTCTGACTCTCAATATCAATAATTCCGAGGCCACTCTACTAGACAACTGCCTTTCTTATTAACATCTCCTTTGCTCCAGAGGCGGTGCCAAATGACTACATATGACTACAATTCCTTTGGTATTTTTTTATGTTTTTATTATTTGTCCTGTGCCAAATATATCTCAAGAAAAGAATCACTAGATCTCACAAAAGAATAGCAGAGTGATTATTCATAGTATACATCTTCTTCCGGGAATTGTATTGATGTACATAGGTAAATAACTAAAAACCTGAAAAACTAAACCTTAGACATTTGTTTCCCAAATATATATGTGACTATGTACGTACTCATTTTTATTGCACTGACAGTTTGGTAATAAAATAAAAAAAGAAACCTCTAGCGATGTAAACTCCGCATGAGGTAATAATGAGAGCATGTGTAAATTTTGATGAACACCGTGTCACCGTTCGTTCATTCATATGAACTTGAATAATCTAACAGGCCCCGCGACATCATCCTCGCTCTCGGCCTGGAAAAGTTCTCCAGACAAGGCATCAAAATCCCTCGCCATCGTCTCGCCCTCTCCTTGCACGGCCACGGCGACATCGAACGCCGCGGCGGCTCTGTGTCGACGCATGTGCCCGCCGAGTGCCTGCCCGGTGGGGGAACACGGCGCCGCAGTTGCCGCACCGGTGCATGTCATCGGCCGGCGTCGGCGCCTTCCCTGGTCGCGAGCCGAGGAGGAGGTCGAGGCCGTGCGCGCGCACCAGCGGCCGCTTGTGGCTCGTCCGGTGGCCGCCGAGCCTGGAACGTCGCGAACGCGCGGCCGCACGTCTTGCACCGGAACGCACCGCCGCGGCAGCCGGCAGCCGGCGCCTGACGTTGGGCGGCGCCATGCTTGACGATCACCTTGCTCGCCGTCGACAGCGAGGAGAGGTACAGGCGCAGCAGCAGCTGGTTACTGCTCGCCGCCGTTGGTCGTCGTTCCGTCGTGGCGGTTGCCATGTCCGATCGATCCACAGCTAGATAGGTTGGTGTATGATTAGAACGTGCTTAATACAATACGTACCAATAAGACGATGTTTCTCAAGCTAAGCTTGTATGGAATGTTTCGATGCTTGGCAAGGATCACGTATTTATAGGAACGAGGATATGCTGCATGCCAAACGCTGTGGAGCTACAAGAGATCGATGCCTGCATTGACCAGACCTCAAGTCAACGTCAAGCTCGATCGCCAGCAGCTGAGCACGTTGGATGACCAATGGTAGGGCGCCACGTACGCAAGGCGAAGCTTCGGCGCTTTTTCGCCGCAGCGGGACCGGGCGATCGTATGGGATGAGACGACGTGCCGATCGAATGGTAGTGCCCACGCGCAGAAGGAATGCTATTCTTGGGTCTCCTTCAGCCGCTCAGCGTCAACACGCCTTTTCCAGCTATAATAAGAGTATCCCTACTGGTTCCTCTAAATGCATCCGGTACCTGTTATCCAGTATCATTTAACGTAAAATTCACCTGCAGCGGCGTCCTGTATGCCTCCCCCTACCCGCACCAGTCCTGGAACTGGAGTGCCATAGCACCGCTGCGAGGAGGACGAGACCATCGCAGTCGCCGATTTTTTTTAGTGTCGGAAAACTGATAGAAAAATCAATTCAGTACTTTCTTGTCGGTAATTCATATTTTAGTGTCGGTTTTTTTTCAGATAGGAAATTTTTAGTTTCAAGTAGTGAACTCGGACTGGCTGATGGACACCTTGAGGTTCTGCGAACTCGGGCGCCACCACGAAGGGGGCGGCAGGTCCTCCGGTGCTAGGAACACGGGGCGACCCGCCCCCGCCTCCCCCATAAGGCCCATGACACAAGACTCGCTGCGACAGAACGCTGCAGTCATGACGCCCACGGCGTCGCCATGCGCGCCTGCGCTCTCGGGTCCTTCGCCACCGCCCCCGCCGCCCTCGGGTCCTCCACCACCGCCGTCATGCTCGCGCCTGCCTCGCTGTTTCGCCTCCACCACCGAAGCTCGGCGGGGGTGAGCGCGCCATGCACGAGCCACCGCAGGCGAAGCCGTGCCGCCGCCAGAGGGAGGGCCGCCGCGTGTTCCTCCGGCCACGGGCTAGCTCGTCCACCGAGATGGGCACCGATGGGAGAGAGAGAGGGAGGGAAGGGGTGGTACGGGTGGGAGATGGGAGAGAGAGAGGAGAGAGGGAGGGAGAATATAGATGACATGTGGACCCACGAACTAGTAGTTGGGGTATGGAGGATGGATATAAAGGATGATGGGTGCAAGAGAAATGAGTTTAGAAGAGAGAATCTTGATTATCAGCATGTATAGTCCGGGACTAGCTCTTATCTATTTCCTCAAAAGGATCAAATTCAGCCCTATTGTTAGTCAGTCAAACTATCTAAAGTCTCACTAAATTTATAGACAAAAAGGATCAAAAGCGTGCTAATTTCTCATTGACGCTTTTATTTGTTTCTATTTTAATTATTTTATCAAAAGCGTAGACGTACGTAGCTACTAACTAACAGCTGATTTTGCCTGATTTTGGTTGGTAGTGTGATCCACGCCACATTAAAATAGAGATATAGCACTATAAGTTTATTGATTATGACCATGGATGCCTAATGACGACTTTGGCAGATGAATGGCGTGTAAGTGTTGCACCACATGATCCGCATACATGCTCCCAAAGCAGTCATCCATCGGTTCCAGCATCCAATTTCCCACTTTCAACGAGTAAATGTGTTGCACGATGCATTTGTTTGGCTACCAATATGCAAAGACGTACGATGATATCTTTGGATGCAGAATGTGGACAAAGATGCAGTTTGAATTCTTTTGGTAGTGGATTCAGACGTCCATACGTGTCTGTCTATGCAATGAGATTTTTTTTAGAGTTTGATATGCAATGAGATTTCTATGGATTGTTACCGGAAAGGAACAGATAGATATATAGATCACCATCACCTAGTAGCTTATGTCTAGCGTGTTGGATATATATGATGTGCTATCAATCGTCATGGGCATGACTCATGGCGCTCCTAGTTTGGTGACGTACTGACGTACGTACACTGGTGAACAACTGAAGTGAACAGAGACTTGCTCATATGCAGACGAACTTGGCCTGGGTTTGGCACACATCGTGTATACTAAGTACGTGTGGAACTAACTCTGCAGATATTATATTTGCATTGACCTGAGACTGGCGACTCAGACTGGAGCACACAATATATACTACA
The DNA here is from genome assembly GCA_015847255.1 of Hyparrhenia diplandra. Taxonomy (NCBI): domain Eukaryota; kingdom Viridiplantae; phylum Streptophyta; class Magnoliopsida; order Poales; family Poaceae; genus Hyparrhenia; species Hyparrhenia diplandra. Next base: position 85,926 of record JADLZK010002668.1, on the reverse strand, counting down.
GTCTCTCCACAGTCAGCAGCAAAGAGTAGGTACTTACGTGACGCTGCACTTGTACTAGCGCTGAGCTTGTCCATACTGCTTCCCTCCGGGAGGAAACGTGCGTATATGTCTGTCTTGCTTCATTCAGTGAGTAAGGGAGGTTATTATATACTATTACGTAGCAATCATACATCGCAGATCAGAGCTCAATAGTAAATGGTGATCGATATTCTCCTCCAGGTCTTCATACAAAATTAGTTTGGGTTTCCATCATGGCTATACTCGCCAGTACACAATATATAATGGATTAATAAAATAGTTTGTAATGCAGTTGCTCATCTATTTCTTACAAGGAATCTAATGCAGTGGATAAAACTATATATGCAAACTTGCATACAGTCACAAGTCTGATATGTGCTCTCTCTCTCTTTTTTTTTTTTCTTTAGATCATGCCGAGCGCATTTTTCATTAAGCAGACATAGTGTTATAACCCGTGGTTGACCCCGTAACAACAATAACCATGATCACCACACCTATGTAGCTACAGTACTTGATCTTACATAAGGGATTACATTGGGATAAACATTGCTACTAGAAAGAAACGGAAACTGGAATCAAGCCCAAACAAGCAAAACTGTCTAGGCTCCTGTAACCGGCCAGTGACCAGCAGCGAGCTTGGGCCATGATATGATCAGCCAGATCTGCCGGCGAGGGTAGCCACTCCATCAAATGTTCTAGCATTTCTTTCCTTCCAAACCAACCACTTACTAGGAATAGCAGTGAGTCGAAACCTCAATGCAAGCCTTTTGGAACCAGATTCTTGACTTTGAGCTACCAATGGAAGAGTTGCTCCTCCTGAATCCTCAATCTAGATAGACATATATGCCACACCTCTCTGTTGTAACTAACAGCCAATGATGATATCGTCCCAACGTCTCTGGTAGTTGGTCGCAAAGGATGCAATTGTTCGACTGTTGAAGCCCATGGTGAAATCTTCTGTCGACAGTCCAACACCGTCCATGCATGGCCAGCCAGTAGAAAAATCTAAAAATGCGGCGGAGCCCCGCTTTTTTTTTTTTTTTTTTTTTTTTTTTTGAAAAGAGCCACGGTATGATATGTGCTCCACTCAAGATGTCTGGAAGATCGATTGGGTCGCCAAATATGACAAGTCTTAAGGGATGAGCGAGAGTTAAAGTGTGACCTACATATTTATATGACTACTGTCACAGTGAGTAGTGTAGTTGCAGATGACTAAAATTCCTTTGGTTGTTTATGTTCTTATTACTTTATATTAACAAAAGGAATCACTAGATTGCACCAAAGAATTGTAGAGTGATTATTCATAGTATATATCTTCTTCCGGGAATTGTTTTGGTATACTCCTATACAGGTAATTGAAAAAAGCCAGAAACATTAAACCTTAGAATTTTTTTTCCCAAATATATATATGCATGACTATGTACTTATTTTGATTGCACTAACAGTCGGTAATGAGCATGTGTAGTTTCATATGCAACCACACTTTGAATGGACTCCGGCCGTCCAGTAAATTTGATGATTTACTGGAATATGAACTTGAATAACCTAACGGGTATCACCGTCACGGTTCGTTCATCATATGAACTTGAATAACCTAACGGGCTCCACGTCATCATCCTCGCTGTCGCCCTGCTCTCCAGATGACAAAGCAAGAGCCCTCGTCGCCATCTCACCCTCTCCGTTACCGCGATGGCGACATCAAACGCCGCCATTGCTGCCCTGTGTCGACGCATGTGTCCGCCAAGCGCCCGCCGCTGGGGAACACGGCGCCGCAGTTGCCCCGCACCGGCATCGCCGCTGGCCACGGGCAGCGGGGCCCTTCCCCGGGCGTGCGCCGAGGAGAGATCGAGGCCGTCTTGCCAGCGCACCAGCGGCCGTTTGTGACTCGTCCCGATGGCCGCCGAGCCTGGAACGTCGGGAACGCGCGTCCGCACGTCTTGCAACGGAACGCACCTCCGCCCGGCGCTGCCGGCACGGTGCTGGTGATGGTGGTGGTGGTGGTGGGTGGCGGCGCCATGCTTCACGATCACCTTGCTCACCGTCGATAGCGACAACAGGTACAGCCGCGGCAGGTGGTTACTGCTCGCCGCCGTCGGTCGTTCGGTCGTGGTGGTGGCCATGTCCGATCGATTATCCACACGTACAAACAGCTAGGTAGCTTGGTCGAATAATAAGCAAGCTAAGCTTGTATCGAATGTTTTGACGCCAAGCAATGGCAACGTATTTATAGGCGGCAGGATGCATGCCAGCAGAGAGAACGATGGAATAAGCTTAGAGCTGTATTTGTGTGTAGAAGAGATCGATCGATGCCTGCATTGACCTCAAGTCAAGGTCAAGCTCGCCACCGAACTAAGCTCCAGGACCACCAATGGCAGGGGCGCCACGTACGACGGCGAAGCTTCGTCGCTTTTATCGGCAACGTGTCTGCATGTTGTGTGAAGTCACGGGCGTACGCGTAGCGTGACGAGTGCGGTACGGAGGGTGCGCGTGGACCGTGGGATCTGCTGTGAGATCCGTGCGGAAGTTGCTTGAGATTATGCGCACGTGGTAGGGGCACGCTGACTGGTGCACACAGGAATAATGCGCTGTAGATTCCGGCATGGGAAGTGACGAGCGCGAGCGCGTGTTTAATTCCATGGATATGGTCTTAGTTTTGGGCCCTTAATTTTGTTGTGACCACAAGTGTGAACGAGGTGGAACTTCATTCTCTGCTTTTGTGTACGTCCGGCGTGTGCTAATTTCTCATGATCTTGTTTTTCATTTATTTATTATGATAAGAAAATAATATTAGCACACACTACCTGTTTTCCATTGTAATGGTATAATAATGTGATGCACGCCACATTAAAATAGCGATTAGTACATTGGTTTATTGATAATGACCAATGCAAATTGACCATGACTTTATATATATAGCAGATAAGTATTTGGAAAATGATGCTTGCCTTTTTTCATGCAGCACTTCGCCGGCTATATGCCTATATGCTCCCAAAGCAGTTTTCCCACCGAGCCACCGGTAAATGTGTTGCACGCGCTGCATTAATTTGCGTTGTTTGGCTACAGTAGAGTATTTTCCTATATATAAGCAAAGACTTACGAGACCATATCTTATGCGGATGTGCAAAACACTACTCGTCAGAACCACACATATAGATATCTTTCTATAACTTATGCTAACGGCTCAACTAGGAATATATGAATGTGGAATATTCGATACGTTGATCACGTTGAATGGCCTGATCTCGAGATTTTTTATTTTTATTATTATTATTTTTTTGTTCATAGAGGCTTCAAAACTCTGTTGGAAATACACTAAAATTTCGTCACCAAACTAGCTAGGAGCCAAATATGTAGCGGAGCAGACTTCCACACACGCAAAATTAATCAGTCTAGTTTACCCAAGACTTGAGCAGCAAGCTAGGTTGATTATTCTTCACCTTGAATTGCTTAGCCTGTTCTTCCTATGGATCTAATTAACACAGGACAAATTAAATCATGGTCGATAATTAAGTGTGTGTCTCTGTGTAGATGCATGCATCGCGCGATGCAGTGAGATTTCTATGGATTGTCACCAGGAACAGGAATAGATGAGATCACCATCACCTAGTACTAGTACTAGTATTACGTATAGCGCGTTGGATATGTATGACGCATGTGCCATCAATCGTCATATGGCTCCTAGTTTCGTGACGTACGCACACACTACATGAGCTAGCTGCAGGTGAACAACTCAAGAAGACCACAATCGAGACTTGCTGATATGTGACTCTAGCGCATCGTCTGAGTACGTGTGGAACTAGCTAACGAACTAGAGTGTCTGGGATTTGCTCTGCTCCACGTTTTTCAGTTTCACTCTATTTTTTTTAGCTAAACGGCTTTTAGCTCCACACACACACACCTCAGTTCGAGAAAAAAAATGTGAGGTTGTTAGAGCACCTACTAGCGTGCTCGAACTACAGGTTTGTTGGAGCAACACCACGATGGAATTTGTGGAGCAGAGTTTGTAAAAAGCATTACAACCACCACCGCATTGACTTGTCGACTCAACGACTCACACAATATATTTGTAAACAGTCTCGACAGTCAGCAGCAAAGAGCAGGTAGTTACTCGACACTGCACACGCACTAGCGCCGAGCTTATCCATCTTTCATGCTCCGCACAGGGAGGAAACGTGCGTTCACATGCATCTACTTCTTGCTTCCTAGAGGGAGCTGAGGTTATTACTAAACCTTCCATCATACTTCATCACAGTGAGCTGCATATTAAATAAATGGTGGTAATGCTTCTTTAGGTCTTCATACAAAAATGAGTTTAGGTTCCATCATCCATCTTCACTACACAATAATTGCATCAAACAAAACAAAAAATAAATCTTTATATACTCACTGATGAAGCGTAAAAATGAGTTTCGGTTCCATCATCTTCACTATATATATGTCGAGCGTGAAAATGAAAATAAAAAAGGCAATTTTTTTTACCCAATCAAGGCATGCACATACAATAAGTAGCTAAGAGGCATGTGTATAGACTGAAACAAACTACAGAAGTGAACAAAACCATAGATCCGTGGATAGGCTCAAGCAAACTGTAGTACTGGACACACGTGGCAATCGAGTAGGCCGAAGACAACAAAAAACATGGGCCCAATCCAAATGTCAAGATGGGCTAAAATAGAAAACAAGCAGACAACCCAACTTTAACCAACTGGGCCGAAAACGTAAACAGACGAGATCGAGCTGCAACGCGAGCGTGCATCTCAAATGGGTAGGACCACACGCGTTGCCTGCGTTTCAGCTAGGCTGGATGCTAATTAAATGGCCTGAGACCGAGAGCCGAGTTTTTTTTTTTTTTTTTGACAAGAAACCGAGAGCCAAGTTACAAATAAAGAAACAGATAGGCGGTGGCTGAACAGGCTGCACAGAGACTACAAGTTTTACATATTTATTTGTTTTATTTAGCTTTTTTTTTTTTTTTTTGCAAAATAGCAAAAGCTTGTACTTAATACAATAGCAAATATATCTAGGTCTTTGTCTTGAAAAAAATCATCTAGCTTCATTTTTTGTTTAACAAGAAAATGAGATCAATTATGTATTACAAAAATGTAGGAAAATTACTTGTAGGAGGAATCGATTTGTTTACATTATTTTTAGGAGGAATCGATTTGTTTCCTAGGTGGGAAAAAGCACATCTAGCGAATTGGCTTGTAGTCCAATGGTAGGGCGGTCCAAAGGGGCCGCTTACCCACCGGGTTCAAATCTCGGTGCTCGCGACCTTTTCCTGGGGATTTTCCTAGGATTTTCGGCGTTATGCATTAAGTGGTAGCGGCGTTCCGTCGGCGACGAGGCGCCAATGGTGACTTCGAGAATCTCCGGATCTGCCGGGTGCTCGGTCCTTGGAGGTGCTCATAGTAGGGGTAGGGTTTCGCGTGCGTGTGTTCATAGGGGTGAGTGTGCGTGCGTGTTGTGAGCGTCTGCGTTATCGCGTGTCATTCTCAAAAAAAAAAAAAAAAGCACATCTAGGAATTTGAATTACAAACAAAATGAACCTGATGGGATAAAAAAAATTACAATGCATTGTTCTTAGGAAAAAGTCCGCATTATGTCCCATAACTTTCCTGAAAATCAGTTTTTCTCCATGAAACCTAAAACCGGCTAAAAGACCTCAAACCGTTCACATTATCTCCCTATCCTAGTTACTAGGAGGGACTCTCAGCGTTCGTTCTTCTGCGGGGACTCTCTTAGCGTTGTTAAGTGGAAGCAATAATTTTTGTTAAATTAATTCTTTGTAATCATCAAGGATTGTAATCACAGTTATTTCTTGATTGCAATATTTCTTTTATAGCATTGCTGATTTTTTTGGGCAATGACGGGTAATGAGAAACAATCCAATTATGTTACAGAGGTATAAAAGCTTCATGGGTTGTTGTATTGAACTATCGAACTTCGGCTCCTCCGATGTCTCTTCATATGCACAAAGTGTGCATCGTGTTATAGGATTTATTTTCAGAATTTAATGACTTGATCGAAAACAGAGATAGTACCACAATTTATATTTCATCTATGATTAAATTTGAAAGAACAAATTCGGTGTAGTTTTCAATTCAGTGTGTGGTATATTCTTGTAAGTAATATAAACATAACTTTTGTGAGACGGACAGGAAATAATGTGCTGCTGACTTCCCTAGCGTTGTTGGATTATTTTATGAATCAAAAAAAAAAAGTAAACATGTTAACCATGTCTGGACATTTACTGCATATAAGATATAAGACATTTATGAATGGACATAGAATTCGATGCTGTCACAGTGCTCTGCAAATAAACTCATGAATAAGAGGGATAGTTCTTTAACTCTTATACTTCATGCACTAACGGCTCCCTCACTAATGCATTTTTCAGTGGACCACAAAACCACTCAACAAAAAACATTGGCAGGTTTCTTCCCAATATGTAACCCATACAACTTAAAAGATTAAAAAAAGAAATAGTTGACTTTCTTCAAACAGAGGGTACAATGACAGCTTATTTGTTGGTTGTAAATTTTGATCTGAAGAAATAATTCCTTAAGAATATAAATAGCTGAAGCAACTTTTTATTCAATAACATTCTATTTCTACTTCAAAGATGAAAAAATAAGTCTCGAATATAGGTAGTAAAGGGTTTGTATTGAATACCTTGTTTCTTTCTCAAACACAGTGCTTAAGCACAGGGCAGCTGGTCAGCATGTCGTAACTGGAATTGGATAGGTGATCCTTTCAACGGCGACAAATTCATCAAACTTGCTGCAAATTGATCAAAGCTGCAGAGGATCAGGGAACTGAAATAAATGTATGCTTAGGGATAACTATCTTGTATTGTCCATTTCAGTTTATTAAATAGTTGAAAACATAATCCAAATACATAAAAATGTTTTCAACTTCCCTCAAAAAAAATAAGAGCAACAACTTTGTTATATAAAATTTGATTTTCCTACTGCCTCTTATTTTGGTAAGGACTTGTAACTTCATCATACCACTAAGAAACAGCTATGTAACTTCATCATACCACTATGAAACAGGACAATAATATCAGGCGTGGGTGAGGTCCATGTAAACTGACAGTAGCACATGTAACATAGACATGCTCTTTCAAAACTAAAAAGATAACTAACAGGCCTTTTGCTATTAAAAAACTACACGGCACAGTGAGCCAGAGATAGACATGGAGATTCAGAGATATGGTTTCAAGACGAACCTGCTTTCAAGAGCAAAATCGTGAATGATTATCCAGGGGCCAAATCCTTAATCCATGGCCTCACGAAAGAATATGCTTTTTGTACCAATTAATCTGTTGAAAAACTCTGTATCATATAACCCCGCATCGAGAAAAGGGTAACATGAGCGTAGCCTTTCATAATTAGGAACAACAGATGGAATTGGTACCGCCGGAAGAAGAAAAGGATTTGGTACACATTAGCTTGCGATAGGGACTATCAACTGAGAGGAAATGGCTAAGAAGTGCTCCATATATAGATCTCAAAATGCAATTAGGAGGCATGTAACTGAACAGATCGGCCATCAATGCAAAGTGAGGCGGACAACCGGCAAAGGCAAAGGAAACGATTGGGTTAAAACGACCCAGGCGGCAGATGGGGATCACGGCGTCGCGAGGGAGGGCGCATGGGCGTTCAAAGGACACATTTGTAATCATTTTAAGAAGATTACCTGAACATGAACCACAACAGTTACATAATTTTTGTATCTCCATATCTCGCATCCCGACTCGGGGTGTCTGCTTGAGGCGTAAGCGGGGAAGACATTTACCAAACATAAATATTGTAGATAGAAGCTTAAAAGCTGAGTTAACCTTTGCAAACATGTTATGATTATGGTCTGAAGCTAAGAATATGTCCCTTCATCACGTGCTTTCTTATATGTTGTTATCAATAACAAATGACCTATTAGGAAATTACCCAAAAGTTAGTGATAAGTACCCAAAAGTTTGTCATAAATCAATAACTCTACATGATACAAGGAAGGTACGCTGAACCTTAGCAACCGTTGTGTGTGGCGTGCTTTGGTAATGGAACAACCCAAGAATGTGGTGCTGTCAGCAGCATTTTATCAGATAAGTTTCTTATGAATTCCTGCACAAAAGAAGTTTGAATAACCATAAGAGAACTAAATATTAATGAAGCATAGATAAAAAAAAAAAAACTAAACCGGCAATATAAACCACCTGCAACAAATTTGAGGTCAAAAGCATCATCCCACGAATCCCTGTATGAAGCTTTCGAAAAATGCTTATCAGAAAGTGCTGCAGCAGGTTGCGTGAAGGTTGAAGGAATCTACCGGAATCACTGATATCCTGCATAAACATTGGTAAAATTCTAACAGGAGGGCAGCTTCCTAAGGTGAATGGAATAAGAGAGATAAATTATTGGGATGTGCCCTCGCTATGCGGGAGGGGGCCTCGTACCCAGGCTGCTGTGGTCGTGCGGCATGGCATCGCCGGAGTCGGCTGTGGAAGAAAATTGGCTCACATGGCATGAGGAAGCGATCGTGCAAACGAATCAGCATGTGCATATCGTGATCGAAAATTGAGAAGATAAAAAAAGAGAAAAAGGAGAGCATACCTGATGGTGGTGCCTTTACGCGCGCGGGGGGCGGCGTGCCGCCGCTGCTGCAGCAGTGGTCAACGGCGAATAGCGGCGAGGGAGATGGCCGGAGGCGGGTGAACGCTGTTGTGGGACTATGCTGCGGCCCGACGGGCGCCGGGAGGAGCGTGGCGCAGCAGCGGCGCCCGTGCGGGCGCGCCACGCGGGCAGGTGAGGGCGGAGGCGTGAGGCGTTCCACGCCGCCACGGGCGGTTGGCGGAGGGCACAGGCGGTGGAGGTCGCCGACGGGCGGAGGAAGAGCAACCGAGGCTACGGCGTGGTGCTTTGGGTGGTGGATGTGTTTTTTTGGGCCCGCGGGAGAGGATAAGGCTGAACAGGGGCCGGGAGGCGAGGGTGGAGGGGAGGCGGGGGCGCTGGTGGGAGCCGTCGTGGGAGGACGCGGGCGGCAGGTTACGGCATCTTCGTAGGAAGGGGAAGAGGCCGCGGAGGAAGATGGATCGGCTGCCTGGAGTTCGCGCGAAGACAGCAGCGTGACACCGTGGATGCCTACGTGGATGCGCTGCATGTCCAGAGAACTCCTAAGTGGGGGTTTCCCATATAGAAAGTTTAGATAAAGTGATTTTGAAGGTGGTTTTAACTTTTTCTTTTTAATTTATTTTGAGTGAATATTTAAAAATCTTAGTAAATGGAGGGAAGTGTTTGACTGGTTTTAACTTTATCGATTAAATCTTCCAGAAGAAGGCGGCCGCGCCCCATGGCGGCTGCCGTCGCGGGTGAGCCGCCCGCTGACTGGTGGGATGCCTTCTGCATGCGGATGTCTGGTGTGTCACCCTCCCTCGTCCTTCTCCGCCATCCTCCTCAGCATGTGCCTGTGCTGCTGGCTGGTGGCGGCCGTGCCTGTGTTTCCATTAAGATTTGTCGCGGATTGCGTGGTGGTTGCTCTTGCTCCTCGGGCGTCTAGGGGTGATTGGTAGATTTGCGTCACGTCAGTGAAGAATTGCGCCGGTAATCTTGTGGCTCTGTCGATCATGGTACCGAGTGGGCGTGATTAGTGTGCTGGCAATGCTGGAGTTGGAGCAATGCCGCTGATCAGAGTCATGTTCAGTTTCAGGTGGCAGTTGTCAATAGTGCACATTCCAGTTTTAGGTGTGATTCCTTTTTCGAATTGATCTAGGTTGTCAAGAACAGTTCATCGTGTGTATGCCTTTGTGGCCCTGAAAATTTCATGATTCTTTTTTTTTTATAATTGCGATGATGTAGTGTAGATGCACTTCGACTTCAAATGTCTGATCTCTACTGGTTTTCATCTAGAGCTTGATCTTCTTTGAAACATCTAGAGCTTGATCTTCATTGAAAGATCCAAAGCTCTGTTAGTTTGTAGAAGGTGGAAGAGGTTTGCTGCCATTTTTTATTAATGTGTAGAGCGATGCTGCCATTTTTTTTAACCTCTATATTAGGTTAAAATTTAGTGAAAATGAAAAGGTTTGGCTCACGGGAAATAATGTGCCAACATAACAAGAACAATGTTCCAATAAATGAATAAACATATTCTACATGTACACAAAGGGGTGCTTGTATTACACAAGTGTCTTTTAAGTTTCTGACGTTGATCACTTTTAAGTTTTTTGAGGAGGAATAAATGTATATATATACATTCAGCAAAGAACAAAGGCGGCTCATGACTGAAAAATATGGGGCGGCACCCATGCCTGATACACAATTGAAGTTTTTTATTTTGAATCAGTAGAATTTTGAAGTTTAATGTGCGAAGAATACGAGAGTCCAAAAAAAAATGACTGGGTCATGTGTTGGTGAGGTGACTGTTTCTCTCAAGTTTCCAATAATTGTTGGCTGTGGCCCAGAGGATTATGGCCCCGGGGATCTCTTGCTGGCCGCGGCCCAATCTCACGAACAAGAATGGCGGCCCTAAGGCGCATCTGGCGAATCAACCATACTACTATCATGTGAGCAAGTAACAAACTAGACCGAAATGGACGTCCATGCGCTAGCCGCTGCGTTTCTTGAATACTATTCCTTGGTTGATGCACACAAAGGGGTGCTCGTTGTAAGTGACCTTAATGTATATACTATACTTAATGTATATACTATACAATATGATGGATACCTTATTACAATAATATTAGGCAGTGACAACTCTCTTGGCCGGCCACCGCCTTACAATTGCGATGCATATGCATGATCCGGCCAGGTACATATGCCAAGAGCGAGGTTGAGCGTCAGCTGGTGTATTCATTCGTCTCTAGCGCGACGAAATTTCATGGTATATTCCTCACTCTCGTTATATCTGCTCACAATGCAAGTCTATGGCCAGCTTGATCGGCGGAGTTTCCCATGTACGTTAGGACGCCCTGTTTCCTTCTTCAATCTAGTCTACCTACAAATACTAGGACTCCTCTCTAAAAACACAAGGAAAGAAGAAGACCGACAGCTGCCGCCATGGCCTCTTACTCCATACTACCTCCCGTCCAAAGTGAGCTTAAGATGACCCTATACAACAAGGAGGTGTATGTCGGACGGGAGACTAACGGACTAACCACTCTAAACACTAGAGGGCTAATTGGTACCACCTGGGTCTTCTCGTGGCCTGTAACCGATGCACCAGCAGGTGGAAACATCGTCGGCCATCTTCAGGGCACAGGTGTCCAAGTAGCATTTTTTCCCAATTATGTCTGGCACTACAACCTTGGATTAGTGTTCGGGCAGAACAGCAGGTAAGAATCTATTCATCATTTCTTCCATTCGCAACGGTTACGTACATATATAAGAGGAGACAAATAGAATAACAATTTTTTTCATTTCTTCTATATATATTCTTTAGTATGTAATGTTCAGAAAAATTTGATTGACTGCAAGAAACCCCATAGTCCACAAAATCACTTTTCTTTCGGGGTAGTATATGTATGCCATGCTGCTAACATTTCTTATATTGTTTTCTGAGTTTGTGCACCACAGCTTTAATGGGTCCACACTACAAATACAAGGGACTTCCCAAATAAATGGTGAGTGGAGCATTATTGGAGGGACAGGAGAACTTACTATGGCCAAGGGCACTGTTAAACGCACAGCAATCTCGTATATTGGAACTACAAGAATTTCAGAACTCAATATACATGTGTTCTACACTCCAACGAAACCTGTGGTAGGTATACATATAAATATTTTCTTCTGGGTTTGTTCATTCACCTAATTAAATTCCCTATATTTTGATATAAATTTTGAACTCTCAGTTTCTTATATTTCAGGGCGGATGGAGTAGACTCTAAGTCTCCTTGTATATAGGCGGTACGTAACACTTCAAACTGGTGAAAGCCGGACAAGATCTGTGTGCCAATATCTGTGCTACATAAGTTGTTTATTTCCTAATAACAATCTGCACTTTGTATTCAGGAGTACATAGAAGACAAATTTGTTGGTTCCTTATCACCTTACGCATTTCTTCTACTACAAAATTCTGTTCCAGGACCACTATTGTTACCTTGTTTATTTATAAAATTTGCAGTACTATACAGAAGTACTACAAATCAGTGATTTGTATGTAGTGTAATCTGTTTTCTAGAGGTGGCTGAGAATAGAGCTGCCTCTAGAAATCGATTTGTAGAGACGCTGTGTTTCAAGCCGCCTGTACAAATCGCTACACAGAAATACAAATCGGGACTGAAAAAATATTTTTACTTGAAATCCTAGAAGACCCAATCAGGCATCGTTTGTGTAACCTCGGAATCCACAGATACCCTGAGATGCTACTAAACTTCAAAACAACAGACACATATAACCAATAATGATTGGGGCAGCACTCCTTTGTATTTAAAAACAACGTGAAAGCAAGATATATGGATAACCAAAAGCACCAAACTAGCATTAACCAACACCCTAACACAAATAAGAGAATTGGTTTAACAACCATAATTTAAATGTTCACTCTCACACTAGTGCATAAATCTTTTGGAGCTAGTCAAAAACGATTTATGGAGGGCAGGCATTGCAACCGCCTCCATTCAGAGGCCTCCGTTAATGGAGATTTTTCTTTGGGAATAGTACAAAGAGTACAAGGATTTTTCTAATTAACATCATGAGAAAAGATTTTTTATTTGCTAAATATACTTTTCTTTATTTTGTTTTCCCTTGGCTCTAACCAAACACTGTAACACAGATGGGTACTATTTAATCAACGCGGCAAGCGTGGAGAGCAATCACCCTAAAAAAAAAAATCGTTTTATATTGTTTATCACTATACATGTATGGGCCCTCATTTTTTTTTTTTTTTTTTCGAAAAACTCTTTGCTGTCATTGTCTCTCTACATCCTTTGGAGCCCGCCAGGCCCATAGCAACAAAAAGGCCTAGCTCTATTGCAAGAAGGAATTAGCCCGTCAGGCCGAAGGCAATTATCCAACCGGCCCATATGTTGATCAAAGTCCCACCCCGATCTGCAGACAACTACTTCAGCCCATATTAGATTACAGAGCCAGCCCAACTGCTTCACGTAGAGCTTTATAATTTTTGCCTGCGTCTACTAATCAAAGTTCCTGTCTTTTGAAAGATTTTTTTTTATGGTAGTGTCAACAGTGTCTTCATCACCATCTTCTCTGAATTTAACCAACCGAGCCATGCTTAGTTGACATTTCAAACAAAACTTTATTATATCAGGATATTCTCCCCTTCATTTGGGCTCTTAGAAATAATACTTCAAAGTTAACTTTTGTTCACGTACGCTTATGTCACGAAAAAGCTTAATTGTCTGTGCTATCATGAGATATATGCATGCACAAAATAGATTCAAGTGTGAACCACTAGCTGTATCATGTATCGTAAAGTAAAGAAAACATATGCTTAGTGTGCAAGACGAGTCAGCACAAAGAAGAATGATGTTTATTATTGGATAAAGATGAAGATGCTTCTGCGAACGGATTACTCCCCACTCACCAGAGACGGTGTTGCATGCTGCCGGCCATTCTCCGTCCTTCCATCTATAAATACATCACATCTGGATCTCCTTCTTATCAGAAAATCAACACAAACTACTCTCTCGTCTCTCCTCTCACCAGGGAGGAATACTCTCTCGTCTCTCCTCTCACCAGGGAGGAACACTGCTGCTGCTAGCTGCCATGGCCTCTGACGCCACAGCTTCAGTCCAAACTACTGAACTAAAGTTGACCCTGTACAACAGGGAAGTGTATTCTGGATCGGGCATCAACGGAGTAACGATCATAGATAAAGACCCAATGGGTACAACCTGGGTCTTCTCGTGGCCTGTTACCGACGGGCAAAGCACCGATGCAAATGCTGTCGGCCTTCTTCAGGGTACAGGTGTTCAAGTCGCCAATTCTCCCAATTATGTGTATCATTACTCCCTTGGATTAGTGTTCGACAACAAAAGGTGAGAATTTAATTTGTAATATAACAGCAATGTACTAATTCCACAACATCTCTCCAGCAGAATATGTTGATACTTATGCATAGATTATAGTACCATCAGTTATTTCATTTCTTCAATTCTGATCCCGCCAGTTGCATATCAGAAATTAATACCCATTTTTCGCTGTTATATATGGTTCCTTAAACACAAGTTTGCCATCTGGTTTTCAAGAGAAAAGTCCTATTCGATTTCCCCATTTTTTGTATCAACATAATATGTTAAATGTTTTGTTGAGAAAAAATATTGATTGACTGCAAGTAACCCCACAGAAATCACCTTTCTTTGCTATCGGAGTATGGCAAGCTGGAAACCTTTCTTATATATGTCCTTTTTTCTGCTTTTGTGCACAACATATACAGGTTCACTGGGTCCACACTACAAATACAAGGAACTTCCCAAATAAATGGTGAGTGGAGCATTGTTGGAGGGACAGGAGAACTAGCTATGGCAAAGGGCACTATCAAACGCACAGAACTCTCATTTACGGGAGATACAAGGATTTCAGAACTCAAGATACATGCGGTTTACACTCCAAACAAACCTACAATCGTAAGTGATATGATGTACCAGACTTTTCAAGTCTGATGGACATACATAAGTTGACTACAGATTTTGTTTTGGCAGAACTTCCATAATATTCTACACATAGTAGCACATTTGAAGATTTTTAGAAAAGGGAGCACATTTGAAGATGATGATACTGATATGTGCATTGGATATTTGTTGAACTTTTGTATTTGACTTATATAGTAGTCCCCAAAATTTTCTAGTGTGTTTGTCCCATTGATTGTTTGATATGCAGGATGTAATCGTCATATCGACAATTTAGTATGGTTAGTTTATGCCATATGTATGCGTCGTTAATGATGCCTCGTTAATGATGCATTTGGAGAAAAATTAGTTCCTTGGTCCTAAAAAATTATGTTTTCTTTCTTGGCTCATTTTTATTAATCTTTGAAAAAAGGACCAAGAAAGAAAACATACTTTTTTTTTTTCTAGTGACAATCTGAAGCATTTCTCACTGCCAAACGCACATGCATATCTAAGTCTAGTCTAGATGTATGGAACTACACAATTTCACGCAGAACTTTACTATTCCATATGACATAGAGGCCTATTTGTAACAGTTGAAACTCAAGATTTCTGAACTTATTAATAGTCCTTTTTATAAATTTTCTGTATTAACCTTATGCAGGTTTCTGGTAATACGGGGTGTAATTTCCAGGAGGTGTAAATTTTAAGCGGACCTTAGACTGCTCTTGGTACAAGCAATACAAGATCTTCCAATATCTGTGCTTCATCAGTTGTTTCTTTTTCTAGTAATAATTGGTCTTGACTCTATATTCGAGATTAGAGACCAAATTTGTTGGTCCTGTTTCACCTTGTACTTTGTTCAACGAATTGTTTGTTTTATCTATCTATAAATCTATATATGTATCTAACCAAATATTCAAGTGCAAAGCCTTTCTTCCGTCTAACTTTTTTGCTTACCAAATTGCTCTCACGCCCATCATGCTCATATATGATCTGGATTCTGATTCGGTTCTTCTACGAGTTAGAACAAGTTGTGTCTAGTGTCTGATTTCAAGGCTTGCCAAGGGACGGCGTAGAATCTGATGGACTTTTTTTTCTAGTAATAATTGGTCTTCATGACTTTTTTTTTTTATAATATTCAGATCTCTTGTCTGTATACGATGGACTTTTTTCTATGATGAGTAGAGCGATGCTGTCATTTTTTTTCTAATTAAAATGGTAATTTCTAGAGCCTTTGTAAAGGATTTTTTTTTTTATTGGCTAAATACAAAGGAATATAGATTATATTTTCTTTATTTTGTTTTTCCTTACCTCTAACTAAACATTATAACACAGATGGGTATTATTTAATCAAAGCATTTTAAATTGTTTGTCAGTATACATGTATTGACATAGTTACCTCGGTATATCTTGGCCCTCTTTTTTTTTTTTTTTTGAGAAACTCTTTGCTTTCATGTGTATATAGATCCTTTTGAGCCCACCAGAACTATAGCAACAAAAAGGTCCAGACTTGTTGCAAGAATGAATTGGGCCGTTTGGCCAAGACAATCATCCAACCGGCCTAAGTTGACCAAAGTCCAATGTTTACAGGTCCCATGTTAGCATGATGCCAATCTATAGACAACTACTTCAGCCCACGCTCACAGATTCAGCACGCAGGCTACCTTATCCGAGGCCAGCTTCACATAGAGCTTTAGTATAGCCTAACCAACCGAGTCATCCTTCTGTATCATAATTAGATTATATTTTAGACAAACTTTAGTTTAAACATTAGAAATAATAAATTACGAATAACTTTTAAGTCATTGAATTTGGAAACGTGAAAATCATATCAATAGATTTGGGAGGCGAGGATGGATGAGCTTGGGAGCGAGGATGATTTTGTCAGAGAGAGAGAAGCACGAGGACGAATTGGAGCGGCCAGGACCCAGGAGGTGTTCTCTCGTTGGAGATGGTTAAGGCTGGAGGTGGAGGATGATACGAGTCTAATTAAGCCAGAATAAATTGAATGAATGAACGGGTAGAGGAGAGAAAATTATGTGTGACCAGCTAGCGTCTGTTTTTTTATTTAGCGTGTGAAGGATAGGAATTCCATATCTGCCCCCCAGGCACGGCAGTGGAATGTGCTGTATGTACAGTATTTATACGACTTAAGGTCCCTCGGGTACAATGACACACCACAAAATATATTTATGAACACACATGGTTTTGTGGCACCACAAAATAAATTGATGAATACACATGCTAATAAAAGTGGCCTAGCAGAATTTCATAGAACGACGTACCACAAAAAATTTATGAATATATCACATGGTTTTGTGGCACCGCAAAATAAATTTATGAATACACTTGCTAATAAAAGTGGCCCAGCATAATTACATAGTACAGACTAAATAAAGAAAAACAAGCAAATAGTAGAAGAGAAACTACAAAATGATACGGAACCAGCAAATTTGGTCTCTAATCCTGAATACATAGTCTCTCTTATTTGGAAGCAAACAACTTATGAAGCCTAGATATTGGCATATCTTGTATGGCTTTCAAGAAGGGCAGTCTCTGCAGAAAACTCACGCCCTTTGGAATTTACATCCAGTATTAATTATCAGAAACCTACATAAGGGTATACATAAAATTAATCAAGGGAACATGTGCATAAGTTAGTAAATCTTGAGTTTTGAACTGTTATATATATAGGCCTATATAATCACAATTGAGAACGATGAGTTCGATATGAAGTTTTTTTTTCCACGTCAAGATCTAGATACGCAATCGGCTTTGTCCCTAAATCTATTGGGTGACTCATATATATAGCCATATTCGACTTGGGTTACAAGTATATATATGCATATAACATCTTGGGTTAGCTAGACTATACATCTCTAATAAATACTATGGTGTCTTAGTATTTATAGATATTTATGAACTAGTAGAAAAAGAACCATCACCCACGGATCTTAATTGTGTATCTCTATCGATTTTGTGTTCAAATATTATTTTTACAATCGAGGCTACCATATAGGACCATATTTGACTACCATACATCTTTTGTACAGATGTTAAAACTTAGTTGTACCATTGGTTCTAGCTAGAAATACACAAGTATGGGAATTAATGTACATTTGAACTCAACACCATAAGCAACGCATACCTATGGCATAAACTTACCATACTAAATTGTCCATATCAGGACGATAACATTCATGCAGTTCCCCTACTAATCCGGTCAAAAAAAAAGATAACATTCATGCAATCATGCTTATAAACGATCATGAACAACAGAATTTTTTTTTTTGGCACTACTAGTATATAAGTGAATACAAAAAGTTCAACAAATATCTAATGCATCATCGATCTTCAAATTTTATACTAGTTAGAATATTATGGAAGTTCAGGGAAACAAAATCTGTAGTCATGTTAATAAATTGGAAAACGTATGCCCATCATATTAGAAATCCTGTGTGTTATTATACTTACGCTTGTAGGTTTCATTGGTGTGTAAAATACATGTATATTGAGCTCTGAAATCCTTGTGTTTCCCATATACGAGATTTCTGTGCGTTTGACAGTGCCCTTTGCCATAGTAAGTTCTCCGGTCCCTCCAACAATGCTCCACTCACCATTTATTTGGGAAGTTCCTTGTATTTGTAGTGTGGACCCATTGAACCTGTGTTGTGCACAAAATCAAAAAAGAATATAAGAAATGTTTGCAGCATATCATATAAATACTACAAAATCAGAAAAGAATATAAGAAATGTTTGCAGCATATCATATAAATACTATTCCGACAGCAATGAAAAGTGATTCGATCTTTGAGGGTTTCTTGCCGTCAATCAATATAATTTTTTTTAAACAGAGGGGGGCAATTTTAGGAGCCGTCTCTATAAGTGGCACTTGTAACACCCTTGGTGTTACGCACTACAGATTCCTTTGACAAATGAAAGAGAGGATCTGGTGGCGTGGCACTTCAATAAGAATGCGTTGTTTTCGTAAAATCGGGCATATCACTGTCAATGGACAAGGAAATTTGATGATGATGGAGTTCGAGCTCAAGATGCAGATAATAGAAGGAGAGTATGGAAGTACCTATGGAAAGCGGATGTCCCCGTAAAATTAAAATACATGGACGTCGATTTTACACGACCACATTCCATGCCGTGCGGTCCTGATAGGGAGACACATTGGAGATGATCCATCGTGTCCTATGTGTCCATCGAATCATGAAGATACTAAGCATATGATGTTTACTTGCGAACCGGGCCCAAGCTGTATGGCGAGCTATGGGGGTTTGGAGTGAACTGGAGCTATTGTCGGAAACCTGTCAGTCAGCATCTGAAATCCTATCAGCAGTCATCAGTCAAGGAAGGATGATGCAAGGACTCAGTGTTGGTTTAACTGAACTGGTTCTCACTGGTGGCTGGTACATCTGGTGGGAGCGATGGCGTGTTGTCCATGGAGAAACGATTCAAAATCCACACAGATCAGCTATGTCAATAGTTGCTCTTGCAATGAACTATAAATTGGCAAACAAGAGGACAGACAAGGCTGGAGCCGTCCAAAAGAAGGCTATTTGTCAGTAAACACTGATGCTTCGTTCGATGAGCAAACACATAGTGGTAGCACTGGGGTTGTGATCAGAGATCATCGTGGCGCTGTCATGGCTATGTCAAATAAAGTTTTGTCTCATGTAGTAGATGCTCACATGGCACAAGTCTAGGCATTGAGGGATGGGATACTCTTGGCTTAGAGCATTGGCACGAGTAAGATAGAATTTCAAACTGACTGCATCGAAGTAGCAGCAACGATGCAGGATGGAGGATTCTCGGCTACATATGTGGCAAGACTTTGCTGATCCTTCTATTATACATATTGACCGGGAAGCAAACATGGTGGCTCATGATCTAGCTAGGCAAGCTTTTACTTCAAATACTTAATGTACCTGGGTTGATGAAACCCCGGGTTTTATTTTGGGTGCTGTTGCACGTGATGTAATACTATATAATCAATAAAGCTTGCCTTATGGTGTTCAAAAAATGTGTGTGGTTAAGTGTCCGCTTGTTTAAAAATGCTTAATAAAAATGTTAAAAGAAAAGTTCTTTCAATAGTTCACGTGATATCAAGAAGGGTTGAAAACCAATTTTTATTGAGCAAAAATACCATGGAATATATATGTGTCAGACAAATAAAGTTTGAAGTACAAACTTTGTAGATGACAATGCATATTTTGTCTTGGTAAAATAATAGTGTGAGCTGGTGGATGTGATAGCATGGAAATGGATTTTTGAAGTTAGAAATCGTGCTTGGGACTCAGCCAGCCTGCCAGGCCGGCCGTAGATTGCCGCTGGCCTGGGCCTGGGGACGCGGTGCCTGTGACTCGATGCACAAATGTGCATCCCTCTCGGTGGCCATTGGATTTGCTTTAAAATTCGTGCACATCCTACCCTATAAACTATAGACTACCCACCAAATTGAACCCTAATCTCTATATTAAGCCCTTAACCCTAATCTCTATATTAAGCCATCAACCCTAATCTCTATATTAAGTCATCAGCCCTAATCTCTATGTTAAACTTGCACCCTAATCTCTATATTACGACCTTAACCCTAATCTGTATGCACAGATCTTAAAGCAGATCCAAGTGTCTGGACGAGGTGCACATTTGTGCACCGAATCACTCTCACCTTCGGCCCAGGCATGGCGGGCGCGGGTCGGGCCACGAGTGCAGCTTTGCGCCACTATGTCCATAGCTCCGCAATCAAGCCTCCCAGCCGCTCGACCCCACCCCGCTTGGAACCGTGCCCAGCCAATCTCCAATTTTGGAGTTTTCCCCGCCACCATGCCGTTAAGGGCTAAGTCAGCCATTCCCGAGGGCAGCGCTCCTTCTGACACCTCGGGCCAAATTGGCTACACCAGCAGACTCGCCTCAAAACCCTCTTCACCCGGGCGCACCCTAGCCGTGCTTCTACCGCCTCGCTGGAGAAGCTGACGCAGCCGTGACCGTCAAGGCTTCCGGTCGTGCGCGGCCAGCTCTCCTCTGCCACCCATTCCTCCAGCCGTCACCTTGTTTAGGTTCTCGGTAAGGTCCTGATGCTCACTAGCTAGTTAGCTAGGCCCGTAGCCACGCTAGTGCACCAGAACGCCTGCGCCGCTTCATTGCATAATCGCGTATAGTGGCCGCTCGCTCCGGTGCGCCGCGCTACTCCTGATCGCTAGGGTAGGATTTATGGTCGTAAATTGAGGTTGACTCGTTGAGTAGGCCGGCGCCAGCCCTAGTTAGCCGGCGTAGCCGCACGATGCCGACCGGTGCCGCGCCAGCGAGCGCGGGGCTGTCGGGGACCTCCCCGATGTGAAGATAGGTTACTATAGGGGTCTTGGTCCAAAAACGCTGACAGAAGGAATAGTACACATAGTGCTCATGCTAATACCCGGTAACGTAACGGTGTTTTTGCTAATACGACGGCGCACCCGCGGGCCGCCTTTGCGTGTGGGCCAAGCCCAAGTTGGGCCACGTTTGACTGGTTTGCCTTTTCTTTTTCTAGCAAATTTAGTAAATACTTATTTATTTAATTTCTAACCTGAACTTTGATGAGTTATGTATAATTATTCAGGATTTCAAAAAAATTTTAAACCAATATTGTTAGGTTCCTAAAACATCGATCTATCCGTTAGTGTAATTAGTTTGTGTATATCTGCATTGCTAGTGAGATGTATTAAATGGCTTGAAAAATGTTTAATATTTTTACGGTAATATTAGTAAAAAAATTTAGTGGCAGTTTGGTAGATGATAAAATCATGAAAATTTTACAGTGGCTTCCTGGTATTATTATGTGCCATTTGTAATTTTTGTAGCCCTAAATACACCTGTTTAGTAAGGTAGCTAGATGTGCTCTAAAATTAATAAAAGTGAGAGCATGATATTGGTTTATAAAACCAAGCAATTGTATGGTAAAACTTGATTCTTGCATGATGAAGATGATAGCTAGTTTACTGTCTTAGCTATTAGAACTAGCTTAGTAGTATAATATGTGTTTGTATATTTTAAGAGTGGCTGTTGCCAAGTGCTAAGTTGTTGCATCATCATCATTTCAAGCATATAGAGAATGTGTGGACGGAGGTTGTGACCGTCCACGACCAGGAGTATGAGGAGGTCATAGAAGAGTACGAGGAGGAGGTCATCGTACCGGAGGAGATACAGGAGCCGCCCGTGGCTGACTTTTGTTGACACCCCGCCTGCCCACGTCAATCCCCGGTGCATAACCTCTAATTTCGATAATCACTATATATATGTTGTGCATTTACATTGCCAGAATTCTATGGATCCCATATGCATATATATATCTACCTATGAGTCAGACTAGTGCAGCTTCGAGTAGCTGCTATGCTTATGTTTATCGATAGCATGGGTAACCTGGCGTTACTCACAAAGTAGGTAGGTATTATTATTATCACTCTCATGATAAAATGGTGGAAGGAAAAATGGTGACCAGGCAAGGATGTTGTATGGGTATTGGTGGGTGTGACAAGTTCTGTCCCACGGCCATAGGGCTTAGCTTGGTTGCACTGTTTTCTTTGTCCGTGTCGATTAAGGATCGTCCGTTGCTGTGGATGAGTAGTCAGGTCACATACTAATTATCCTGGGCACATACTTGCTTATTTGGAGCAGAAAGACTTGTTTCTCTCTTATCATAGGTTCCGGCTCTTTCTGGATTGACTGATTAGAGGCGGGGTTGGGTGGAGGTCCTTCCACCGTACGGAGACTGAGTCTCGCGTATCGGGGGCTTTGGAGTCCAAGTTTGGACAGGGACCTGGAGAACTTGATAGGAGGGGAATGGGTTGGTCTTGTTTGTGCCTGGGGCACAGGCGAGGTGTGTGTTTCAGAGTATCCAGCTGAGCATGGTCTAGCACCGTAGTAAGAAGTAGCATATAAGAGACGGTGGAAAATGGTTCTGATTGCTCAACTGTTGCTTGAAAGTAGAATAGGTGCTTACATAGAATGGTTAGGTAATGCCTTTAAATGGACTGCTAATAATCTATAAGTAAGAACCTACTCTTAGTAATGCTTTCTGCAAAATAAATAAACCAGCAGCCATACAGCCTATCATATCCTTGAGAGTCGGGAAATATATTCCTCTAGTCGGGTAAGTCTTGCGAGTACATTGTGTACTCAGGGTTTATTTTACCCCTGTTGTTGGTGCAGCCTGAGGCGTAGCCATTGTGTGGAGGATTCTTCTGGTGGGGATAGACGGATCCTTGTATCGCTTTCGTTAAATGTTTATTTATTTTTCGTTGTTTAATTATTGCGCTCTGAACTATGGTATTGTAACAAATAAATTTTGAGACTCCGTATTGTATGAAATGGACTAAGTATTATAAGTTTGTACTCATTATTGGATCTTGGGATGTAAAACGTGGATTGTTTTGAGTTCTCCTTCGGTCTGTTTGACGAAATTGTCCGATCTAGTCCACTGTTGAGATATTTAGTGTCTAGTGGAAGACCGAAATCTCAACAGTGTACCATTTCACCTGGTTCTGCCACAACACTGGCCTCAGGAAAACGTTAGCCTCCGCTAATCATTTACAAAAGTGAGCATCCTAATGAGGCCACCTCTGAAAATTAATTAACTATTAGAGAAGCACATGCCTTAGGACATCCGCCTTTGTTAATCAATTAGTAGAGGTGTTTCTAAGGGTCCACATCATAAATTCAGTTAATAGACACAGGTGTTTCTAAGGATCCACATCATAAAATCAATTAACCGGATCATCACTAAAATTGTTTCATAAAAAGTAATTCATAACATTTCATATGATGCTGGATGAAGATGAACTTTATACAAATATTGTATAACTCGGCACTATCCACAACTTTGTAGTGGATATTTTTTATTTGAAATTGTTCAGTAGTCCTAAAATTTCAAGTATAGTTCTTAGATTTTAAAATTTAAAATTCAAAATTCAAACAACCTAGACGTTGACATGGTCCATATCAAAGATGTAGTTCTCAATACAATCTATGACTTCAGTAGTTGACATGCTTTTTATTTAAAGTTGTTTAGTCACAAATATCTGTTTCAAGTTTGTAGATGATAAGCGGTTGACCTGATCAACAAGTTTGTTGATGATAAGTGTGTCATTTGTTGTTTAATTAGTCTTAATTATTTGTTTTTAGTTCTTATATTTTGACAATCAAAATTTTAAAATCTTGAAATAATCTCGGATGGAAACACGCCCTTTACCAAAGTTGGAGTACATGAATTTAAAACTTCATAGTGGGAACTTTTTTTAATTGATATACAAGATTAAGAAATGTTAATAGAAAAGGTAAAGTCCTATATATATTTAGAGATGATCGTGTAGTGTAGTGGTAGAAAGGTGTTGTTTGGATTGAAGATCATTGGTTTGAATATAATCCTGATGACAGACGCTGTTTTTCTTTATTTATAGATTAGGATGGGCATGACCTCTCTAAATGGGCCATTAACATGGAATAAAACAGGGAATATTGTGTTATGTTAACATTAAACCAGGGAATGGGAAATTCGATGAGTAGGACTTTAAACTTGAAAATACACACAAGTTAAACTTGTGTTTTAAGATAAGAGACCATAAACGGCAGGAATTGAAGAAATGAATAGCTCATGTTACAACTGAAGAATACTAAATTCTCACCTGCTCTTATGACCAAACACTAGTCCAAGGGAGTAGTGCCACACATAGTTGGGAGAAGTGGCGACTTGAACACCTGTGCCCTGAAGATGGCCGACGATATTTGCATCGGCACGCGCCTGCCGGGGCGCCCGTCCGTTCTGCCCACGAGAAGACCCAGGTGGTACCAATTGGCCCTCCCTTTACTAGAGTGGTTAGTCCGTTAGTCTCGCGTCCATTGTACACCTCCTTGTTGTATAGGGTCATCTTCAGCTCGCTCTCGGGCGGGAGCTATTGAGTAAGACGCCGCCATGGTTATGGCCGGCTAGCAAGTCGGGCTAGCTATCTTCTTCTTTATTTCCTTGTGTTTTCTGATCCGAGGGATGTGTGTTGCATTTATAGATAGATGGAAGGGCGTCCCCAACGGAGGATGATAGCTACGAGGTAGGTGGCGTTAGACTTGAGCAGATAGAAAGAGAGAGAAATGAGCCAGAAACTTCGTCGAGCTAGAGACGACTAAACCACGCACTCAGCTCTTGGCATCATGTTAACACGTGTCCCATCGCCCTTGGGCGAGGATGTGGCCGAGGCAGCAGAGAGCACCGGCGACCCGGGCTGTGAGATAGTGTGGGACGAGTCGATTCGTGGTCGCCCATTACTTGTCCGCGAGGCAAGAGCACATCACTATCGCAGAATTGTCCATCACTTGCCGGGCTCCAACCCCCCTTCACCGCCGAAAACTGAACCGGCAACCATAGCGTAGTGATGTGGGGTTCAAACACTACCGGGTCAAAACACCGGCGGTGATGCGAGGAGAGACGCCGGTTTGATATCGAACCGCAGCGCGACTTGTCACCAACACTGCCGGGTGTTCCACGACCCGGCAACATTTTTGATCCAAGCAATGCAGGTTCGGAAGTCAGCCGGCGAGTTGATATTGGGAGCACCGCCGGGCTTTTAACGAACCGACGTAACTGTGGGGATAACACTATCGGGTTAGACTGAGCCGACAGTGTATCGAAGAGCTAACAATGGCGGCTTACTTTGAACCCGTCAGTGAACTTTACGTGAACACTGTCGGCTGATCTCAACCCGATAGCGTTATTAGAGTGGAGACTATCGGTTGGTTAATGTAGCCGATAAAGATGTTTCGCTGCCTATGACGGTTAGTAATTCAAACCGATAGTATTTGGTATAGTTACACTACCGGTTTGTTGCTCATTCATTCACCGGGCCCATGCCACCCGGCGTTTTTGTTTTAAATTTTTTATAATTTATGAATTTTTTTCCTGAAAATCAGCTATTTTTAAACCCATAAAAGCATCATAGATACATTACATGGTTCAAAGGTTACATACAACTAACTCTACCTAATGTTCTACGAAAATTGAGCCTAGGACATCAACTTCCAAATAAGGAAAACAATGACAATAGCCATGACAGAAATCAAAACATCTTTCATAGGCCAAGTCGCAATTCTCCTAATCTTCATATCTATGGAGAGAGGCTTCTCATCGATCTCCAGGGCTGGTTGATAGTGAAAGTTTTCACCATAGTAGGCCCCAAAGCTTCAGCTTCATCTTGTATTTTTGTAACAATTACCGGGGTAGCCGAGACTTGAGCGAGCAATCTTCCCGTGTTCGATAGATCCCTGGCACTTGACCAACATGCACTACATACCACGCCATGGTTTGCCTATACATGCAGCCAAAATAGGATGTTAATGCTATGTCATTCGGAAATATTGTACAAACAAGATTTTGAACACCACGAAACTCATGAATTTCAACATCTATCTCATTTCAATCACAATTCGAGCATGTCTTCAATCATTGCTGTAAATGACCATAATGTTTAAATCTAATTTGTTCACCATAGACCAATTAAAATACTTTTGGCACTATATTAGGATCCCCTGAACTGTTCGAAAGCAAAATCTAAATACAAAAAGGAAATAGCAGGTTGGATTTATCAACACGGGCATTTCAACGAACAACTCAAAGGCAGCGTGACCGACGCACTCACCGAAGCTTCCGGCGGTCCGCGCGCGCTCTGTCTTGTCTTGGCGGTGCGAGACGCAGCATCCTAGAAGGAAGCAGAGGGCGCGGACGGGCGTTCTTCCAAATGAATCGAGCTCGAGGTCGCGGCGGTATGGTGTCGGGCGAGACGGGGACGGGCGGGAGGCAGCAGACGGTGCGCGGGTGTAGCGGCGGTCCCCGTCGGACGCGGGGACGAAGAACAAGCGGGTGAGGCGAGGCGAGAACAACGGCGAATTAGATCTCGTTCTCATAGGCAAAAATCTCGAGGAACTAAATGGCTAATTAGTTCTCACCGTGGAAGGCGCGCAGACGCCGCGCGGGCGTTGGGGACGCCGGAGAAGAAGAGAATGGAGGGGGCGCCGTAGGGGGCGACGAACGACGCGGGCGCGTGTGGTGGTGGTGCTCTGTCGGCGACGCCGGTGGGGAAACATTGGGGCGCTGGGTTGAAATGACCTCGAAAATTTTCAGCTCAGCCGCACCCGGCTATTATATATCGCCGAGGCCGGAACGAATGGCGCGTGGGTCAAATGACTCGTGAAATTTTCACCTCGCGGCGCCCATTTCTATATTAATCACTGCCGGTTTAACAAGAGCCCGGCAAAGTTAAATTATAGATTCACTCGCCGGGTATAAACGCCGGCCGACCCGGCCGATGATCGGTTTCTTGTTGCCACCTGCCACACGGTACCACCGCCACGGTGATAAGATCACAATCTTGTTGCCACCTACCACCTCCACGGTGATAAGATCACACTTGTTGCCACCTACCACCGCTCATTCCCACCTACCACCGCCTATAAAAAACAGCCCGGGCAGAGAGAGCCATGTATGGCGAACCGCAAGGCCGGTGACCTCTTCTCGTTATTTGCCAATTCTCCTATCCACATATATGGCCTCTATTTGGGAGAAAGCCCTCCACATAAATATTTTATCATGGGTAGACAAAGGTATACAAAGCCCGGTACTAGAAGGGTGTTTTTGAAGATTAAGCTACAACGCTGCTTACAAAAGCCGGGTGTGATGCTCGCGGTAACGCCATTGTTGCATGGACTGCGGAAGACGGAAAGCGAGAGCCAAGTAGCGTGCATTCTTGTGCTTCGTCGCCGGAGATGAGAGCCCCGCTCTCTGTCGGGCCTTTCTTTGCAAGCACGGAGAGACATTGGTTCTTCACAGAGGTCCCATCCGCCTTTACTTAGATCGATCAGTAAGCATAACGTGTAGCATTGTAACCACCTCGGGCATAGGTGCTAGAAGGGTGTTTTTGAGGTGGTTATTTCTTAATGTGTTTGTACACTTTGATTATTGTACCGTGTCAATTGTAATTAATTAATTGTAATGCTTTTGTGAAGTATGTATAATCCCGTTCAACCTTGTAATTACTCGGGTCGCCGCGTAGAAATTCAATTTAATTGAAAAAATACCAAACCTTGTCCTAAAAATCTCAAACATCGTGCTTCCTTCACACGTGGCATGTGCACGCCTAAGAAAAAGTTTGAGGCCGAGACCACACCGAACAAAGATGACCTAGCATAGCTTATGGATGTAATTGCTCGGTCATGCTTCCGATGAAAGGGGTCATGTACCTTTGTGAAGCATGTCTACTCCCACAATGTAGAAATGTCTTGAATTTTTTTACAACCTTGTACACCCAAATTATGCCCCCACACAAGATCTTAGGTCTTTTCGATCCATATTTTTATTATTAGATTTTCCTACGTGATAAACACGATAGAAGGAGGTTAATTAAAGCTTGAAAACTTATGAATTTTGCACCAACCTACATACCTGAATTGCCTCCTAGGGCACATGAGACCATGTGAGAAATTTTGGCACCACTGGCTCTGTTAGTGGGTAACCCCAGTTCAACCTGTAATTACTCGGGGTCGTCAAGCAGAAATTCAATTTAATTGAAAAAATACCAAACCTTGTCCGAAAAATCTCAAACATCGTGCTTCCTTCACACGTGGCATGTGCACGCCTAAGAAAAAGTTTGACGCCGAGACCACACCGAACGAAGATGACCCAAAGATAGCTTATGGATGTAATTGTCGGTCATGCTTCCTGGCGAAAGGGGTCATGTACCTTTGTGAAGCATGTCTACTCCCACAATGTAGAAATGTCATGAATTTTTTTACAACCTTGTACACCCAAATTATGCCCCCACACAAGATCTTAGGTCTTTCTCGATCCATATTTTTATTATTAGATTTTCCTACGTGATAAACGCTATAGAAGGTCGATCACTACCGGTTTCGTATTTTGCAAACCGGTAGTGTTAAATTCTTTTTATGCCGGGGCTCTTTTAAAACCCGGCAGTTGATATATTTCAAACCGACAGCTTATCTTTCACTGCCGTGAGATTACTTGGACCTTTCTTTTTCATCGAAGTTGAGCGTTTCAATGATGTTTACCAACTTTTCGGTTAGTACATAGAGCATTTATATATTTATGTTCGTCCATGAAAGATAAGAAGGGTGTCAAAAAAAATAAGAACTCATACCGTATTATGATATATAAAATGCAAACATCCATTGGAAAGGAACACACGATTATATATATAGAGAGGAGCAAACCGATTACAATATCCGATTACATATATGATAACAAAGACCTTAAAAAAAAAAAATTACATATATGATAACAAAGACCTTTCCATGAATAGATCAATGTTATCATCAAAGTGTACAAACACATTTAAAATAAAAAAAACCGAAGGTAATGTGATTCTTGCCGATGAAATTCCGATGGGATTTTGCCCATCGGTGCCCGCTTGAGGTCCCATCGGTGCTCTGGAGGTTTCTTGTGCTCGATCTTACAAGGAGGGCATAACTCTAGATTTATATTGAATCCACAAAGAAGGATGCCTTACAGATAATTATCCGTAATGGCCAAGCTATGGTTGCATCCAATGACAAGATGCATAGGCATTCGCAAGAGAAGATCATGTTAATCTATGAAAATCGCTTTGATCATCAAAGGAGATTTTCATTGAAGCATTTTCATAAATCGATATGATCTTATCCGGAGAATGCCATGTCTCTTATATGGACATGTAAATCCAGCTGGCCCAAAATTTCAAGCACACGAAACCGGATGGCTCCGTGAATCTCACAAATGTTCTAACCTTCTTTACCGCTCAATCTTCGCAAGACTCTTGTAGCACCTCTTGTGTGTGAACCATTTTGGTGGCCTAAGATGCATAAGAACGATATCTCAGACGTGGAGGGCTTTCTCCCATAGAGAGGCCATAGATATGTATGTGGAGAGTAGCAAAGAAGATCGAGGAAGAAGAACAGTAACTGAATCAAGAGTATCAAGAAGGAGGACAAAGAGAACTGAATTGCAAACCTAAGGGCCGCACTAGCCATTTTTATAGGCCGATGCCGTGGGTACGGGACTGATCACCGCCGGTTTCAACCCTAAACCCCGGCAGTGATATGGAAGTTCACCGCCGGATAATTGGCACCGGCATAAACCAAGCACCGTGGCCGGGTACGGAGAACGAGGCAACAAAGTGCTCCCTTCCTTCGCAATGGTGCGAGGGTCAGCCGCCGTCGGCGCATCGCTCGCCCGCTTGACAATGCAAAAATACTTGCCGGTTCTTAGTTTTAACCCGGCGGTGATACTCCATAACACTGCCGCGTAGTGGTACACCGGCGAAGATATATGTGATCACCGCCGGGTGCCGAAAGTGCACCCGGCGGTGTTATTACGATATTGATATAACCCGTCGACGCAGCGGCGGGGTGCTCGGCCTTTTCTCATGGGAAGCGAGACACCGCCGGTTTAATTAAGCGAACCGGTAGTGAAGATTAGAGCAACACGATTCTCAAGGCTGCGGCCGTGGCGTATCACGAGCCATGACCTACTCGGCAGCCTATATACGTACTACTAAAATGAAAATTTATAATACGGAGTGTACGCGTGGCGGCTTAAGCGGGTTAGTTGAAATCTCAATGCATTAACGCTGAGATAAAATTAATGATTTCAATAAATCGATTTTTTACAGATATAACTATTTGTTTCACCGATTTGTTAATCACTGCCGGTTCATGTGTGGGCTCGGCGGTGATCAATGAAGGTGGAGACTCTCATATCGCCCGTAGCGCCATTGGAAACGCAGCCCAGAATTGAAGCAAAAACCGTGCGGGCGCGAAGGAAACGCCGCCAGCGAGAGAGATCGTGGGAATTCCAACCGACGATCGTGGGAATTCCAAGCGGTTGCTTTGACGTCCGGCTTCGATCGTGGGGGAAGTGGAGCAACCGGCTAACTCTCTATTTAATTTAGCACACCCTCTGATCATGACGTTCATCCATTCCAGTTCTCGATCATCCAGCCACATTCTCTTTGCATTCTTCAGCGCCATGGCTGCCTCAGGCTCAGGATACAACAAGTGCACCAGGGAGGAGATGGAGGCGGCGGAGGACAAGGGCAAGGAATCGGTGGTGGAGGCGCGGTGGCCGACGTCCCCGGCTCCGACTCCGACTCCGACTACGTCCCGCCCTCTCCTAAGCGGGACCGCCGCATGGACCTTCCGCCACCCGGCTAGAGGCGGCGCCGATGACCTTGCTGGTCGCCGCCGCGTGCGGGAGGTGATCGAGAGGATTTCACCCTCGATCGTCTCCGTCCCCGCCTTCGGGATCTTGAAGGAGCCGGCGGACGGCCATGGTCTTCTTCCAAGGGTGGATCCACCCCCTCGAAGAGAAGATGAACCACTACGCCCCCAAGGTGGAGCAGGTGGCGGGATCGCCCCTCAAGGCCTTGGCCAAGAAGGACGACGCCCGGCCGGAGGGAGGAGGAGGAGGAGGAGGAGGAGGGGCGAGGACTAGGCGGGCGGCCTTCCTATTTTTGTTTTTATCATTTTTATTATATGTTCTTTTTTTTTTTTTATATTAATAAATAAGAATTATATATATTATTGCTTTGTGTGTTGCTCCCTCTGTCCCCCGAATCTGTTTTAGTTTGCGGTTCAAAGAGCGATTAAAATTAAAATTTGATTTGAATCTTAACTTGTTCTTTGGAAAAATAATTAATCTTGTCGGTTGTGCTTTGGAAAATACAAGTCGGCGTTGAGTGCCGAGGAGACGGCCATTGGGCGCGGCGGTCGCCCGATTACGTTTTTCGAGGAACCGTCTTTTGGAAACGCCACTTTTATAACCCGTCCCCGGCGCCCCCCCTCCGTTATCCAACACTAACTTCTCTTTCGTGCCCCTCTCACGGGAAAGCCGGACTCGCCGCCCACGATGCGTCGACATGGCCGCCACCCGGGAGGAGATGAAGTTATTTGTGGACCTCCTCCGCCGCCGCCCTCACCAAAAATTTGAACGGCCTGGCCGACGACGTTGGCCTGCCAAAGGTGAATCTGCCCCTCGAGGAGAGGGCCAACTTCTCGCCCTCCAAATCGACTCTCTCGGCCGATACCCTCGCCGAGGGATTCCGCCAAACCGAGGAGGAGGCCGGGAAGGCGGCCGCCAGAAAAAACCGGCCAAGCGCAGCCTGCCAAGAAGGCCAAGAAGGCGGCCTAGGTTCTCTTCTTTTATTTGTTTATGTTAATTTACGTTGTCCGATCTGTGTGGATGTGTAAAATACAATGATCTGTGTGGTTAATTTGCTAATGGTTCAGTTGTTAGTTAATCTGTTTCATGGCAATCTCTTTATCTTTCGTTAATTTGGGTTCTCTTGTTTCCTTGAATCGGTTTATTATTTATTATGATGCGTGTCAATCTTAATTTTCTATCATTTGTGTTCAACTATTCCCTCATGAAACCGCGGCCGAGTCCTATTTATACGTACATAACCCCCTCGTCTCCAGTCCGCTCTCCAACACCCGCTCTCCAAACACACTCCCCTCTCTACTCCGTTTTCCACGATAAGCCGGGCGGCCGGGTCGGTGGCCGCCGACGACCGACATGGATTCCGACCGGGCGGAGAAGTTCATCTGCATCGCCTCGGCGCCGCCCGCAACAAGCTCAATAGCCAGGCGACCAAGTTGGCCTGCCAACGGCGAATCACCACTTGGAGGAGAAGTCCATCGACATGGCCGCCGGCCGGGCGGAGAAGATCATCTGCATCGCCTCGGCGCCGCCCGCAACAAGCTCAACAGCGGGCCGACCAAGTTGGCCTACCAACGGTGAATCAACACTTGGAGGAGAAGTCCATCATCGCCCTCCAGATCGAAGTACTTGGCCGATAACCTCGCCGAGGGGATACCGCGCCAAACTGAGGAGATGGCGGCCAAGAAGGCCGAAAGAAGGCGAAGCGACGCCAAGAAGGCCAAGAAGAAGGCCAAGAAGGCGGCTTAATTAGGCCAGCCGCTTTCTTTTTATGTTAATTTATTGTATCGCTTGTTTCTATGACGAGTTTAATTTGGTTTGTGTCGTTTGTTAATGGATCGGTCGTTTGTTAATCGATGCGTGTTAATCTTCAGTTTGATTTTTGTTTTACTGTTCCTTTGCTTCCCCTCCCAAATCGCTATCGGTTCCAATCAACCCGGTTGTGTCAATCGTCGAATCGCTATCGGTTCTAATTCAAACCCGCCCGCGATCTGTGTCCATCAAGACCCTTTGCCGGGAATGATTCAAACCGGTAGAGATATAAATCTTCACCGCCGGTATTGGTCGAGTCCGTGGAGATTCTGGTTTGTCCCGCGCTTGACGGTTCATCACTGCCGGCGCGGTTCATCGCTGCCCGGTGGACTAAATTTCGGCAGTGATACCGCGGTAGTGATGAGCGAATCTGTAGTAGTGCATGGATGGGGCCAGCAGCTAGAATAATGAAGAACACAGCAGGATCACTAGTGCGGCCACTAAGGTTTTATATTCGTGTGTGGCGCCAATTTTAAAAAAATGCAAAAGATCTTAGTTGCCACCTACCCAATGTCATATCACCCACTGGGGCTCTAATAGCTTTATTTTCTCAATTAGTTTATATATATATGACATGTCATTGGTATATCACCCACCACTCCCACTTGCGCTGGAGTGGTTGTGTTGACCTTGACCCGGCTAATAATGTCTTTTTGAGCGACTAATTCATGGACGCTAAGGCGCGCTATGCGCCGACGCCATTCGCTTATGAGGAACAGGAACGCCAACTTGGGGTGAAAAAGACCAGAGGTGCGTGGGGCCTCTAATGACGATAGACTAAGAACAAATTTCAAGCTTAAAAGTTGTCTAGATGATTTGTTAGAAAATTATTATTTTTATATATCACAAACGAAGTTGAGTTTGGACAAGATATTTTGCAAGGCTGTGTATCGTCATATCATCTACATGTGTGAATTTGAACGAACTTTTTACCGTGGTTTTCACGAGGAGTGTGGTTTGCACTATATATTGTCCCTACATACAGAGTGCAGAGCAGATA
This sequence comes from Hyparrhenia diplandra, assembly GCA_015847255.1. NCBI lineage: Eukaryota > Viridiplantae > Streptophyta > Magnoliopsida > Poales > Poaceae > Hyparrhenia > Hyparrhenia diplandra. The sequence continues at coordinate 52,296 of JADLZK010002668.1, read as the reverse complement.
AGAATGAAGCCACAGATCGAAGAGGCCATCATGAAACTGTGTGGCAACTCCACACCCTTCCCAGAAGCATGGTGATCGCGGACCTCGGCTGCTCTTGCGGCCCAAGTGCACTCACCAAGGGGCAGCATGGTTTCTCTCCGTTTGTGATGACGGAGCAGGCAGCAGCATGGTTTCTCTCCGTTTGTGACGACGGAGCAGGCAGCTCTCAAATAGCTTTATTTTCTATTTTATTGTTATCTTTATTTCCTAAATATCTATTACTTAATGACGGAGTAGATGATGACGGAGCAGGCGGCGGCACGAGGGCTGCTGCGCACGCGGCCTTGGAGGCCCATCTGGTCCTGGCGTGTGACAATAAACTATAGAGTACCTAATATAGCTATTATTTTAGAACAATGGAATTTGAAAAATACTTAATATAAGTTTGTTTTATCAGTTAATATTTCTTAGATTCTAACTGGTGTGAGAGCACGGATTGATATAGATATCACCTGTCTCTGGTGCTCGGCTTCGCGTTTATATGGACGGGAAGTGCCCCCGCCGTGGCTTACAAGATCTTGTTACAGATTTGCATGATACAACAAACTCTAGATCAACTTGTCCTACAATCTAGGGCCGACTATGGATACATACACCGGCCATGCACCTAGACTAGTTACAAGTCAATCAATGTACCTAAGTACAATCTATCAGCGAAGGATATCATCTAACACCCTACCTCAATCTCAGCCACATGTGAGGTTGAGATTGCGACGGAATTGTTGCAGCTTCACAACTGGAAGAGCTTTGGTAAAGCCATCAGCAACTTGATCACCTGTGTGAATAAACCGAATGTCCAGCAGCTTGTTAGCTACTTGCTCACGGACAAAATGAAAATCTATTTCAATATGCTTAGTGCGTGCATGAAACACGGGATTTGCTGAGAGGTATTTGGCACCAAGATTATCACACCACAGCCGTGCTGTTTTAGGATGCCTGACACCAATTTCAGTCATCAACTGCTTGACCCACAGCATCTCAGCAGTAGCATTTGCAAGTGCTTTGTATTCCGCCTCTGTACTCGATCTTGAGACTGTAGGCTGCTTTCGAGAAGTCCACGAGACCAGATTACTGCCTAGATACACTGCAAAGCCTCCTGTCGAACGGCGATCATCAACACACCCCGCCCAATCGGCATCAGAGAAGGCACTGACAATCATGGAAGTGGAGCGTCCAATACGAAGTCCCAGTGACAAAGTACCTTTGACATAGCGTAGAATACGCTTGGCAGCACTCCAATGAACTGTAGTCGGCTTATGTAAAAACTGGCAAACTTTATTGACAGCAAAGCAAATATCAGGGCGTGTCAATGTGAGGTATTGAAGGGCTCCTACCAAGCTGTGATATCTGGTTGAATCTTCTTCTCCCAATTGATCACCATCAGCAATGCTGAGCTTCTGAGTGCAGGGAAGAGGGGTATCAACTGCTTTACAATTACTCATTCCAGACCGGGTGAGGATATCAGTGGCATATCTGGATTGTGTCACCAAAATTCCTTCATTATTCCGTTGAACTTCAAGGCCAAGGAAATAATGCAGCGGCCCAAGGTCCTTCAACGCAAAGTCTTGTTGCAGCTGGGAAAGCAACCGATCTGTAGCTGAGGGATCTGAACTGGCAACAATTATATCATCAACATAGATGAGAAGAAACATAACAAGTCCACCAGCTCGAAAGAAGAACAGCGAAGTATCAGCTCTTGACGGTGTAAAACCCAATGCAATCAACTTGGCACACAACTTGGCGTACCATGCCCGGGGGCTTGTTTAAGGCCATAGAGTGCCTTGTCAAGCTTGCAGACGTGCGAAGGATGTCGATCATCAACGAAACCTGACGGCTGATACATGTACACCTCCTCATCAAGATCGCCATGGAGGAAAGCGTTCTGTACATCCAGCTGTCGAAGTGACCAATTATTAGATACTGCAATGGAGAGGATTAACCGAATAGTTGCAGCTTTGACCACCGGGCTAAAAGTCTCTTCATAATCGATCCCATACTGTTGTTTAAATCCCTTTGCAACTAGACGAGCCTTATAACGGTCAATTGATCCATCTGCCTTTGCGTTTAACCTTGTACACCCACTTGCACCCAATAATATTTCTGCCCCGAGGCTTGGGAACAAGATGCCATGTTCTGTTTTTAAGGAGTGCTTGATACTCATCATCCATCGCTCGAGCCCATTTGGGGTTCTTCAATGCTTCATTAACAGTGTTGGAGCGAACAGTGCCGTCGGTGTAGGTCTTGGGCTTCACAATGCCATGTTGGAGACGTGTTGTCGGACGATGAACAGGAGCCTCAACAGGTGCTGGCTCGGACGCAACAGGAGGGGGAGTAGAGTCCATATCCGCACCGGATGCAGGTGTGGCCATACCAGATCCGAACACGAAGGGTCGGGATCCGTCTGTGGCTCAGCGCCACCGTCGTGTAGTGGGGGTGAGGGTGGCGGCGGTGTAGACAATCCGGGCGACCCGATCTCCTGGTGCGCTTCGGACGCTGTCGCGTGTGCGGTCGTCGATCCCGATGCGGATCCTGCCGCGTCTGCGCTGGACATGGCAGGAGGATCACCCTCGGTGGCCGTGCTGTCACCGCGCGGGGAACACATGCGATGACGGCCAAGCCGCTGAACGCCATGGCCACGATCCGCCACATCTTCGCCTTGGATCGGCAATTCCTGCGTAGGAGACTCGGAGGAAACATTAGTAGGCTCGAGGGAGACAACTCATGTAAGTCACGATCCTTGCATTACCAAAGTTGGATGAAGGATTTAAAAGAATATCGGGAAGGAGGGTAAGTTCTTTCCTGAGACGGGCACCGGCATTAGGGTGAAGTGTGGCGAAGGGAAAAATATTTTCATCGAATACTACATCACGGGAAATGTAGACTCGTCCAGCCCCTGGATCCAAACACTTAAAACCCTTGTGAGAGTTGCTATATCCCAGGAAAACACATCGTTTGGAGCGGAATTGGAGTTTGTGATCATTGTATGGTCGGAGATTGGGCCAACACGCACGCCAAACGTTAAGTAGATAACTATAGTCGGTGGCGTGCCATATAGCCGAGAGATAGGTGTATCACCATCAAGGACTTTGGTAGGAAGATGATTAATGATGTAAACGGCAGTGAGGAAGGCCTCGTCCCAAAATTTAAGGGGCATTGATGCATGTGCTAGAAGTGTAAGGCCCATTTCAACTATGTGCCTATGTTTACGTTCGGCCGACCCGTTTTGTTGGTGTGCGTGAGGGCAGGAGATGTGATGTGAAATGCCGATGCGTGTAAAGAAAGAGTTTAGAGATCTATACTCCCCTCCCCAATCACTTTGAACAGCAAGAATCTTACAATCAAACTGTCGTTCAACTAATTTTTGGAAATCAGTGAAGCACTGAAAAACCTCAGACTTATGACACAAGAGGTAGATCCAAGTAAACTTGGAGAAATCATCAATAAATGACACATAATATGAATGCCGGCCAACTGATGTGGGTGCCGGACCCCAAACGTCTGAAAACACAAGCTCCAAGGGTCTAGTAGACACACTAGATGACCGTGGATAGGGCAATTGGTGACATTTGCCTAATTGACAAGCATCACAAACATGTTCATTATTCAAATCTCTAACAAAAGATAGTTTATGCTGACTAAGGACTCGAGCTACGACAGGCGAAGCAGCATGGCCAAGACGGTGATGCCAAGTGGAGACAGACGGCTTGAAGGCGGCATGGGCTTCTTTATTTTGGTGGAGGCCGTGCGTAGCGGCGTGGACTGGATAGAGCCCCCCTTCACATGGACCTTTGAGGAGCATTCTCCTCGTCTTCTGCTCCTTAACAACAAAACAATTAGGATGAAACTCAATGAAGGCTTTGTTATCACGCACTAAGCGGTTTACGTGAGACTAGATTTTTGTTGGTGGATGGAACATGAAGAACATTATTAAGATGAATCTTAGTGGAAGGAGTATGCAAGGTACTATGACCGACATGAGAGATCTCCATACCTGCACCGTTTCCCGTGTGCACACGGTCACCACCATGGTACTTGTCGCGGGTGGTGAGGCGCTCCAGGTCGCCGGTGATGTGGTCGGTAGCACCCGTGTCCATGTACCGGTTGGAGTCCACTCCGTATGAGTGAGTCATGGCGGATGAGGCCGACTTGGGAGGAGGTCCATTCACGTAAGAATCGAAACGCTTGAAAACGTTGATGGGCGGGGTGACCTTCCTTACCACATATCGGCGTGGACACCAGGTTGGAAGTTCTTGCACGGTTGCCGAGGTTGGCCACGTCCTCCTTTGCCGCCGCGGGTGAAGCCCCCACGACCACGCCCGTCGTAGGACCGCCCGCGAGTTGTTCTTTGTCGGCGTTCCCATGACCACCACCCTTGGCGACGAGATTGGCCGATGGTGATTGCCACCACCGCCATCTCTTATCTCCTTGCGCTGCTCACAACCCGACGAAGCTGGGTATAGAGCTCACCCGGGAGATGGGTTCGACCCGGCGGACACCGCCGAGATCCGCAGACTCATATGTGTCGTCGAGTCCGATGAGGATGTAGGACACCAACTTCGTCATCTTCTAATTTCTGCGCCCGACCGGCGCCATGTCATCGGCCAAGCCTTTCATCTTCGTGAAGTAATCACGATGGAGGAGGCGCCCTTGGTGCTGGTCGCCAATGCCATCCTTGTAGCGATCGGCCGCAAGACGGCTTTGAGATGCAAACATCTCCTCGATGGCCGCCATATGGTGGAGGCCGCCGCCTTCGCCGAGACCTGAGATTGGATCTCGCCCCAAGTTGGACAGAGGTAGGACACCACATGCCGGTCCTTGGCCATCCAAGTCTCATACTCGTGGTTTTCCATCGGATCTTCTTTCTCCCGAATCACCATCGCTTCTTGGTGGCGCCCTTGGGTGGGAGGTACATCGCCGGGTGGAGTCGCCGCCCGGCCGGATGAAGGTCGCAAGTCGAGCTCCTTTGAGGGCAGAGAGGACCTCGCCTTCCAAAGCACATGGTTGCTGCGGGTGAGTTTCTCGCCGGTGGAAGAAGGAATACGCCGAGGGAGGACGCAACTGGTGATGCGGAGGAGGAGGAAGCGAAAGCCATGGGAATCCGATAGGAAACAGGCTCGATACCATGTAAAAGTGAAGAATGATTAGGTGAACGAGTCACCTTTCTCTCGTGCTCGGCCAAGGCGTTTATATGGACGGAAGTGCCCCGCCGTGGCTTACAAGATCTTGTTACAGATTTGCATGATACAACAAACTCTAGACCAACTTGTCCTACAATCTAGGGCCGACTATGGATACATACACCGGCCATGCACCTAGACTAGTTACAAGTCAATCAATGTACCTAAGTACAATCTATCAGCGAAGGATATCATCTAACAGATATACATTATTTATATCCCTATATGCATTGTACTGTCCATTATCTATCTATAAAATATAGGAGATGATCTCGTTCTCATGATCATCTCGAAGGCCCGTTTTTCGTAGCTAGCACCAGGAAAGGCACTCCGCATGCATTGACTAATATTCTTTAATTTCTAGCATACATAGTGGCTTGAAGATACCGTTGTCTCCAGCATAACATTTGTTTCTTCGCTATAAATCTGCGACCATTATCGTAGCAAATGAACCAGCACCCACAATGGAGGTCCTATCCTCTTGCGTCAAGAGAGAAAGCCATAGGAGCAACAATGATTGCTAGCATTCGCTTCATAGTTGGAATTATAGGTATTTTCTGTCTGAAAGCTACGACCCGGCAGATTCATTGTTCAATAACTTCATTCGCTCATCATCTCTTTCTTGCAGGATCAGCAGTCTGTGTACTCCTGTATGCGATACCCGTGTAAATGATTACATGCATATCCTGAGCTAATATGATCTGAAACGCAGCATGGCGCGTATGCATATGGCTAACTATATTTCTATAATTGATTTTCCAGGTTGACATTTAAGAGAGTGATAAGCGAGGCCAGTGTTGCAGAATTCTCATGCGTCCCATATATCCTAGCTCTTTTCAGTGCCTTCACGTGGTTCTGGTACGGCTTTCCAATTGTGAGTGATGGGTGGGAGAACCTATCACTCTTTGGTTCCTGCGCTATTGGAGTGCTCTTTGAAGCTTCATTCGTCGTCATATATATATGGTTTGCACCAAGGGACAAAAAGGTATGTATACTTATTCTTGATGTTTCTTATGAAATGCATTATGCTAATGCATCAGTTTAACCTAGATATAGTCGTTATATGAGTAATATCAATTCTCTTCGTACGTGTGGTCACTCGAGATTTAAAGGTTTAGAATTGTATTTATGTTCACAAGCTCATCGGCGATAGCAGTGGCGGAGCCACCAGTATGGCGAGTGCGGCGGCCGCCATACCTTCGCCGCCGGTGACCCCCTTCTCCCCTCGCGCACAGGTGGCCGACTTGACCGGCGGCAGTAGCAGGTGTTTCCGTAGCGCAGTTTCTGTTTCAGTCGAATAGAGAGGAACTGAGGTAGAAGATAACGATTCAACCAACTTGGGCCTTTATTAACTTGAGAAGTATTGGCCCATGGGCCAGCCCATCAGTCATGGAAGGCCATTGAGGTGCTCGTCAATCAACTAGAAATGTGCGCGGCGTTGCCGCTTATGGCCAGTGTATGGCTAGCTGTTTGCTGCGTAGATATGAAACTTTTGTGTAGTTATTGTCCTCTCATTGAAGACCAGTCCATGAATTTAAGTCGTTTAATGTGCTGTTGATGTCGAGGCACCTTCAGAAACGATTGTAATGACTTGAAAGGTCACCTATTTGTGGATAAATCTTAAAAAAATGCTCCTTTCAATCAAAACAAAAACTCCTGGCGCTCCTTGGTAGCAACCTACAATCTAAGACAGTAATCAGTTTGATCAGTGAGTATCTTGAAAATGCCCCATCTTTAGGCATAATCAGAAAACTCTCTGCAGGATGCTATGTTTTTAAAAAGAGAGTGAAAAATGACTGTTTGTTCCGTATCAAATATAAACAACAATGACTCCAGCAAATATGCAGCTTTGGTTTAACTACAGAATAACTTAGTTTTAAGTTAGCGTGGCACGCTTATATGTGAGAATCTTTCATGAATAGTGTGATACAAGTCTGAATGCTGGCTATGGAGCTATGGGGAAAATTGTAATATCGCAAACCAACCAAAGTTAATGGAATGTCTTTTGCAATTAACTCATGAATTTGATAGGATTACTACTACAATATTTAGAAGAATTAATGGTTTGGTTTATTTGAGCTCGTACTGCATAGTAAACTAAACAAAAGGTTCTTTGAGGAAGGTCCTTAATTTTCTTCATATTTGCTATTGTCTTCATACGAAGCTCTATACATGGTCACGGCTACTCAGGATTCAGAACTGTACAGTCATAGCGTTAAGCTTTGGTTTGGCTGCTATGTTGAGCACTTGACCATTCCCTCTCTCTAAATTTCTTTGATGATGTAGGTGTTCTAAAGCCAAGTGTTGTTTTATCCGTGCTAACCATGAGAAGTGGAGCAAGGAGTGGAGGTTCACTTGGATGTATCTAGTCTTCTGCAATAAAGAGATAAAAATCCATAATTAGTTAGATGGAGATGTAAGGATGGCATGCCAAGATGATGTGTAAAATTTGCTTTGGTTGCTAATACCATGCCTTAAATCTTCTGCAAACCAGCCCAAGTCTTGATGAAGGCATTTTATATGGCTCTCTTACGTGTACAATAATAATGCTTAGTACTTGCACCCAGTGATTATATATCCCCTGGAAAGCAAATGAAAGTGAATAAAATGGTGAGACTGTAAAAACTGGCTTTCATTTATTTGCTGCGCGCCTACCTTTGTCTGTCTTTGTTTAAGCAGGTTGTGATGTGAGACCATCTTCATATGTTGCCCAGGAGATCTCTAACTGTTGGAAGCAGATGGAGCTCTAACATTTGAACTGCTGCAGCTCTGGTTCATGAGGGTTATAATATCAAGACATTTATATTCTTTTGAGTAGCCTAATAATCACTTATTTGTGAGTACCAATTTGTATTAAAACAAAGTGTTGTACACTGTCTATAGCGCCTCAGATGTTAGAAGCAAAACTACTCAAAACTTTATATTTATTTATAATATTCACACGTTGTTCAATAAGAAGAAAAAAATTTGTGGATTCACTTACAGCAACTTCCTATATCCAAGCACAGTTAAATCACTTTCCATCTATCAACGCTGAATTATTTTTATGTAAAAGTCAAAGCGACTTATAATTTGAAACGGTGGGAGTAGAAAATACACTACTAGCTGTCAATATGTGTAAATTATGAGATATCGAGGTTAATTTCATGATATTTTCTATCTTATGATTAAGACAAATCTGAAATGGTAATAAAAAACTGAACCAAGCAATCGTTCCTTTCTATCAAAAAACTATGATATCGGAAATCACATGTGAAACACAGGATCCTTGTAAAAAAAATTATTGGCCCAATTTAATCACAGAAAGATAACACAGGAGGATATATTGAGCAAAGATACAGTACTATGTTCTCATAATAGTACTCGCATTGAAATTCAGCTTGCCATCAGAAGCTACATCATTTTTATTCTATTGTGCCTCTGGAATAATTAAGAGAACTCCCAGCAAAGTCAAAACTGGGAAAGAACGAAAAGGTAAGAGCCATCATAATTTGATAAGATTTAAGATATCCTTCTTGAGATGCACAATGGTATTGATCTTAGCATTCATATTATAGGGAAAAACAAAGGTCACCCAATACAATATGAGATGACATATAGTGAAGATTTAGGAAAGCTTTTCTATGTTGCAAACAAAAATTAACATGAGCATAGAGACAAAGTTTTAAATACTACAGATCTGTGGTGATATGGTTAGCTTGCAGCCCTTACCTGTTACGAAGAATTCCCATTTTTTAAACAATCAAATGCAGAACTGCATGTATAAGACACTTAAATAGAGGCTAGGACCAGCATCATTGTTTCATGGCCCTAAAGAATATATGCAAGAATTATCTTCTCGTATATAAAACAATCCATATTATGGTAAAGACTACCTGACAATCCACATGGTAGCTTTGCAATATTCTTCTTTACAAACCTAATACTAATAACACTTCATAGCATGACATTTGTTGGTCTTTGACAATAACAGTTGGTTTTGGAAGTATGACATATGTATATTTTTATTTAGAGGTGCACTTGAGTTTTCAAATTGTTATTCACACATCTGATGGTACAGCTTTCCCTAGTTTTCAGTTCTATTTTTAGCTATAAATAGTGCAAATTAGAATATGGAACTTCGACAATTGCTATTCAAACATACAAAAATTCAGACTTGTTACAAATCATTGTATTTTTGAATGGATGGTGTAGTTGGAGATAGCTGCGACTGCATAAAAATATATAAATATAAGACCATGTTTGAAAATATACATATTTCAGCATGCAAGTATTGGAGCCGCCACCAGACAGTTATATGGAGGTCAGCCACGTACCTGCCAAGAGATTTCTATTTCTAAATTCACGGCAATCCACTGAATCAAGGGGATAGATGGATGTCCAACAACATAGAAGAGAGGAAGCCGACACATACCTGTTCTCTCTAGCCATAGTACAAACAAGGCTTCGCAAATGGAGAGAAATCCCATCTGCAATTGCAGGGTTGCAGTTTTGCCGCCCTTGAAATGCAAAGCATCGAACACCTTGGGGGCGTCCATCGAGCAGGAGCTCCATGGGGATCATCGTTGACGACTTTGCCAATCCAGCATGCCAGGCTTGCACGCGCCCTGAGCCTACACATGCGAAGCGCCCGGTGCTCCTTGCCGCCCACTTCGCATTGCCGGGTCGCCTGCGAGCACAGCTGCGGGAGCCGCCGTAGGGCGGTGGCCACGTCGCCGCCAGCGAACCCGCACCTGGAGAAGTCGAGTGCGCGCCGGGCGTCGGCTGTCGCGACGGACCCCGACCCGACGCACCGTGGTGGCCGAGCCACCCTGCCTGCGACGCCCGGCTGTGGGGTAGCCGAGGCCGTTCGCGCGGGCTGCTGCGCTGGGGCTTGCCGCCTGTCGCGCCGCGGCAATGGGCGTGGATGCCTCGCTTTTGAGCGAGGGCGGTGAGGGAGGGGCCTCGCGGGGACCGTGTCGGGAGGCCATCCGTCTTGGGAGAAGGGCGTGCACCGCCGCCATCGGCCGTCGCCATGCCCGTCGAGAGGGGGAGCGAACAGGAGAGGGCGAGTGGATGAGAGGAGGCTGGACTGCGGGCAGTATTTTGTCATAGTTGAAGGGCTTTTTATAAATTGGCCGGCACTCGCACGACCGGGCGGACGAAAAAAGCAGGCGACGTGGCCACGCTGGCTGGCACGCTTTTGGTGCTAAAATCGTAGGGTGAAGATTAACTTGAGAAGTATTGGCCCATGGGCCAGCCCATCAGTCATGGAAGGCCATTGGAGGTGCTCGTCAATCAATTCCAGTGAAGACCAGTGGGACGGACCGAAGCCATCGCGACGAGTCACGCAGTCTCGCCTCTCGCGCTCAGGCGGCAGTCGCCGATTCGCTGGCCTGCATTCGCCGAGTTCTCTGATTGGTTCTCAGATCGGCTGATCGCTATTTGCGTTTGCAACTCTGCGTGATGTATATTCGATGATTATGTTTTTTTTACAAATCAATAATGATAGGTTCGCCATACCAAGATTTTAATCCTGGCTCCGCCACTGGGCGATGGTAACATTATCTTGCAGAAGTTTGTCATGCTAATGGTATCTCTGGTTTTGTCAATGCTCTGCGTGATTGTATCTTTGTCAAGCTTCATATTCCACACACACCATACGCGCAAGCTATTTGTGGGTAGCGTTGGTGTAGCGTCTTCGATATTCATGTACTCTGCTCCACTTGTAGCTTTGGTGAGTACTATGTATCAGTTACCACGGGATTATAGATTACAGATATTTAACTGGAATCATGCATGACAAAAAACTTAGAACAGTAACCTAATATAGCCCAACCACTGTATTTAAAACGATGTTCAAATTATTAGAAAACTTGGTTACATTCTACTGTAATATAAAGGATACTTCCGACTTACCAAAATACTCTAGAAATGAAATAAATGACTTTAGATTTTAAGGCTAAAACTCTGAAACAAAAAGTCTTCCAATGGTGCACTGATGGAGGTATTTTTTTAACTCATCCCTGTTTTTCTTTTGTCCTCCCATAATTGCAGAAACAAGTTATCAGGACAAAGAGTGTGGAGTTCATGCCTTTCTACCTCTCATTGTTTACATTATTAAACAGTATTACTTGGATGTTGTATGGAATCCTCGGAAAGGATCCCTATCTTACAGTTCGTATATATGCAATCTGGATTTATTGTCATGATTGTTAGGTTCTTCCGCCTTTGCTTTGCACCACTGTCATGAAGCTGAATTAATCATCAACTTGTTTTTTCTGAAGGCACCAAATGCCGCCGGGTGTTTAACTGGAATTCTTCAGTTAGTTGTGTACTTCATTTACAGCAGATGCAACAAACCACCGAAAGCAGTCAATGATATTGAGCTGGTAAATGACCTGGATGTAGCAACTTGTCGTGAAGATACAAATAATGGCTGTAAGCCTTAGCTTGAACGCCTGCATTTCTTAGGTAGTGTTTGGTTTGAGGGTCGACCCGGGTTGTACTGGGTTGGACCCAGATGGACTGCTGTTTGGTTTGGGGGTCGGGTTGAAGTGGGATGGACCCAGATGGAATATACCCTCTAGATGCGGGTCGAGGGGATTCGCCAAAAATAGCGGACGGAGCCGACCCAGTTCGTCCCTCACGCACGCCGTCTCCCGCTCCGTTGGTGAGGGGCCTGTGCAGCCGCAGCATGGATGCGCCGGCCGTTGGAGAGGACCAGCAGGAGGTTCCGCGCGGGCGGGTGCTGGGAAGCTGGTGCGAGGGGCGGCGCGGCGCCGGGGGAGCTGGTGCGGGCGGCGCTGGCGCTCAAGGGCGCCGCGGTGGGGGAGGAGGGCGCGGGGAGGCGGGACGCGCGGGGGGGAGGCGGCGCCGGCCGCCGCCGCTGACGCGGGCGCTGAGGAGGCGGCGCGCCCGGGCCGGGCAGGGACGCCTGGGAGGCGGCGCGCGCCGCCGGGGCAGGGACGCAGGGACGATGGGATGCGGAGTGCGCCATGGCCAAGCTGCCGATGGATGTGCACCAGCTTGGGCGGATAGCCCGGAAGAAGACAAGGAAAAAAAAGAAAGATGACAGGTGGGTCTCACCAAATGTACATATAACGGCGTCAAAATGGCATCCATTTCATCCCACTCCAACCTTGTAACCAAACAGAAAACTGGGTTCACTCCAACCCCTTAACCAAACACGAAGCGGGTTCATCTCATCCCACAAAAATGGGTTGGACCCAACCCAACCCACTTGATCCCAGAACCAAACACAACCTTAAGAAACTGCCTCCAAGGCCAGTGAATACAGCAGTGCTATTTTGACATATATGCAGCTATCTACTTCTGAACTTCTTCAATTTTTTTTTTTTTTTGGCGAATCTTTGCGGAACAAGTGTAGTGTTTGTAAAATAGTTTCAGTTCCTCCAAGAAATCAGGGGCATATACAATATATTTTTAAAAAGAAGATATTTGCTATCTCAAGAAGAAGATTGAAGACAAAACGATTCTTGTGAATAGGATAACATGGCTTTGGACAAAACAACATAGACTTTAGTTTTAAGCTGCACACTACATATATGGTTCTACCTTAGTTTCATTTTCACTGAAGAAACTTTTCTTCTAGTTTCCATTCCCCTAAGTTTTTGTGCTCTTGCTCTATCTGAATCGGCGTTCATCGTGATCAATGGCCTTTGGGCAAGCATATATGCTGCAGTTGGTGCTTAATAGTAATTCGGTGGCGACCCAGGCCGCCGCCTAGGGTTGGCCTCGCGAAAAAGAATAAAGAAAGGCGGGTGACTCCGCCGCCGCCGCCGGTACGGCCCCGCTCCCTCGCCCGGCCTCGCTGCCGGTGGTGACGAGGAGCGGAGTCCGCCTCTTCAACAAAATGTCTTCGTAGGGTCTTGGTCGTGTCCTAGGTCTAGGGTTTGCTCGCTGTCGATGTTCGACGGTGGAGTTAGGTTTCGCCGGAGGAGCGTGTCTCCTCTGCGGTTTGCTTTTCCTGGCGGCGCCGGCGATGCGGAAGCAACGGCGACGTAACGGAATAAATTCTCCCAGCTTCTTCCGTTCTTCGATAGCGATCTTCTCCGACGTCAACGGAGAGGCCGGGGAGACCTGTCCGAGTCGTCGAGGGCGGCACATCGTTGTCTTCTTTAGGTGATGATGCTGTTGACCCTGTTAATCTTGAGAAAGATGATCTATGGTGAAAATCTGAGCTTTGCTCAGGTTGCCGCGCGGGAACCGAAGGATGCGTCGTGGGTACGGGAGTTGGCGATGCGCTGGGAGGCGGTGTATTCGGCTGATTCGCCTTGAAAGTAAGCCCTCCTCTGCGGCCTCCACCTTGTGGTGTTTGGCTTTGGTGCCCGGCGACGATTGGGAAGCAGCCGGCAGCGGTGACCAACGGATCTCCAAAGGTTTCAAGGAAGATGAACGTAAGTTTTGGGCGTCTTTGTAATTTTCCTTTTCTTGAGGTTTCTGTTTGTAAAAGGGTCGGTGTAATGCACCAAAATTAATACATGTTCCTTCTCAAAAAAAAAAAAAAATAGTAATTCAGTGACTCTCAATAAAGGTTCTTTTCAAGGAAAATACTTAGTTTCCGAGACTTTTATTCCTTACAATCAAAGACATTTAGGACATCACAAACAACAAACATCCGAACGTTACAATCAATTAAAAAGCACACGCGAGGAGCTACCCATCCACCCATCGCACGTAGCAGAGATACTGATAACAGTTTCCACTCAGTACGGGAAGGTAGGGCTCATATGTAATTTATTTTACTGACTCGAGACGACAAACTTTTGCTAGCGACCCATGGTTTCAAGATGATAGTACGTGCATGGATCCATCAGCCAGACCTGGGAACAACGTATGCGCCCACAGCGTTTAGGACCTGGCTAGAGCGCCCAAAAAGGGCAACAATGGCGCTCTTCACCACCGGGATGTCGAAGCTCGTTCCAGACGCCGCATCTCCATATGGCCCATAAGTGTTCTCGTCGCTGGTGAAGACGGTCACGGACTTGACACCATCGGCATCAAACTTCCCGGAGAGCCTGGTCACGTACACACTTGACTGCATGGAAATCTAGCAACAACCCAGGGAAACAATGGCCAACACTTGTAAGCACATTGCTTTCTGTTCAAGAACAAATATTTACACAACATTTACATGAATATATATATATATATATATATACCTTGCTGTGTGTGCCCTTTTCCGTGCCCCATGTATCGCTCTTTATAGTGTCGTTCCCTGCAGTGCTGTATGTGAAGGAGATGGCGTTGATGAGCCCGCCGAGGCCATTGGTGCTCCAAATTTCAATGTTCTTGAGGATAGCGGGCAGCTTATCACTGTCGATGTCTTGGTTCTGGCCTACTGCAGTGCCGAACGGGCCAACCATGGTCGCCTGCATATAAAAGTATATGCACGCAAGGCTATGTGTAAACACAACTAGCGACAAGGTTTGCTCTAGCCAGCTAGTAGATTATTAAGGTCGACTATATATGTGCACCAGAAATGATTATATCCATATACTAATAAATTAAGGTTATATATACCTTTTTATAGATGGGAGTAGGAAAGCAATATATGCTTCATATAGACATACGCGTGAGATAAATGCTACAAATATTAAACAACTGAAATCTAGAAGTAAGAACATATGTACCATTGATACTTGAATAGAAGGGATGAAGGTTGCTACCAGGATCGTGTTGGCTTGGTTTCTGAATGAGGGTGCACACCTATTTATAGAGCCAGTGTATGCTTAATGACAACGCCATCTCTCTATTTTTAATTGAACTGAAACGGTCGGGCAGAGCCCCCGGGCGCTTTATCTATACCTACTAATAAAGAGAAGAATTTTTCATCATCTCCCTCCCTTTCGTCCACCCCTTCTTGGTCCAGCCTTCTAGAAGTCTAAGGGTACCCGGGCACCAGCTTGGTTCATCAATAAAAACGGAATTCAATCGGTATCCAGTTGGAACAAAAACAAAGATTGATGTGGACCAGCACTACTACAGAATTGTCCATCACTGCGGGCTCCAACCCCCTTCACTTTGCCGAAAAATGAACCGCAAACCATAGCGGTAGTGATGTGGGGTTCAAACACTACCGGGTCAAAACACCGGCAAGTGATTCGAGGAGAGACTGCCGGTTTGATATCGAACCGGCAGCGCAGACCGTCATCAAACACCGCCGGGTGATCAATGGACCAGCAAGATTTTTGATCCAAGCAATGCCGGTTCTGAAGTCAGCCGGCGAGTTGATATTGAGAGCACGTTGTCGGGCTTTAACGAACCGACAGAACTTAGGGGATAACACTATCGGGTTAGATTGAGCCGGCGGTGTATCAAAGAGCTAACAATTTCGGTTGATTATGGACCCGAAAGTGAATTTTACGTGAAGACCGTCGGTTCGTAGAATGCAGCCCGCCTTGATTGCTTTTTTCACAACAATGACGGCTTGTATTTCAAAACCGATAGTGTTTGTTGTAGCTACACTACCGGTTAGTTTGTCATTCATTTGTCGGGCCCATCGTGAGCCGGCGTTTTTGTTTTTATTTTATTTTAAATTTGGAATTTTTAGGTGGAATTCAGCTCTTTTTAAATCCGTAAACACATCATACATTAATATCATCGAAACATTACAGGATTTAATGGTTATATACAACAAAGTCCATCTAATGTTCTAGAAACTAAGCCTACATTAACTTCTAAAATATGAAGACCAATGACCATAGACATAAATAAAAGCATGACATCTTTCCAAGACGAAATAAGCAAAGCAATTCTCGCAATCTTCATATCTATGTTGGGTGGCTTCTCTTCAATCTTCATATCTAGTTTGCACCAGTGTAGGGCGATGACGGCTTCAACTTCAATCCCCGGGGCTCTCTTCGGTGTTGTATTTTTCTCAGAACAATCTTGCACAATAAGCGGACATATTTAAAATATCCAACCTGGATTTCGAACAACACTAACTCATGAATTTCACTTTCTACCTCATTTCAATCACAATTCAAGCACTAGTATGACTTCAATCATGCTGTAAATGACCATAATGTTTTAAACCTCATTTGTTACTAAGGATCCGAATCGTTTGAAAGCAAATCGGGTGGAAAAACAGGATGCGCTTATCCACACGGGCATTTCAACGAACACCTAAGGGCAAGTGGACGGGCGCACTCACCGAAGCTTCCGTGCACCTCGTGGCGCTCCTATATTGTCTCGGCGGCGCGAAATGCAAAGGTCGAATGGAAGACGAGGATGCGAACAGGCGGTGCGGTGCTCGGCGGTGTACGGCGTCCCCGGTCGGTCCTCCATCGGCATGGAGGAAGACCAATCGGGAGAGGCGGTTAGGGACAGGCGCCGGAATTAGTTCTCATTTCTCATAGGTACAAGCTCCAACACCTAAAGGGATAATTAGTTTTCACCGTGGAAGGGCGGAGGACGCCGGCACGGCGTTGGGGACGTCCGAACGGAGGAGCGCGGGCGTGGGAGAACGCCGTCAAGCCTCCCATTCGGCGGGCGCGAACGAACGGGGATGCTTGCCGAACGGCCGCCCGGCGGAGTAGGGATGACGAACGGCGGCGACACTCGAACGGCCAGCCCGGGCGGAGTAGGGGACGGCGAACGGCGACGAGTGGGGGTTGGTGGTGCTCCGTCGGCGGGTTGTTGCTGCTTTTTCGGCCGGTGGGGAAGGGGAACGAATGGCGTGGGGTTCAAATGACTCCCCAATATTTCGCCCGAGCATATATATATATA
Source organism: Hyparrhenia diplandra (assembly GCA_015847255.1). NCBI lineage: Eukaryota > Viridiplantae > Streptophyta > Magnoliopsida > Poales > Poaceae > Hyparrhenia > Hyparrhenia diplandra. The sequence goes on along the minus strand of JADLZK010002668.1, from coordinate 35,347 downwards.
TCGGCCCCGCTGTTTTCGGCGCGGTAGGGAACGAATGGCGGGAAGTCGAAATATTTTGGAAAATTTCACCCCACTCACATTCACTGCCGGTTAGTTCCCTAGAATCGGTAGTGGTAAAGCAATCCCCGCCATGTCATGGATGATGATGAACCTCTGTGAAGTATGTGTAGTCCTCCTAGTTCAAAATGGCTTGAATTTTTTTTTGCAGTCATGTACACCCAAAACATGACCCCACACAAGATCTTATGTTTTTCTGATAAATATTTTAATTACTATGATTTTCTTCGAGCTAAACTCGCGACAGGAAGAGCTAATTACACCATGCAAACACAAGAAATTTTCATGGACCTCCACAGTGATTTGCCTCCTAGGGCACATGAGACCCTGTGGAAAGGTTTAGAAGCATTCCGGCTCTTTTCGTGGGTACGCTCAGTTCAAACTATAATTACTCGGTGGCGTCGCGCGAAATTCAATTAAACCGGGAAAAGTACCAAACCAACTCCGAAAAATATCAAACTTCGTGGTTGCTTCCCCATTTTCATGTGAAGGTCAAAGAAAAAGTTTGAGACCACTAAGACACCGCATACGTATGAACCACATAGAGCACAAGGAGTACATTGAATAGTCATGGTTCGATGGAAGGGATCATGTACCTCTGTGAAGGATGTGTAGTCCTCCTAGTTCAAAATGGCTTGAATTTTTTTTTTTGCAGTCATGTACACCCAAAATATGACCCCACACAAGATCTTAGGTTTTTCTGATAAATATTTTAATTACTATGATTTTCTTCGAGCTAAACCGGCGACGAGGAAGAGCTAATTACACCATGCAAACACAAGAAATTTTCATGGACCTCCACGGTGATTTGCCTCCTAGGGCACATGAGACCCTCGTGGAAAGGTTTAGAAGCATTCGGCTCTTTTCGGTAGATACGCTTTCAGTTCAAACTATAATTACTCGGTGGTGTCGCGCGAAATTCAATTAAACTGGGAAAAGTACCAAACCAACTCGAAAAATCTCAAACTTCGTGGTTGCTTCCCCATGGGGCACAAGAACATTACAAATTAATTAGGAACCAGTTAAACTACAACCTTACAAATAATTAACATGCATAGTAAACACACTAATCATCATCGCCGTTGTCGGGATCAATATTCGGTCCAGCTTGCGGTCCATGCACACCTAATGTAGGTTTGTAGAAATATCGGGTAATTGATGTCACGGATTAAGTATCCGCTTGAGTCGATGAAGGTCAATGCCCTTATGATTGCACTCTCTCGTCCCTCGCAAGGCCGTAAAAATGCTCGACCATAGATGTAACCTCTTGAATCGACCACCGTCTAAGTCAAGAAACCTTATGCGTATTGTCGCCCTTCCGTAGTTTGCTGGCCGAGGTGTGCCTGAAGTCCCAATCGTACGAGTTGGTATATAGCTTGGTCGAGAACGGCCGCCAAGCCACATGCAAAGATAAAGATCGTGGAGCAAAATCGCAAGTGGGAGAATTAATTAAAATGAATGAAGATGATGTGAATCTATCTAATATATGCGATGTCAAAATGATGAATTTAATTTATTATTACCACATCATCATGGTTGTAGCACCCAACATATTCGCTATATTGCCATGGGGGGATATTCTCGAGAAGACAAAGCATGTATCTTGAAGTGCGAGAAATCGGGCACATTGTAGCAAACATGTCGAAGTGCATCTAAGCACAAGGAAACGGCATTGTACTCGGGCGTTTTGCACGAGGCAGTCTCTCGGCTCCCCTCTCGTGGATTAGGTGGTCATTGTTATGTCCCGACACCTCGAAGGGATGTAAAAACTTATTTCACACGTATATAGTTGATGATGACCATGTGATGCTCTAGATGTCGCGTGCTCCCCACAAAACCGAGAGATAAAGAACCGGCTAAGTCTTTGTTTCTAGCCATTGTAGTGGGGATAAAGTCCAATGGAAGACACATATAAATGCAACAAAATGACGTTAAGTTAAACTAATCATCCATGTATTTGTTATAGTAAAATAAGAAATAAAAAATGTTAGAAAAAAATCTCATACGATGATTGGATAAGGGAATGGCCTTGTGTCCACACCGGGGCGAATGGTTCATCGCCGCAGTGGAAACCTGTTTGTTGTGGTGGCGGCAAAGGCGGAGGACCGTTCATACCACCAAATTTTGAGCGATAAAAAGAGAAAAAAAGGACAAAACTCATGAATTATATAGGAATTCTAGACAAGGAAAAATATCCTTACCAATAAAATATCCTAGAGCCATGAACAAATCTCCTAGAAAGAGAGATAGAGAGAGAGGGAAAGAGCCGAGTGGATTTCGTGCGGAGCGAAGTGTAAAAGCAAAGAAGCAAGTCGAACTTCGGGAGCTCGTGGGTGCGTGGTCGATGCGTATGTGTGTTGCTTTGTGGCCGGGTGCCTTGATTTATAGCAGTGCCGAGGGCGGGTAAATCACCTGCCGGGTATTAGGGTTCCGGCGGTGAATACAATATCACTACGGTTCTTTGTTATGTAGCCGGCGAAGAATACAATATCACTACCGGTTATTTGTATATAGCCGGCGGTGAATGCACGATCTCGTCACTTCACTCGCTTTGCATGCATGCATTGTTGCGTTGATGCCGCATACTTTGTAGGCGCCTATTATGTACGAGTAGATGCTTCACGCAAATTTGGATTCCATATGGATGTGAATAAAATTTATTATCATTTGTATTTTTTGTTTGTTACATATATAACTTTATTTCATTCACATTGGATTTGGATATCCGTTGTATTCACATTGCAAAGATATTTCATTGACGCAACCGTCTTTTATTATGTTCGATGAAGGGTAAAAAATGGGAACTCAAAGATATCGAAGAGACAATCAACATCCATAGCAAACAAAAATACAACAGATAAGAATTTGATTACATATATTCCATAACAAAGACCTTACATAAAACTGAATATACGGTAACAAAGACCAATTCACGAGATAGGTCAATGCTACAATCAAAGTGTACAAACACATTAAAATTAAACCACCTCGAGTAAGTCTCTTTTAGCATCTAACTCCCATTAAAGATGCGGCGAGGTGCATGGAAGAACTGCTGAGGAGGTTGGAGGATGAGATTCAACCGGAGTTGATGAAGAACTGCCTCGATGTTGTAGAGGACCATTGTATAATTTCATCCTTGGTCAATGGTCCTCGCTGCCGTTGTTGATCCATATGATTCAAATACATGTCCTTGTGTCTGGGGTTTTGCATCCAGATTTACACCCCAAAACACAAAGGGCATGCATGACTCTTAATATGAGTCCAGAGTTCGACCCTAACGGATCGATTGCTCTGCGAATCTTCGTACCCACAGCAGCTCCAACCTCCGGTGTGGATCTATCTTCAGTAAGACTCTTCTAGCACCTCTTGAGTAAACCATTTTCGTGGACTACACATATCTGTATGTGGAGGGCTTTTTCCCAAAGAGAGGCCATATGTATGTGGAAAGTACTCCTAGCAAAGAAGATGGACGACGAATAACAAGGAAAATAGGAAGAGAAAAGAGATCTTAGATCCAAACCCCACTAAAATTCAAAACTAAGCCTTGTACTACTATGAGGAGAGAGTAGCAACTACAGGACGAACCAAGAAGGCAAGATCAGAAGATCAGAACACAGAGGAGAAACTGGGTGCAAAACACAACGTCCCCCTTGCCGTTTAAATAGGCGAGATGCCGTGGTTGAGGCGATTGCTGTTGTACGGAAGACGTGGCAGCAGTGCGCCAAAGATTGGTGCGATGGGTCAGCCGGTCGAGTTGAGAACTGCGGCGGCCGTTGAATATTGCGAAATCACCGCCGGGTTTCGCCACCCGGCGGTGATATCGAATACCACCGCGTAAAAGCTTTGCATCGGCAAAGGATCTAAGTGATCGATAGATCACCGCCGTTGTAAAACTACACCCGGCAGTGTTTTAACTGACATTGATTTAACCCGTCGACGCTGCAGCTGGTGCCACAGGCTTTTCTCATCGGTTCCGGAGACACTGTCGGTTTCTTACCGCGCAAATAATACTATTGGCAACGCTGACTCTCCACGCGATGGCCATGCATGCATGCACAGGCCTCTGTGAACACGCCAAGTGAACGTGACAGCTACAGTATTGTGCGTACTCGTACTACTCCCATGGTCAAAAAAAGAAAAAAAAACGTGATGGCTATCCGTTGGGTGGTACAAGTTAGATTCTTTAAATAGCCCGGCAGTGTTGTAGGCGTGCTACAGCAAGTTGAGTGTTGTTCGTGCTCCGGCCGGTAGCGGTCGAAGTTTCTCATCTACAGTCTCTCGTCTCCCCTTCCTCCCTCCCTTCCTGCCCCGTCGGCATCGTCTTCTAAAGGTACGTGTGGTTGATCTTGTAGCAATGCAATGGTAAATAATGTAAAGCATTGATTGTTTCAAAATAACAATGGTGTATTTAGCTAAGTATCTATCTATGCTATCAAATAAATATTATTAGATTTCGTGAATAACATTTATGGTAGTAGTAATCCTAATTAAACTCGAGCACACCGTTCTTGAAAAAATGGTCAAAAACTGGCTCGGTGGGGGGATCGAACCCGGGGATCGGGATTGGGTGCCTTGGGAAACGAAGTGGCAGCCGAGGAAGAGGGAAGCGGCCTAGGAAACGCCAAGCGCAGCCGGTGCGCCCGATTGCCGCGCGGTTTCAGCGCAAACGGTGATTGGTGAGAACGGGCGCAAACGCGTGGCGGGTCGCGTTCTTTGAGTGCCAAGAGACGGCCATTGGATCTCACGGTCGTCGTGTTTGAGTGCCGAGGAGCCGTCTTTCTGGTGGCGCGTGCCTTGGAAACTAATGTCAATCAATTCTGCATGGCTTCTTTGTTACTATTTATACACCCTCGACGGCGACCTACATGATAATCAAACTCTCTTTCCATAACAGCGAGTTTTTCACTTTTACTGAGGCTCTCGCGGGCGATCGCCATGGCCGCAACTACACCATTGCGGGCTGCGGATCACCATCGCCCGCCTCCACGATGCCCTCCGGAGGCTCAAGCGGGCTCGCCGACGAACTCGGCCTGCCAAGGGTGGCCCGACCCTTGGACAATAGGGCCAACTTCTACGCCTTCAAGATCGACGACATTTCCAAGATCCTCGGCGAGGGGATACCGGCCATGGTGGAGAGGGCCGGGGGAGGTGATCACGGCGGCCGGCGGGGATCCGGACGCCGGTGGAATAAGCGGAGACGGCGCGGTGGTGGAGGCGGCGGCGGTCTTTTGTTTTTAGCTATCTAGTATTATTTTTATGCACTTGTAAAATATATTATCTATTATTATGTTCTACTAGTAAAGAACCCGGTCGTTTTTAATTCGTGCAACGTGTCAATCTCCTTTCTCTATCGTTTGTTTTTCACTGTTCCTTGGTCTTCAAACGCTATCGGTTCTTAACTTAAAACCGGGAGTGATCGATGTCCATCAAGAGCACTGCCGGGGAACGATTGAACCTGGTGGTGATCTTGATCTTCACTGCCGGAATTGGTCGAGTCTGTTGTTGGGGACCGGACCCTAGCGGTACAAGCGGAGGTGATCGCGATAGCGTGGAACGCGCCATGAGGTCCGGGCTAATGAATTAAGTTTGTGATGATTGTGTCTCTTTTCTGGAAAGGGAAAGATGCAAGCTTCCGCCACCGGAACGAGCGGAGGTGTCTGGTTCCGCTAGGTGCCCCTTTTGCGGGATCCGGCCTTCCCAACCGTTCGGTGCTCGCGGAGATCGACGCCTCCGCCGCCCTTCCTGCGCCCGGCGCGAGGCGACCCGAGGAATCGGGGGTGCGGGCTCCGGCCGGCTGCGGAGAAGGGATCGCGGAGGTCTCCTGACTTGAGGGCCTAGGATTGCCAAGATGGGTCCGGCAAGGGAGAGGCGTGCGCAATGTGTAAATCCGTGAAGAGCCCGCGTTATGTTTTTAAGAGTAGGGAATATACCGAGAATATAGGAGGGCAAAATTGTAACCTTGTATCTCCTAGCAATACTGAAAACTATAAATAGGAGGAGTCCTCCCCCAAGGAGGAGGTTGGTGAATTCCATTTATGGAGAGCTATTATGATCCAACCTACCCCTAGCTTTTATCCCTCGTTCATTCTCCCTCATGGCACCGCCTGAGCGGAGGTGTCTCCCCCGTGTTGAGAACCCCCGGCTCAACATTGGCGCCCACCGTGGGGCCGGCGAGAAAAACCATGGCTCCACAAGAGAAAGAAGACCACCACGGGTGCTAAGGCACCACCGAAGAGTACCCGCCCAAGCGCGGCCACGAGGAGTACCTACGCGGACGGCGGGGGGAGGACCCTCCGCTTGACGATGAGCCGGGGGGAAACAGACCGGCGGAGGTGAAGAGACAGCCGAGCCGGAAGGTGAAGTCCCCGCCCAAACTCGAGCTGCGCCCGGGTTCTGCGGGCATCCCTTCGCAAGTTGCGGCAGGAGAGAGACGAGCGGCCGCGCCTATGCGGAGGTCCTCAAATCACGCGGCCCGAGCATCAGCGCAGCGGCCCGAGATAAGGCAACAAATGGCGCTCCCTACGGGCGAGATTCAAAGCATGCAGTTCGTCACTCGGCCTCCGCCGACTCAACCGCCCACGATTATCTCGTCCATCCCCATATCAAGTCACTCGCCCGATAAACATTGACCCGTAAGCCTCGCCCAACCCAATCGCGCTCAAGGTGCCCCACAGGATAGAAGGTTGTTCGATCCCAAATCTCCACTATCGAAGGAATACAATGGACACCATGGCCGACCCGGATACAAGCCCACCCAGCTCCGAAATTTAACGGGAAGACGGACCTGCATCGAGTTCATAATGAGTTATGAGGCGGCGGTAGCCTCCGCCCGGTGGCAACGACGCGAAGTACTAGCAAAGGCTTTCATAATAGCCGCGAGAAGGAGATGCTTTGGCTTGGTACTCAATGCTGAAACCCGAACCATATACTCATGGGAAAACCTCCGCGACAAGATCTTTGAAAACTTCAAAGGCCCGGTTGTACAATCACTCACCTCCATGGACCTATTCCAATGCAAGCAAGGCTACAATGAGCCATTGAAAGACTATTTCCAAAGATTCCTACAACTCAAAGCGAAAGGCCCCGATGTCCCCGATCAAGTAGCGATAGATGCTGCCATCGAGGGCTCCCGCCGGGACCATTCGGGCCGAGAACCGGGCGCGAAAAGAAGCTGAGAACAATGCAAGAGCTCGTGAATGTTTGAAATCTGGATCCGCTCGGATGAAGATTACCGAAAGAGGCTAGATGAACAAAACATGGATAAGCAACAAGCCAAGGGCAACAAAAGGAACCTACGAGTCGGAACCTCCGCGGCAAGCAACCTAAAGCGAGTCAAGGGGCAGCAAAGTGCTAACAATGAACCAAGTAGCGGAGCCTAACCAACAAATAAAATAATCGGGAACGAGGCCACCGGACAACCGGGAAGCCATACCGGGGAAAGGGGCCCCAAAAAATTGGAATAGGGGACCAAGGAAACAATTCTCAAGCAAAGACATGGCGAAGAAAAAGGCCACTATACCGAGACGCGCCCAATCATCCAACAAGAAAGAGACAAGGCACTCAAGGTTACGGCAAACCATCCACCTACAAACCAACCTCCGCAGCCCGATAAAGGGAGGTCAACAACGCCTACACATACACACGCTCGAGAACCTCCGCAAAACCCGGGGGCCGGCAACAACAATATTGCCCAATCTATTCTTCTCTAACATCAAACCAAGTACACCCATCAACTCGCAAACGCTTACTATCCCAAATTCCTACCAAAGATGGAGACCATCGCCACCTCCACCACCACATCCCCAATTACTCCTCGAGTCGAGCATGTCCTACTCAAACCCGAGGGCAACATCTAACGTATGTTGAGACAAAGACCTCAAAGACACGAATAAACGAAATGTCAACCAAAGGTCTCAAACCAAAATTTGCCACCACCTCCGCAAGGACCCCACCCAAGCGCCCCCATGAAAAATGAACCAAATTTAGAAAACCAATATAACCCCCATGCTGCCCTACCCTCCATCGAACCATAATGCCAATCACAGGAGGATCGTCAATAGAGTACGAAACCAAAAAACAGAAAAGAGACCACCTTCGCCTGGTCAACAACGTAGCGGTGCAACCGTCCGTCAAGTTCGTTCGAGAATGGTCGAAGACACCTATAACCTTCTCGAAAACAGATCTTAAATCGAGAGCTACCCGCACGTTGACGCCATGGTGATAGAAACAAATGTAGCAACATGGGAAATGAAAAGAGTGCTTGTGGATACAGAAGCTCCGCGGATATAATCTTCGCCAACGCCTTCGACAAGATGAATTTCAGTAGAAACCAGCTACAGCCATCAGACTCACCGCTCATAGGATTCGGCGGAAGACAAGTGCGGGCGTTGGGCAAAAGAGTTTTGCCGCGATCCTTCGCGGACGAAAAAGTGCCGAACGAGAATACATAACCTTCGACATCGTTGATGTCTACTCCCCGCAACGCAATCTTCGGGCAGAGGATTCACAAACAAGTTCAACGCCGCAATACACATGGGTTACCCGTGGTATGAAAATGCCGCTCCATGGGATCATAATAGTATACGGGAGCCGAAAAGAAGCAAGAAACATAGAAAAGGCCATATACCGCTCATAGAAATGTCAACTCGGTACAAGCGAGAGCGAAGGCCCGTAACCACCCGACATGAAAAAGAGCAAACAAGCGCCAAGGGCCAAGAAAAACCAAGAAGATAAGAATAGATGATGACCCGCACCATACAAGAACAATAAGCGCTTGACCTAACCCCGAAGAAGAGAAGGAGCTAGCGGAGCTCCTCATCAAAAACAAGGAAATCTTCGCCGGGTCGCTAGCTGGATCTCCGCGGGGTTGACAGGGGACACCATTGAACATGTCCTAGATATCAACCCAAAAATGAGGCCAAATAAGCGGATGACAGAGGAAAATGTCGGAAGACGAGAATATCGCCACTCAAGCGGAGGTCCGTAGACCGCTTGATGCCAAAGTAATAAGAGAAGTCAAATACACCGACCGGTTGGCAAATGTCGCCCCGGTTCCAAAAAAAGACCTCCGGCAAAATGAGAATGTGCATAGACTTCACGAGATCTCAACAAAGCAACTAAAAGGACAATTACCCCCTACCAAGAATAGACACATCCGTGGACAAAGCAAATGGGTGTCGGAGGTTCTCACTACTAGACTGTTATTCGGGGTATCACCAGATATGGCTTAGAAAGGAAGATGAAGAAAAGACCAGCTTCACAACACCATTCGGGACATATTGCTTCGTCGAGAATGCCGAAGGCTTGAAGAACGCAGCGCCGACCTTCGCCGAAATGACAAAGCAAAGTCTTGACGGGCAGCTACGCAAAAACATGATTGCGTGACGTTGATGATCTCATAGTTATGAGCAAAAAAGAACAGGACCACATCTCCGATCTACAAGAGACCTTCGTGAACCTAAAAAAGTCGGGCCTCAAGCTAAACCCCGAGAAGTGTGTCTTCGGAGTCACCAAGGCAAAGGTCCTCGGATATATTGTCGGCCCAGAAGGGGTCGAGCTAATCCGAAAAAAAAAGGCAATCGAGACGGGCGGAGCCTAAAACAAAAAAAAAGAAGTACAAAAGTTAACAGGGAGAATAGCACCCTCAACATTCATTTCCAAGTCGCCAAAAAAGCCTCCCATTCTTCCAAGCCCTGAGGGGAGGAGGAAGCATTAAATGGGGGGAAGAGCAGGCGGAGGCCTTTGCAAAACTCAAAGAATACCTGCAAGAACAACTAATAGTAACCGTACCCGATGAAGAGAAACCCATACTTCTATACATCACAAAGATGAGATCACGCCACAAAAGGTAAAGAGCGCGATTCAAGAGAAAACGAAAATGATCGCCTCGCTTCAACTCCCAATATATTATGTATCGGAGGCACTCACAGGAGCAAAGATTAACTACACAGAAGTAGAGAAAATAGCATACGCTCTCGTGATAGTATCCAGGAAACTCAAGCACTATTTCCACTCATACAAAGTGATAGTACCCACTTCACAACCGCTAGCGGAGGTCCTGAGGAACAAGGAAACCTTGGGAAGGATCAAGAAATGGGCAAATGGAGCTATCTCGCCGAAATAACATTTGTGCACAGGTCCTCAATAAGATCCCAAGCACTAGCAGACTTCGTGAGCGAAATGGACACCGCACAAGCGAGAAAAAGCAAAACGATCGGTCGGAGCTATGGACAGTTTACACCGATGGAGCATGGGGCAAAAACGGAGCAGGAGCCTCCGCCGTAATAATGTCACCCCTGGGCGTCAGATCATACTTCACCACTCGGCTAGAATGCCCCCAAACAAACAATACAGCAGAATACGAGGGGCTCATACTAGGGCTCGCCAAAAGCAAAGGCCTACGGCGCAAAGCCGGTAGAAATCGTAAACGCATTCAATGCTAGTAGCGGGACAAGTGGAAAAAGAATGCATGGCCGAGAGCCGAACTTGTAAACTACCTCGCGGTGGTCGGGGCAATGGAACGAAGATTCCGTGGATTCACCGTAAAATTCATCCCACGAGAACAAAACAAATGAGGCGACGCCTAGCTAAGGCAAAGAAGAAATAACCTCCGCATGCCCCCCGAACACCATTCACAATGTAGTATACAAACCAAAGAATGTAAAACACCGAAAAACAAAGATTCAAGACCGTCATGTTGGTGGAAGGTGAAGACCGGAGGCAAGCAATACTCGACAACCTCAACAACGTAAGCTACCCGTAAAATGACGCGGAGGCCACCAGAACAAAGGCACGAGCAAGAAGCTATACGCTCATCGATGGCCGCCTCTTCAAAAGGGGACTGGTCCGACCAATGCTCAAGTGCATCCCACAAAGCGAGGGTATAGAGCTACTCAAAGAAATACATGCCGGTATCTGCGGATCCCACATCGGACCAAGAGCGCTATCAGCAAAAGCCATCCGCCAAGGATTTTACTGGCCCACGCACATAAAAGACGCGAAGCAAATCGTCAAGACATGCGAAGCTTGTCAAAATTTCGCACCCCACCAGAAAAACCCTTCAACGAAACACAAATTGATACCTCCGACCGCCACTACAGAGATGGGGAATCGACATCGTTGGTCCCCTACCAACAAAGACAAGGAGGAAACAAATTCGCGGCTTGTAGCAGTTGAATACTTCACCGATGGATAGAGGCGAAGCCCTTGGCCAAAATAACCTCTCGAATCCATCACCAAGTTCTATTGGCAAAATATAATTTGCAGATTTGGGGTACCAAGAATGGTAACAGTGGACAACGGCAAACAATTCGACTCAAACAAGTTCAGGGACTTCTGCTCCCAAATGGGAACAAAAATAGCCTTCGCGTCGGTTTACCACCCGAGTCAAACGGAGCAAAGGAAAGAGCAAACGGAATAATATTCTCCGCGATCTCAAAGACCCTATTCAACCTCCACAAGGGCAAATGGGCGCATCGAACTACCCAAGGTGATCCGTCCCACAATACAACATCTTCGCGAGCCACCCGGCTTCACCCCATTCAAGCTCATGTATGGAGAAGAAGCAATGCTCCCGGAGGAACTAAAACACGAAAGCCTCCGCGTCATGAAACACAAGATGGCGTAAGATGAGGAATACGCAAAAAGAAACACTAGAACAAACAAGGCTAGAAGTCGTGGAAAACATACAAAAGTACCAAGCGGAGACCAAAAATGGAGGGACAAAGAAGGTCCGCAAGAAGTACATTCAAGATGGAGACCTCGTACTCAAGAGAAAACCAAACGCTTCAATCAGAGGAAAGTTGCAAGCAAAATGGGATGGTCCATTCATCGCAAAGAGCAACGACAAGCCAAGGAGCCTTCCGTCGATGGATGAGGAAGGCAACACCTCTCGATCACACTTGGAATGTGGATAACCTACGCCAGTACTACGTGTAAGGCTATACCCCGCAAAATATGAGCGGAGGTCACCACTATACTTTCTCGCAAGTAGCATTAGATTTTTTACAAAGAATCCCAATAGTCTTGCACTCTTTTCCTCATTGGGAACTCCTAGCGGAGGTGAGGTTTTTAATGAGGCAAGGCTAATGTAAAATCCTCCTCAAATATAAAGAGGAAACTTCCCCAAAATACAAAGAAAATCGTGGTCGAAAGTGACTAGCAACGCAGCCACGTAATTCGACAAAGGTAACAAAAACGCTGAGAGGACATTTTTTTACGGATAGAACGCGGAGGTTCCATCCTAAAAATGACCTCTAAAGACCAACAAAACGGTCTCGCAAAACCCTCGAAAAAGTCCTACCCAAAGCGTAGGCATCGAGGTAGCACAACGGCATTGTGTCAAAAACAAAACAAAATTTAAAAAAGACCTGTCCATTTCAGGCATCACCGTAACCTCCGCCAAAGAAAGGCATCAAGGAGGCCACTTACAAAAATTCTCTACACATTAAGATAAACTCTTGCCTTTTTATTACGTTCAAAAATTATACAAGTGCTTGACATTGTGCTGTCGAAGCTACAAACATCTTCGCAAGAAGATGGTACAATGGTAGCACAGACACAGCAAGACAGAGGAGGTGATCAACACCACCGTGTAGGGCAACAGCTTCACGCCGCGCCCACAATGAAGTCTTCGCCAGCGTCGACGCGTCCTCTCGTATAGACTGCAGACCACCATAGGACTTGTTCATTTCGGCAAACCCCGCTAGCTGGAAGCAAAATAGACCTAAAGACGCTCTAGCGGAGGCTTGGCCCAAAGGGCAAACCATCTAAGCAACCAAAGCTCATCGGCAAGAATTAATAGCTCCGTGCCTGTTCTAGTCTGAGCTTCCAGCCAATGAATAGGAGGACAGCTGGATATGCATCCCGGACCACTGCTTACGAACCCTTACACGGTACCAAAATCATGTCTACTAAACCAATACTAGATCGGCCCATAGTACCGTAGTTAGCAAAGGGGGGAGAAAATGGATAGGTTATATACTAACCCAATCCACCTAACACACCTACCAAAGGACAACATCAATAATCATGTCTACTAAACCAATACTAGACCGCCCATAGTACCGAGTTAGCAAAGGGGGAGAGAAAAATGGATAGGTTATATACTAACCCAATCCACCTAACACACCTACCAAAGGACAACATCAATAAGTCCCCTTAATGACTTAGACACTATAAAACAAAACCCCGCCCCCCCACCACCACCCACACATCCCATTATCCCAAAGCAAAGAATCGCCTAAGGAAAGCCGTGGTACGGCATGAGCGCGGATGTCGACCTCCGCCCGGCCTAGCCACGAAAAAGAGGAAACCGTGTAAGAAATCGTAATGATCCTGACACTTGGACAACTCTAGGGGGGAGACCGCGTAAGAATTCGTAACATCCCCCCCGGAGTTTAAAAGCGATGCAAAGCAACCAAATGCGAGATCCTTCCCGAAGACCCGTGAAGCGGAGCAACAAAAAGCGCTTCCCACACGTGTAGCGGAGGTCCAATACAAGGAAAAACAACCTTCCATACGAGCACCTCGCAGCGGAAGGGGATGAATTGGTGCCGCAAATAAATGACTACCCTCCGCCGTCAAATCCACAAGTGGAGGGTACAAGAAAAACTCGACGGAAAATGAAGAAAAATAATGTAAACAAGACAATGATTCCAATACAATATAAGAAGCTCCGCTTTATTAATGGAGATCGCTTGATTACAAAACTCGGATCTACAAAAGTAAAAATCTACAAAGATTCGGGCGGAGGCCCCTCCCAAGCCACGGAATTTGTAAACGCCATCCGCACGTCACCCAAGTCAAATAAAACGTCTTCATACATTTCATCTACACTAGGGTTGGCGAAGGTGTCCTTCCAAAATAGCCATAGGCCTCCGTCAACATAAACACCGTTACGATAAAAACACAACGGGTCGACATCCTGCGCAGGCACCTCATCAGGAACCTGCGCAGGAAACCATTGATCCAAATAAAACATTAGACTTTCATTCATAATCATTCCAACAGTCTTTACAAGCGGAAGCGTATATCCGCGCAACAGGCCCAAAAGACGAAAAAATTCAACTCCTAAACTCCCTACACCTTCGAGTCTTCTTTATCGGCGCGGCGCTTTCACAAGATCGGGAGCCGGTGGCGGAGGCGCATCCCTCGCCGCATCCTCCACAGCCTCAACAGTTCAGCGGAGCCTCACTGAGCACCACCCCCGCACAAATTGAACATAGTTAGAACCAGCGCCAAAAAGAAAATCATAAAATAAAAGCACAACTAGAGAAAGACAAACTCACCTCGAAAAGAGAGCGAGCAAGGGAAGATGCCTCCCCGGCCGTGGACCGCCCGCAATTTCTTCATAAACGATCCCACAAACTTCGGGGGCTCCGCCTCCAAGATCGACGAGGCGCGAGGGATGGTGCGACTCCTTCACACGGATATGGGCAACATCGCCACACCCCTCGCTCGAGAGGATGCGGGCAATGCTTGTCGCCCGCGGCCCGGGCTCAAATCGGACACGCCACTGCAAAGACGCTGGAAGTTTGGCGGCGTTCCTTGCCATCCAGACAAAACGCCGGTGCTCCCACCCTCCGCGAGAACGGGCGTCACCATCTGCGCCAACAGAGGTGACGGCCTCGCATCTGGCGTGAGCAACAGAGGTGCGGGGCGCATAAATGCCGTCCAATTGCCTCGCCGCCGGAGGAGGACCGAGCGTGGATCGGAGAAGACTAGCGTTGGCCTTCTCAAGCCTCGCCTCAACATCGCGGAGAGACTTTTCGGCCGTTTCAAAGACGGGCGGCCAGCGCGCCTCGGGCCACCTTCGCCGCAAAGAACCTCGCTGCGGCGGAGCTCCCGCCTTGGCCACCGCCTTCTCCAAATGATGATTTCTCTTCAGCCCAAGCGGATACCTTCGCCTTCAAGTCCACTGGAATCTTGTCACGCGCAACAAGCTCCCGGTGAACCTTGGCGCGACACACCCGCACTAGTGGTCATCTACAAAAATAAACATTAGACCTCCGCTATATAATCAAGAAAGTAAACAAAACTCAAATAAATTATCTCCGCACCGAAAGACTCGGTCTATAGCCTTGTTGAAGACCTCGTAGACATCCCCCTCCTCGAAAAATATTTACAAATAGTATCTAATCGAGAAGTCTAAGTACGCCGCAATAACACCAAAACAAAACAAAACAAAGCGAAGCAACCAAACAAGAGTACTTACTCAAATCACCCTCAAGAAATGACACGAGGGGAGCTCACACTAAGCCCCCGCAGCAGCAGCTCCGCCGCCTTAAACAAACAAAGAAAAATAAACCATATAGATAACGAAGCAATAGGACCAAACCCAAAATTAATAGAAAGGAAAGCTAGCAAACAAACCTCCATCGGTGGCGACCCGGTCTTGGCGGCACTTCTAGCATCTCCGCAGCCTTCAGAGCCTTCGCGCCAGAGCTCTCGGCTTCGGCATCTTTCACCACAGACGCCTTGTGCACGGCGCGAAGCTCCTGCATCTGAGTGTAAGTAATGTTCGTTCCAAGCGGAGGCACAAACGAATCCTCGACGCGCGAGTGTCAATCGGTACCTCCGCCCCCACACACTTCGCAGCGACTCACGCGCACAACCGGCTCCCTCGATGTTCCCGGCTCGCGTGAACTCGCGGAACTGCCGGGCCGAGCACGGCAGGTCGGCCATAGGGTCAGCCATGGCCTTCGACACCTCCGAAGACGCCTTGCCATCCGTGGCTCGTCGGGCGGGCATCAACGGTGGTGGGGAGACCGGACAAGTTTTCATGACCGAACTAGCCCCCCCGCCACCAACCAAAGCCACCGCCGCGCCAGACGATCCGGTGGCGGAACCTTCGTCTTCACCGGCCCCCTCGCCAGCAACCGCCGGGGCCGCAGACCTCCGCGCACTCTGCTGTTTGACCTGCTTGTAGGCCAATTTCTTCTTCTTCTTGGCCTCCTCCTTAGCCGTGGCAGCAACAGCAGCAGCAGAGGCACGGGCGGAGGCCCCCTCATCGGTCTTGATCTTTTTTGACTTCTCGCGGGTCACAGGGGGAGCCTGCCGTTTCTGAGAGGGAGGCGGAGCACCGGTCGCCACCTTCGCTAACTTGGCGGCTTCCTCGGCTTCGCGCCTCTCAATATCCGCCAGCACCTTGCCGGGGACTTTATGGTTGCCGTACACGACCCCCATCTCCTCCAAAACACGGTTCAGACGAGGCATGGTGCCCGCCTGAGACTTCCGCGCCAAAAATTCCTTCATTGAAATAGGACCCAGAACTTCTTGGGCCTCCATCTCCACGGTCATCAAAAAAGCGTCGGCGCTTGTACCTTCTGGAAGACGCACACCAAGGCGCGGAAAAGGAACCATCTCCGCGTCCCCAAACACGGGGAGATTAACCTTCTCTATCACAATTGGGTCCTTGTGACGCCGTAGGGGTGAATACTTTGCCGCGCACATCTCCTCCACCAGGTCGCGGCCTCCAGAATAACGGCACGCAAGAAGAAAAGCTTCGCGACACTTCTCACGCCTCTCCGTCTGGTCTTCATTTGGATCAGGCCGGAGACGATGTCCACGAGGAACCAACTTTTGACGCAAAAAGGATAACGGGATATCTCCACCCCGTCGACAGTCTTCCCTGTTCGCGCAGACTTGGCGTAGAACCAATAATCCATCCAGCCAGGCTCCCACTTGTTCTTCTGGGCGTAGGAGATCTCCGCCTTCTCCTCGCCCTGATAGCGACGGGGACTGAATGTGCAAAGACCCAAACGCAACTTCTTCTCACTCCCATCCGCCATCTTCCCGGTCTTACGCTTGTTTGTGCAATTCATAAAAACGAACGAAGGTGTTCGTGTCCGCCTCTCCACCATAGGACTCGACAGCCCACACGAACTTCGACAACGCAAGAAACGCGTGGGGGGTGAGCTGATGAATCTGCACATCGAAAGATTCCACCACCGTGCGAGCAAACGAGCAGTAGGGCAGGCGGAGGCCGCAGGTAAAAAAATCCTTGAACACAACCCCCCACTGCTCCTGTGGCTCCGGGAGCTCGGGCACCGTCTCGCCCTGAGGAAGCTTCACCTCGCAGTTGGCCCCGATAAAACCCTTATCGCGAAGCTCTTCAAGCATACCTTGAGTCATCTTCGATGAACCCAACTCGTAGGTGATGTCGACGTCTTCGCGAGCCATGAGATCGCCAACGGAGGCCTCCACGTCAGAAAGAGTGTCTTCTAAGTCTTGAGCACGAGCCGCGTCAAGCATGCAATCCTCGAAGAGGCGAAAGTACTGGCTAGAACGATATGGAAGGAGCTCCGCGTACGGCCCGTAGAGCTCTCGACGGGGGAAGCGGCCCCTTACGCTAAAAGACTTAGCACTTGCACGCATACACCTAAGCAAATGGCAAGGGCTAGCAGAGGCAGGCAAAAGGAAAGAGGAGCGAGAAAGCAAGCACGCGTAGGAAGGCAAAGTCAGGGAACAGTGAAAGCGATAGCAGGGGTAACACTCCGCCGAGGAGGGGGAACCCCCTTTTATAGTACTCCACGCGACCCTTCGCATCCCAAGACGCATAGTCGCGACCAACGGGCAGAAAATGGTCAATTTAGGCTCGAGGAGCGCACCTTTCTGTCCGTTGCGATCCCGACGCTTAGAATTCCTCACCGCGAAGGTCCCTCGCGAAATCGCCCCGTGGGGGAAGGGAACCTCAACACCTCCGCTAGTACCACAAACCGTTGAGAACGGCGGCACGCCTCCGCTTACGACCTTCCACCCTCAAGGGGGGAACTGTTGGGGACCGCACCCTAGCGGTACAAGCGGAGGTGATCGCGATAGCGTGGAACGCGCCAAGGAGGTCTGGGCTAATGAATTAAGTTTGTGATGATTGTGTCTCTTTTCAGGAAAGGGAAAGATGCAAGCTTCCGCCACCGGAACGAGCGGAGGTGTCTGGCTCCGCTAGGTGCCCCTTTTGCAGGATCCAGCCTTCCCAACCGTTCGGTGCTCGCGGAGATCGACGCCTCCGCCGCCCTTCCTCGCGCCGAGGCGGAGGCGACCCGAGGAATCGAGGGCGGTGCCGGCTCCGGCCGGCCGCGGAGAAGGGATCGCGGAGGTCTCCCGACTTGAGGGCCCAGGGATTGCCAAGATGGGTCCGGCAAGGGAGAGGCGGTGCAGAATGTGTAAATCCGTGAAGAGCCCGCGTTATGTTTTAAGAGTAGGGGAATATACCGAGAATATAGGAGGGCAAAATTGTAACCTTGTATCTCCTAGCAATACGAAACTATAAATAGGAGGAGTCCTCCCCCAAGGAGGAGGTTGGTGAATTCCATTTATGGAGAGCTATTATGATCCAACCTACCCCTAGCTTTTATCCCTCGTTCATTCTCCCTCGGGCACCGCCTGAGCGGAGGTGTCTCCCCGTGTTGAGAACCCCCCAGCTCAACATCTGTGAAATTTTTGATTGTCCCGCGCTTGACCGCTCATCACTGCCGGGCAAGGTTCAGATACTGCTGGTGGATTAAATTCCGGCAGTGATGCCGTCGGTAATGATGAACGAATCTGTAGTAGTACAGGAAAAAACATCCATGGTAAGGTGGACAGGAACTCCACTTCCACAAATTTATAAAAGGTGCCATTGGGACACGTCTCGGTCGGACAACGACGACATACAGAGTATGGAAATCAGGTACGTATATCAGATCCCTTTTTGGACATACAGAGTATGGACACGTATCAGGATACTCGATTTTTGGATCTCTTTTGGTTGCCCAAGGACAATCCCCTATATCAGAGATTTATTAGGATGCATGGATCAGATAGGGCGTACAGAGTAAAGATGAAGAGAATAGTGTGCTTTGACTATCACGCGTTGCTATGGAGATGTCATATTAATGACCATGAGATCCTTTTTATCTAGACTTGGGATATAGAAGCACATATTTTAGAACAAAACCATATTGCAAATCTCTCAGATCTTGCAACAAAAGCCAAAGCTGAGCCACTGGCTAATAACATGAATGCATACAACGATGATAAAATTGTTGTATATTCTTGGTTTATATTATGTATGGCTAGTATTATTTTATTCCCATTGCAACGCACGGGCATTTTTGCTAGTATATTAAAAGAGCAAAAAGGAGTACACTAACAAGGTTCTAACCAGCGGTTAGAGGACAAAAAGAAAAAACTTAAACTTAAAACAACTTAAGAAGAGAAAATAAAAACTAAAGTTACGTACAAGGCCTCCAGCCAAAGAAGAATAGACCGGTGATGGCAATAGTTCAATGATCCAACATGCCAAACAAGGGTTTGCATATGAAATACCAGATATATGTTCTCTCTTTCAAGAACTATAAGAGATCCTACGTTTGTCCTAGTCAAGCAATCGTAAGTGTTATAGAGTTTATAGAGAAGAGTATTGACGTAACATCTGCCACATAAAAGTAAACTGTGGATGGTATAAAAAGGTAAACTGTAAAATATATTCATAATGTATCTTCATTTGACAAAAATATTATTGCTTTTCCTATAAATTTTGTTAAACCAAAAATACTTTGTAATGGCATTTTGAGGAAATACCATAAGGCCCCATTTGGATCCATTCACATTGAAGTAGTAATTTTTCATGGAATATACGTGACATTCCATATGTTTCCAAAGTATAGGTAAGCTTATCTTAACTTCAAACTTGAAGGGGATGGGAGATGGAAATTGATTCTCATACTATATTTCTAATGTAGAATTAATAGCACATTCTTCGACCGACTTCCCTATAGCACAAGTGGAGTACATAAGTATCTCTCCCATATGGCCATCAATAACATATAATTAATTTATGTCTAAATTATGATTATTAGAATGGAACTCAATTACAAGAATGCAAACGTGGCATAGTAGTTATGCGTTAAATGAGCATATATAGCTACAATAGCGCTATAGCAAAGATAAGAAAAGAAGTTACAATAACCGATTTGGGCATATGCATACTAGCTAGGTATACTTTATACGATGTGAACATGCATCACAACTCCCCTGGTTCACATGGTTCAAAATACTGCATCTATTTAAAGATATCAACTAAAGACAAATCTTTGACACAAGCAGATAGTGGCTAGCTATATTTGTCAGTACACAAAAAATTAGAAACGGAGACTTGATTTTGGGGTCTTCACAACTAGTAGTTCCCTTTCTAGAACATTTATCCTTCTTCAGCAAAAACGTCCGGAACTGAACGTATAGTAAATATTTTAACATTTTGTCTCGGAACACAATTGCTACCTTCTTCTGGTTACAAAAGTTTAGAGATCACCATTACAGCTGTCCAAAACTGCCCCAGGGGGTAAAGTAGACAGTTTTGGAAAGTTCAGGGGATAAATTAGACCGTTTCATAGTTTGAGGGTTAAGTAGACTAACCCCCATAGTTGGGGGGGGGGGATCTAGACTTTTTCCCTCAATAACAGATGACATTGTATTGCTAAAAGAACTCCCACAAGTAAACTTTTCACAAGCTATTTCAGTTTTGAAACGAGGATGTCACGAACGTTGGATGTATACCCTAGAGAATCAAGCAGATTTGATCGGTTAATGAACACCGATCCCATGGATTTAATGAACTAATTTTTCAGATCTACACATGGATACATGCATTGAAGGAATATTACTGAAGTTAATGAGCTAACGGCCATTGCATGTTCTTCACAAGTGAGGCCAGATCGTCCATGATGTATGCAGGGAGTTCAATTAATTAGTTTGTGGGCACAAGGTAGGTCAGACCTATCTTAATATATTTAATTTTTGCTATCTAATCTTGAAACCAAGACTAAATGCGTAAACCAAAAAGTCGTTTTTTACTACTAGTGTGTATAGCATCTATACACCGTACCATTATATATTTATAATAAACCACATATATACTTAAGGTCGTTAGTATTGTTTGTTCGCATGCTAGTAGCCGGTTGGACCCACATATTATATATATGCCACCTTTGTCGAAAGTTCGACGTACACCTTTCAGACGTAGAACAAAACAATTTTATCCACCATTCAGACGAAGAACAAAACAATTTAATTTTATCCACCTGCTAGTACGCCAGATCAACACGGCAAGAGTACTGTTTCACCAATACAATAATAATGTCTTGTTCTGGAGGTTTGCACTATAATTGACGTACAGTACATACTTCGTCTTATTATTTATTAATAATCTAGAGCAATTAATTGACCAAGCAAGAACACACTCGTAAACGTCACAAACAAATGGAATGCTCATGAGTCGGATTGGTGTGACCTCATTGGAGTATAGCCCCATATTTATTAATAATCTAGAGCAATTAATTGACCAAGCAAGAACACACTCGTAAACGTCACAAACAAATGGAATGCTGAGTCGGATTGGTGTGACCTCATTGGAGTATAGCCCCAGTAGTATAATGCAGAGATTAAGGAATGATCAGATTATTACATGGATTAGCTAGGTGCACGGGTCAGTCAACCCGTGTGGTCTGCACATGCTACGTACAGATAAGGATTAGATGTTCATGTTTAATTCCTACCACCCACTAGTGGTGCATCGGAGAAGACCAACCTGCTGTCTGGTTCCTTGCATGGCTCCAAGAGCGTGACTCGGCGTGTGCAACACGCGTCGCCGATCGTGACAATTCCATTTGTCCTGGGCGCTCATCGTGGCTCGTGCCACCAAACAAAACAACCGATCGTCATCCAAACCTCTCAATTAAGTCTACACGTACACACTCCTTGTCCGATCGCTTGACAACTGGTTAAGTAGGGCTTTGTAATGTAATTGAAATTTACAAGCCCGGCCAAGGAGGCATTTTGGGAGTTGGGGAACCGCCAGCAGCTCCCAAGCTAACCCGTCTATTCATCACAACCTTCACACCAATAACAATACACTTCACCAATACAATAATAACGTCTTCTTCTCAAGGTTTGCATTTGTAATTGGCATACGGTACATACTTCGTCTTATTTATTAATCTAGACCAATTAACGAATCAAGAAAACACTCGTAAACGTCACAAACAAATAAAATGCTGAGTCGGATTGATGTGACTCTAGTCCCAGTGTAATGTACACATTAGGGCTTTATAGGCCCGGCCAAGGGAAGCGAATTGTGGTGGCAATAGTCTGCTACTATAGATTCAATCATCAACACATAGACTAGGACCGATAGTGAACTGTAGCATAGGAGATCACACCGAAGAAAAGAAAATAGAACATCAACACATAGTATACTACCAAGTTAACATACTAGCACAAAACAGTGACCGAGATGGTGATCTATCTACTACACCTATATAGAGAACCCCCACTAGAGAGATCTCTTGACATGCAAGTATGCCACCTCAGCAGCCCCACTAAGACAATGACATCCAGTGGCAGGCCCTACTTGTTTGAACTAACTAAAAATGTTATAACTCACAAACGAAAAAAACAAATTAAATTCTGATTAAACCATTGAATTCATTTTAATAAATCCTTCAAAACAAGATCTCATATAAAATTAAAGGTGTGCCCCTGCCAAACAAGATCTCAAATAAATTATTATATATGTTTTATTACATTACCCACGCAACACGCGCTTTGGATATGAACGTGTGAAGGACGAAGTTGTCAAATCATCTACATCCAACATACCTAAATATTTGTTTTATTACTTATTTGTCATCCGTCCAACATACCTATTGGTTCATTCCTTAGAGTTTAAACATAAAATTAAATAATCCTTATGCCAATGAGTATATACTCTATTTCATACATTTAAGTTCTTTGTTACTAACTCTGTTTCTAACCTGCACAAAAACAATCCCCCAATAGCTAATTGTGATCAGGTTTCTTAGTGATTACAATTCAATCCTTTAATAATACCCCCTTCCTACCCGCGGCAACGCACAGGGAATCCCTCTAGTTTTAAGCACAGGAGAACACATAGTGTACTAGTACACATGGTATATACTGGCAATTTAACATGCAAAGCAGAATACGATGGTGATTTTAAGCACAAAATTACACACAGAAGGAAAGAAAATTACAAACAATTCGGCCTGATTGAAAACTAGCGTTTCTTGTTCATCCATCTTGCAAAAAAAAAGAACAAAAAAGAACAAGGGCATGCACACAGAACAAATTAACATCTAATCAAATTAGGTACGTATAGTAGCAAGCAAGTTTGGCCAGTTCATTCCAACTTAATATAAATACTTAAAGTATATTACTTTATTTGATAAAAATAAATAAAGGAGGGCCTACTCCTCGTCCTCGTCCTCACCGTCGTCGCCGCCGTCGTCGTCCCCGCCCTCTGCCGTCGGTGCCGCCGATATCCCCCAGTGCGGAGATCCGCCAACTCCGCCACCTTAGGGGCATAGTGGTTGATCCTGGTGACGTCCACCGATGGCACCACCATCCTAAGACGGTGGTCCTCTGCCATCTTGTTCAACGTGGCTAAGGCGTTCCCGAGACCGGTCCAGGGAGAATTCCTCACCCTCACTGCGGTCATACCCAATTGATCTACCAGGTTGTTGTTGTTGGCCGCCGTTGTTCGGGGGAGTGTGTGGCTGTAGCGGATTTTTCGAAAGAGAGAATGAGAGGAAAATGTCGATCAGAGAGGGGTGTATAAATAGTAGTTGCCCATGGAAACTATCAATCGCATTAACTGTTGCCAAAATCCCGTGGCTGTTCACTCCCAAAGCAATGGCGCCTTCAAAATGCCGACCCTTGGAACTCAAGCAGCGACCGAACACTTCGAATGCCTGGAGGGCTACGGTTGAGTTTCCCACGCACGGATGCGCGCGCCTTCCTCGGCTGTGTTTCCATGGTGGGCGACATCTGGCCCCACTGGACAGTGTATAATCACTGTCGGGTACTAGGAGGAGCTGACAGTAAATTACATACTCACTATTGGGTTAAAGCTGAACCCGGCAGTGATATTACTCAATCGTTGTCAACTTGTTGATACAGTCGGCGTTGACAAAGGGAACAATCTACAGATTAAATAAACGAAACGAAATAGAATAGATTGATATTACTATTTTGTCGCAGTGGTTAATGCAACAAAAGTCCAACTCCAAGATTCGAGGCCCAATTTACTAAACTTTTCAGAATTTTTGTGTATATATAATAAAAAAATTAACTCCAACCTTTTTTTGACGCCAACTCTTTTTTAGACTGCCAGTTATAACACTATCTGTTAGTTTAAACCGATAGTGATGCACTCATCACTTCCGGGCGGTTATAGTTCGTCATCCGCGTCCTCGTGGCAGTTGCTGCTACGTTCATCATCACCCACGCCTCATCGTCCTCGCCCAAGGCCTTTGTGAAGTCCACCGTGTCCGGCCACGGCGTTGTCATCTTCTCCAACTCATACTGCCCGTACATATAATTAGGGAAAAGGGAACTGTTGTAGATGGTCGAAGGGAGAAACGGTTTCGAGAAACACATGTGACTACGCCATCATAGACAGGATTACTTTCCAACCCAGCAATTGCTCGCTCTCATGGTACTCGATCTCTTCATTGAGCAAGCTAATGATCTGAGTAAGCATCAGTAGCAGCCGCCCATCAGGCTGCCGGCATCACAATTTAGGATCAAGCAGATTTTGACCACATCTTTTCTCATTTTGTTGCTTTCGACCAAATTTACCTTTTAATAATAACAAAACATCCTTCTAATAATTTACCTCCAATTTACAAATTATCTCTGACAATATATTTTTTAAAAGAAGATATTTGCTATCTCAAGAAGAAGATTGAAGACAAACAGTTACTGTGAATAGGATAACATGGCTTTGGACAAAACAACATAGACTTTAGTTTTAAGCTGCACACTACATATATGGTTCTACCTTAGTTTCATTTTCACGGAAGAAACTTTTCTTCTAGTTTCCATTCCCCTAAGTTTTTGAGCTCTTGCTCTATCTGAATCGATGTTCATCGTGATCAATGGCCTTTGAGCAAGCATATATGCTGCAGTTGGTGCTTAATAGTAATTCAGTGACGACCGGCCGCCGCCTAGGGTTGGCCTTGCGAAAGAATAAAGTAAGGCGGGCGACTCCTCCGCCGCCGCCGGGTACAGCCCCCGCTCCCTCGCCTCCGGCCTCGCTGCCGGTGGTGACGAGGAGTGGGGGTCCGTCTCTTCAACAGTCTGTCTTCGTAGGGTCTTGGTCGTGTCCTAGGTCTAGGGTTTGCTCGCTGTCGATGTTCGACGGTGGAGTTAGGTTTCGCCGGAGGAGCGTGTCTCCTCTGCGGTTTGATTTTCCTTGCGGCACCGGTGATGCGGAAGCAACGGCGACGCAACGGAATAAATCCTCCCAGCTTCTTCCGTTCTCCGATAGCGATCTTCTCCGACGTCAACGGAGAGGCTGGGGAGACCTGTCCAGGAGTCGAGGGCCGGCACATCGTCGTCTTCTTTAGGTGATGATGCTGTTGACCCTGTTAATCTTGAGGAAAATGATCTATGGTGAAAATCTGAGCTTTGCTCGGGTTGCCGGCGGTGGAACCGAAGGATGCGTCGTGGGTACGGGAGTTGGCCGATGCGCCTGGGAGGCAGTGTATTCGGCTGATTCGCCTCGAAGTAAGCCCTCCTCTGCGGCCTCCACCTTGTGGTGTTTGGCTTTGGTGCCCGACGACGATTGGGAAGCAGCTTCGGCGGCGGTGACCAACGGATCTCCAAAGGTTTCAAGGAAGATGAACAGAAGTTTTGGACGTCTTTGTAATTTTCCTTTTCTTGAGGTTTCTGTTTGTAAAAGGGTCGGTGTAATGCACCAAAATTAATACATGTTCCTTCTCAAAAAAAAAAAATAGTAATTCAGTGACTCTCAATAAAGGTTCTTTTCAAGGAAAATACTTAGTTTCCGAGACTTTTATTCCTTACAATCAAAGACATTTAGGACATCACAAACAACAAACATCCGAACGTTACAATCAATTAAAAAAGCACACGCGAGGAGCTACCCATCCACCCATCGCACGTAGCAGAGATACTGATAACAGTTTCCACTCAGTACGGGAAGGTAGGGCTCATATGTAATTTATTTTACTGACTCGAGACGACAAACTTTTGCTAGCGACCCATGGTTTCAAGATGACAGTACGTGCATGGATCCATCAGCCAGACCTGGGAACAACGTATGCGCCCACAGCGTTTAGGACCTGGCTAGAGCGCCCAAAAAAGGCAACAATGGCGCTCTTCACCACCGGGATGTCGAAGCTGGTCCCAGACGCCGCATCTCCATATGGCCCATAAGTGCTCTCGTCGCTGGTGAAGACGGTCAAGGACATGACACCATTGGCATCAAACTTGCCGGAGAGCCTGGTCACGTACACACTTGACTGCATGGAAATCTAGCAACAACCCAGGGAAACAATGGCCAACACTTGTAAGCACATGCAGAGTCATTGCTTTCTGTTCAAGAACAAATATTTACACAACATTTACATGAATATATATATATATATATACCTTGTTGTGTGTGCCCTTTTCCGTGCCCCATGTATCGCTCATTATAGTGTCGTTCCCTGCAGTTCTGTATGTGAAGGAGATGGCGTTGATGAGCCCGCCGCGGCCATTGGTGCTCCAAATTTCAATGGTCTTGAGGATAGCGGGCAGCTTATCACTGTCGATGTCTTGGTTCTGGCCTACTGCAGTGCCGAACGGGCCAACCATGGTCGCCTGCATATAAAAGTATATGCACGCAAGGCTATGTGTAAACACAACTACCGACAAGGTTTGCTGTAGCCAGCTAGTAGATTATTAAGGTCGACTATATATGTGCACCAGAAATGATTATATCCATATACTAATAAATTAAGGTTATATATACCTTTTTATAGATGGGAGTAGGAAAGCAATATATGCTTCATATAGACATACGCGTGAGATAAATGCTACAAATATTAAACAACTGAAATCTAGAAGTAAGAACATATGTACCATTGATACTTGAATAGAAGGGATGAAGGTGGCTACCAGGATCGTGTTGTCTTGGTTTCTGAATGAGGGTGCACACCTATTTATAGAGCCAGTGTATGCTTAATGGCAACGCCATCTCTCTTTTTTTTTATTTGAACTGAAACGGTCGGGCAGAGCCCCCGGGCGGCTTTATCTATACCTACTAATAAAGAGAAGAATTTTCCATCATCTCCCCTCCCTTTCGTCCACCCCTTCTTGGTCCAGCCTTCTAGAAGTCTAAGGGTACCAGGGCACCAGCTTGGTTCATCAATAAAAACGGAATTCATTGGGTATCCAGTTGGAACAAAAACAAAGATTGATGTGGACCAGGAAAACATCCATGGTAAGTTGGACAGGAACTCCACTTCCACAAATTTATAAAAGGTGCCATTGGGACACGTCTCGGTCGGACAACGACGACATACAGAGTATGGAAATCAGGTACGTATATCAGATCCCTTTTTGGACATACAGAGTATGGACACGTATCAGGATACTCGATTTTTGGATCTCTTTTGGTTGCCCAAGGACAATCCCCTATATCAGAGATTTATTAGGATGCATGGATCAGATAGGGCGTACAAATGAAGTAAAGATGAAGAGAATAGTGTGCTTTGACTATCACGCGTTGCTATGGAGATGTCATATTAATGACCATGAGATCCTTTTTATCTAGACTTGGGATATAGAAGCACATATTTTAGAACAAAACCATATTGCAAATCTCTCAGATCTTGCAACAAAAGCCAAAGCTGAGCCACTGGCTAATAACATGAATGCATACAACGATGATAAAATTGTTGTATATTCTTGGTTTATATTATGTATGGCTAGTATTATTTTATTCCCATTGCAACGCACGGGCATTTTTGCTAGTATATTAAAAGAGCAAAAGGAGTACACTAACAAGGTTCTAACCAGCGGTTAGAGGACAAAAGAAAAAACTTAAACTTAAAACAACTTAAGAAGAGAAAATAAAAACTAAAGTTACGTACAAGGCCTCCAGCCAAAGAAGAATAGACCGGTGATGGCAATAGTTCAATGATCCAAAATGCCAAACAAGGGTTTGCATATGAAATACCAGATATATGTTCTCTCTTTCAAGAACTATAAGAGATCCTACGTTTGTCCTAGTCAAGCAATCGTAAGTGTTACAGAGTTTATAGAGAAGAGTATGGACGTAACATCTGCCACATAAAAGTAAACTGTGGATGGTATAAAAAGGTAAACTGTAAAATATATTCATAATGTATCTTCATTTGACAAAAATATTATTGCTTTTCCTATAAATTTTGTTAAACCAAAAATACTTTGTAATGGCATTTAGAGGAAATACCATAAGGCCCCATTTGGATCCATTCACATTGAAGTAGTAATTTTTCATGGAATATACGTGACATTCCATATGTTTCCAAAGTATAGGTAAGCTTATCTTAACTTCAAACCTGAAGGGGATGGGAGATGGAAATTGATTCTCATACTATATTTCTAATGTAGAATTAATAGCACATTCTTCGACCGACTTCCCTATAGCACAAGTGGAGTACATAAGTATCTCTCCCATATGGCCATCAATAACATATAATTAATTTATGTCTAAATTATGATTATTAGAATGGAACTCAATTACAAGAATGCAAACGTGGCATAGTAGTTATGCGTTAAATGAGCATATATAGCTACAATAGCGCTATAGCAAAGATAAGAAAAGAAGTTACAATAACCGATTTGGGCATATGCATACTAGCTAGGTATACTTTATACGATGTGAACATGCATCACAACTCCCCTGGTTCACATGGTTCAAAATACTGCATCTATTTAAAGATATCAACTAAAGACAAATCTTTGACACAAGCAGATAGTGGCTAGCTATATTTGTCAGTACACAAAAAAATTAGAAACGGAGACTTGATTTTGGGGTCTTCACAACTAGTAGTTCCCTTTCTAGAACATTTATCCTTCTTCAGCAAAAACGTCCGAACTGAACGTATAGTAAATATTTTAACATTTTGTCTCGAACACAATTGCTACCTTCTTCTGGTTACAAAAGTTTAGAGATCACCCGTACAGCTGTCCAAAACTGCCCCAGGGGGTAAAGTAGACAGTTTTGGAAAGTTCAGGGGATAAATTAGACCGTTTCATAGTTTGAGGGTTAAGTAGACTAACCCCCATAGTTGGGGGGGTGGGGGGTGATCTAGACTTTTTCCCCTCAATAACAGATGACATTGTATTGCTAAAAGAACTCCCACAAGTAAACTTTTCACAATCTATTTCAGTTTTGAAACGAGGATGTCACGAACGTTGGATGTATACCCTAGAGAATCAAGCAGATTTGATCGGTTAATGAACACCGATCCCATGGATTTAATGAACTAATTTTTCAGATCTACACATGGATACATGCATTGAAGGAATATTACTGAAGTTAATGAGCTAACGGCCATTGCATGTTCTTCACAAGTGAGGCCAGATCGTCCATGATGTATGCGGGGAGTTCAATTAATTAGTTTGTGGGCACAAGGTAGGTCAGACCTATCTTAATATATTTAATTTTTTGCTATCTAATCTTGAAACCAAGACTAAATGCGTAAACCAAAAGTCGTTTTTTTCTACTAGTGTGTATAGCATCTATACACCGTACCATTATATATTTATAATAAACCACATATATACTTAAGGTCGTTAGTATTGTTTGTTCGCATGCTAGTAGCCGGTTGGACCCACATATTATATATATGCCACCTTTGTCGAAAGTTCGACGTACACCTTTCAGACGTAGAACAAAACAATTTTATCCACCATTCAGACGAAGAACAAAACAATTTAATTTTATCCACCTGCTAGTACGCCAGATCAACACGGCAAGAGTACTGTTTCACCAATACAATAATAATACTCCCTCCGTCCAAAAATGATAAGCGTATTTTGACCAGGAAAAGTCTTGTAAAGAAAAGTTTGACCATTGATTTTTTTCTTACAATATAATATCAATTGCTAAAGACCTAATATAATCTCAAAACCACTTTGAATACAAAAATATTGATGCAAATTTTATGTACTAATTGTTATATTTTAAGTAATTGTTGGTCAAAGGTTATAAAGTTTGACTTTCCCTGGTCAAAATACAATCATTTCTGGACGGAGGGTGTCTTGTTCTGGAGGTTTGCACTATAATTGACGTACAGTACATACTTCGTCTTATTATTTATTAATAATCTAGAGCAATTAATTGACCAAGCAAGAACACACTCGTAAACGTCAGAAACAAATGGAATGCTCATGAGTCGGATTGGTGTGACCTCATTGGAGTATAGCCCCATATTTATTAATAATCTAGAGCAATTAATTGACCAAGCAAGAACACACTCGTAAACGTCACAAACAAATGGAATGCTGAGTCGGATTGGTGTGACCTCATTGGAGTATAGCCCCAGTAGTATAATGCAGAGATTAAGGAATGATCAGATTATTACATGGATTAGCTAGGTGCACGGGTCAGTCAACCCGTGTGGTCTGCACATGCTACGTACAGATAAGGATTAGATGTTCATGTTTAATTCCTACCACCCACTAGTGGTGCATCGGAGAAGACCAACCTGCTGTCTGGTTCCTTGCATGGCTCCAAGAGCGTGACTCGGCGTGTGCAACACGCGTCGCCGATCGTGACAATTCCATTTGTCCCGGGCGCTCATCGTGGCTCGTGCCACCAAACAAAACAACCGATCGTCATCCAAACCTCTCAATTAAGTCTACACGTACACACTCCTTGTCCGATCGCTTGACAACTGGTTAAGTAGGGCTTTGTAATGTAATTGAAATTTACAAGCCCGGCCAAGGAGGCATTTTGGAGTTGGGGAACCGCCAGCAGCTCCCAAGCTAACCCGTCTATTCATCACAACCTTCACACCAATAACAATACAGTTCACCAATACAATAATAACGTCTTCTTCTCAAGGTTTGCATTTGTAATTGGCATACGGTACATACTTCG
Source organism: Hyparrhenia diplandra (assembly GCA_015847255.1). Classification (NCBI taxonomy): domain Eukaryota; kingdom Viridiplantae; phylum Streptophyta; class Magnoliopsida; order Poales; family Poaceae; genus Hyparrhenia; species Hyparrhenia diplandra. The sequence continues at coordinate 4,353 of JADLZK010002668.1, read as the reverse complement.
TCTTATTTATTAATCTAGACCAATTAACGAATCAAGAAAACACTCGTAAACGTCACAAACAAATAAAATGCTGAGTCGGATTGATGTGACTCTAGTCCCAGTGTAATGTACACATTAGGGCTTTATAGGCCCGGCCAAGGGAAGCGAATTGGGTGGCAATAGTCTGCTACTATAGATTCAATCATCAACACATAGACTAGGACCGATAGTGAACTGTAGCATAGGAGATCACACCGAAGAAAAGAAAATAGAACATCAACACATAGTATACTACCAAGTTAACATACTAGCACAAAACAGTGACCGAGATGGTGATCTACTACACCTATATAGAGAACCCCCACTAGAGAGATCTCTTGACATGCAAGTATGCCACCTCAGCAGCCCCACTAAGACAATGACATCTAGTGGCAGGCCCTTAAGAACTAAAAATGACATCCCAAATTAAATTCTGCCCTACACCATTGAACTAACTAAAAATGTTATAACTCAAAGGTGGGCAATGGGAATGGAAAAAAATAAAATTAAAAAAGATTAAACCATTGAATTCATTTTTCTAATAAATTTCCCTTCAAAACAAGATCTCATATGCCAAACAAGATCTCAAATAAATTATTATATATGTTTTATTACATTACCAGAAGTTGTCATCCGTCCAACATACCTAAATATTTCTATTCGGTATTGGTTCACCTTAGAGTTTAAACATAAAATTAAATAATCCTTATGCCAATGAGTATATACTCTATTTCATACATTTAAGTTCTTTGTTACTAACTCTGTTTCTAACCTGCACAAAACAATCCCCCCCAATAGCTAATTGTGATCAGGTTTCTTAGTGATTACAATTCAATCCTTTAATAATACCCCCTTCCTACCCGCGGCAACGCACAGGGAATCCCTCTAGTTTTAAGCACAGGAGAACACATAGTGTACTAGTACACATGGTATATACTGGCAATTTAACATGCAAAGCAGAATACGATGGTGATTTTAAGCACAAAATTACACACAAAAGGAAAGAAAATTACAAACAATTCGGCCTGATTGAAAACTAGCGTTTCTTGTTCATCCATCTTGCGAAAAAAAGAGCAAAAAAGAACAAGGGCATGCACACAGAACAAATTAACATCTAATCAAATTAGGTACGTATAGTAGCAAGCAAGTTTATTTTCCACTTTATTTGATAAAAATAAAAAAAAATAAAGGAGGGCCTACTCCTCGTCCTCGTCCTCACCGTCGTCGTCGCCGCCGTCCTCGCCCTCTGCCGTCGGTGCCGCCCGATATCCCCGTGCGGCGGATATCCGCCAACTCCGCCACCTTAGGGGCGTAGTGGTTGATCCTGGTGACGTCCACCGATGGCACCACCACCATCCTAAGATGGTGGTCCTCTGCCATCTTGTTCAACGTGGCTAAAGGCGTTCCTGAGACCGGTCCAGGGGAGAAGTCCTCACCCTCTCCGCCGTCATCCCCAATTGATCTACCAGGTTGTTGTTGTTGGCCGCCGTTGTTCTGGGGGGGGGGGGGGGGGAGAGTGTGTGACTGTAGCGGATTTTTCGAAAGAGAGAATGAGAGGAAAATGTCGATCGAGAGGGGTGTATAAATAGTAGTTGCCCATGGAAACTATCAATCGCATTAACTGTTGCCAAAATCCCGTGGCTGTTCACTCCCAAAGCAATGGCGCCTTCAAAATGCCGACCCTTGGAACTCAAGCAGCGACCGAACACTTCGAATGCCTCGAGGGCTACGGTTGAGTTTCCCACGCACGGATGCGCTTCGCCTTCCTCGGCTGTGTTTCCATGGTGTGCGACATCTGGCCCCACTGGACAGTGTATAATCACTGTCGGGTACTAGGAGGAGCTGACAGTAAATTACATACTCACTATCGGGTTAAAGCTGAACCCGGCGGTGATATTACTCAATCGTTGTCAACTTGTTGATACAGTCGGCATTGACAAAGGGAACAATCTACAGATTAAATAAACGAAACGAAATAGAATAGATCGATATTACTATTTTGTCGCAGTGGTTAATGCAACAAATGTCCAACTCCAAGGTTCGAGGCCCAATTTACTAAACTTTTCAGAATTTTTGTGTATATATAATAAAAAAATTAACTCCAACCTTTTTTTGACGCCAACCCTTTTTTAGACTGCCAGTTATAACACTATCTGTTAGTTTAAACCGATAGTGATGCACTCATCACTTCCGGGCGGTTATAGTTCGTCGTCCGCGTCCTCGTGGCAGTTGCTGCTACGTTCATCATCACCCACGCCTCATCGTCCTCGCCCAAGGCCTTTGTGAAGTCCACCGTGTCCGGCCACGGCGTTGTCTTCTCCAACTCATACTGCCCGTACATATAATTAGGGAAAAGGGAACTGTTGTAGATGGTCGAAGGGAGAAATGGTTTCGGGAAACATATGTAACTACGGCATCATAGACAGGATTACTTTCCAACCCAGCAATTGCTCGCTCTCATGGTACTCGATCTCTTCATTGAGCAAGCTAATGATCTGAGTAAGCATCAGTAGCAGCCGCCCATCAGGCTGCCGGCATCACAATTTAGGATCAAGCAGATTTTGACCACATCTTTTCTCATTTTGTTGCTTTCGACCAAATTTACCTTTTAATAATAACAAAACATCCTTCTAATAATTTACCTCCAAATTACAAATTATCTCTGACAATATATTTTTTAAAAGAAGATATTTGCTATCTCAAGAAGAAGATTGAAGACAAACAGTTACTGTGAATAGGATAACATGGCTTTGGACAAAACAACATAGACTTTAGTTTTAAGCTGCACACTACATATATGGTTCTACCTTAGTTTCATTTTCACTGAAGAAACTTTTCTTCTAGTTTCCATTCCCCTAAGTTTTTGTGCTCTTGCTCTATCTGAATCGACGTTCATCGTGATCAATGGCCTTTGGGCAAGCATATATGCTGCAGTTGGTGCTTAATAGTAATTCAGTGACGACCGGCCGCCGCCTAGGGTTGGCCTCGCGAAAGAATAAAGAAAGGCGGGCGACTCCTCCGCCGCCGCCGGGTACGGCCCCCGCGACCTCGCCTCCGGCCTCGCTGCCGGTGGTGACGAGGAGCGGGGGTCCGTCTCTTCAACAGTCTGTCTTCGTAGGGTCTTGGTCGTGTCCTAGGTCTAGGGTTTGCTCGCTGTCGATGTTCGACGGTGGAGTTATGTTTCGCCGGAGGAGCGTGTCTCCTCTGCGGTTTGCTTTTCCTGGCGGCGCCGGCGATGCGGAAGCAACGGAGACGCAACGGAATAAATTCTCCCAGGCTTCTTCCGTTCTCCGATAGCGATCTTCTCCGACGTCAACGGAGAGGCCGAGGAGACCTGTCCAGAGTCGAGGGCGGCACATCGTCGTCTTCTTTTCGGTGATGATGCTGTTGACCCTGTTAATCTTGAGAAAGATGATCTATGGTGAAAATCTGAGCTTTGCTCGGGTTGCGGCGGTGGAACCGAAGGATGCGTCGTGGGTGCGGGAGTTGGCCGATGCGCCCGGGAGGCGTGTATTCGGCTGATTCGCCTCGGTAAGCCCTCCTCTGCGGCCTCCACCTTGTGGTGTTTGGCTTTGGTGCCCGACGACGATTGGGAAGCAGCTTCGGCGGCGGTGACCAACGGATCTCCAAAGGTTTCAAGGAAGATGAACAGAAGTTTTGGACGTCTTTGTAATTTTCCTTTTCTTGAGGTTTCTGTTTGTAAAAGGGTCGGTGTAATGCACCAAAATTAATACATGTTCCTTCTCAAAAAAAAAAATAGTAATTCAGTGACTCTCAATAAAGGTTCTTTTCAAGGAAAATACTTAGTTTCCGAGACTTTTATTCCTTACAATCAAAGACATTTAGGACATCACAAACAACAAACATCCGAACGTTACAATCAATTAAAAAAGCACACGCGAGGAGCTACCCATCCACCCATCGCACGTAGCAGAGATACTGATAACAGTTTCCACTCAGTACGGGAAGGTAGGGCTCATATGTAATTTATTTTACTGACTCGAGACGACAAACTTTTGCTAGCGACCCATGGTTTCAAGATGACAGTACGTGCATGGATCCATCAGCCAGACCTGGGAACAACGTATGCGCCCACAGCGTTTAGGACCTGGCTAGAGCGCCCAAAAAGGGCAACAATGGCGCTCTTCACCACCGGGATGTCGAAGCTCGTTCCAGACGCCGCATCTCCATATGGCCCATAAGTGTTCTCGTCGCTGGTGAAGACGGTCAAGGACTTGACACCATCGGCATCAAACTTCCCGGAGAGCCTGGTCACGTACACACTTGACTGCATGGAAATCTGGCAACAACCCAGGGAAACAATGGCCAACACTT